>JBAMAV010000937.1:0-28876 GCA_037043315.1 Amiota communis
GTCTATTTCTTTCTTTCTCTCAATGAACATCAAATACACAAACGAAGAGCACAAAAAGTGCGTACTCACAGAGGAAAATACAACAATAACAACAACCGAAGCATTAAAAGCGAAAAAAAGTACAAAACTTTTTATGCTTGGTCTTGCAGTGGTTTTCAAAAAACTTAATACTTAAAAATATTATATTAGAAGTTAAAAACTGAAAAAAATAAGTATGCAACTTTTTTCATTAGCATTCATTTGTCATTTTAAAAAAAAATATATTAAAATCGGCTTAGTATAGCGTGCACTAGATAAAACAATGTTAAAAATTTGGTAAAAAAAAGTACCTATATCTCGACAACAGCGCCACCTACCGGTTCCAACTGCCGCATACCCAATCTTGGTGACCCCAAAAGTAAAACAAAAAAAAATTATCGAAATTGGTCTAGCCGTTAAGGAGCAAGGCAGTCACAAATCATTGTACACTCGAATTTTATACAATATATAAAGATATAACACATTTATTTAAAGAAACTGTCTTTACGAAATTTGTAAGCGACGCGATCATTGAAAATGCCCATACACACACTCATACATACGCCTGAACTTATGTCTGCTTTGGCTATTTCATTCTTCACTTTTCCAAATACCCCCCACCCCACCATTGCAATTCAATTTTTCAATTTTTTCTAAATAATAATAACACAAAAAGTCGAAATTTCTCACTTTCACTCTTTCTAATTGACCTATAACGAATACCACGAAAGAAAAATCAGCCAAATAGGACAATCTCTTCTCAAGCAATACGCTTACAAAAGAAAATTGAATTTTCCATTTTAGTCACCTCTTTGATCACCCCTCCCCCTTTGTGGACATAAGCGCACCAAGGACCTCTTACACGCTGCAGCACAAACCATTTTTTCAGAATATACAAATTACTTGGCGCTACGACTTTTGAGACACGAGATATATTAAAAACAAAGGCGTCAATTTTCGGAAAATTCTCAAAGAGCGGCACATTGTGGCATGTATACCCATTTTAAAACGTTTTGACGTGAAAAATACTTATGTCTCAATCGTGTGTGAACTAACCATGAATCCACATATACACAACCTACTTATGAATCCATGACTCCCAGTGTATGGCCCCTATAAATTACAAATGTGTAGTGCTGTCAAAAGGCTGATATATAACAATGACCATGGACCATACATTTGCCCAGGAGTCAAACAAAAAACAAAAAATTAAAGCGTGGCGATAGTTCTGTCTAAATATGTTCCTTTATCTTTAAAAAATTAAACAGTTGAGCTTGATAAAAAACAAGATAATGGCTGATGAAAATATATTGGAGGAAATGCTTGGTAATTTTTTACTACCAATAATATTGAATAAATCTTATTAAACAATATAAATATGTATATGTTTAGATATTTATTTATTTATTTATGTATATGTATTATTTACACACAGATCGAGCCACAAACCCGGCTAAAGAAATTGTTGATGAATTGGGTGTACAAATGTTTTGCATTGTGGTTCGTAGCAACGCTCATCTTGTTAACAAAGCACAGGAAATGATTATGAACAAAATTCGTTCTAGCAATGTAACTGAAGCAATTAGAGCGATTGCGGTAAGTTTGCCATAGGCAGTTGGTTATTAAACCTTATCGCGACTTGGTTGTATATAATACATAACTATATATACTTATGTGCATATATGTTATGTACGTATATGTGTTTTTTAGTTGCTTGAGGAATGCATGACACAGTGTGGCAGTGGTTTCCAAGATGAAGCAGCAAAATTTCGTTTTCTAAATGAACTAATACGATTGGTTTCGAAAAAGTACCAGGGTTCTTACACATCATTTGAGGTTAAACAACGCATTATGGATTGTTTGTTACTTTGGACAACTGAATTTCAAAATAAACTTAAGATCCATGAAGTATATGATATGTTAAGAAAGGAGAGTGGTATCGAACATGGTTATACCGCATGTCCACTAGCGAAACGTGAAAGTGTACTTGGGGCCATTGATGAAGAAATGTTTGCTAAATTGATAAAAAGCAATGATCCTGAAAATTTAAAACGTGCCAATCTTCTATTACAATACCGGATGAATCAAGAGTCTCGAAGAAATGAACTTTTCCGTCAGCATGAATGCATGCTTCAAGAAGTAAAGAATACGATACAATTACTAAATCAAATGCTCGGCACCTACAATCCGAATGACCAAGATCAAAATGAAACAATGAATGAGTTGTTTACGAACTGTAAAATACAGAAACCTATGTTTCATCATTTACTAGAGTTGCTTGATCAAACGGATACCAAACTAATTGGTTAGTATATTATAATTGGATAACACATTTTTTAAATTGAATCATGTCCGTCTGTACATGTATATATGCATAATAGTTTCCTCGGAAACCATAAACAAATCTTCGTCCAATCGAAACAATATATGCGTTTTCATAAATAAAAATTTAAAAATTCTGAAGGTATTCAAATAAACCATTACGAATCGATTTGAAAAGACAATTTACCCTCACAAAATGTTATAATAAATAATCTTTATTTAAACTTCGGTGAATCGAAGTCAATCATGTTCTGTTTTCCTTTCTTGCAGCTGATACATTAGATGTCAATGGCTCATTATTGGCTGTGATGACTCGTTACAAGGAACTTGTAACATCACCATCAATAAGCCAATGTCGCACACCATCACCAAATACATTATCTTTATTGTGTGCTGATACTAATGAAACAGCAAAGGCAACAACTTCCCTTGGAGATCGGATATACCACCCGGAAGAACTCGACGTTGTCGCCCATGGACCACCAAACCTTCCTTTTAGAGGCAATATTCATCCAGGGGTGAGAACAACAACATTAATAAATAATGATATAGATGTATTTATGGGTACTCCTCTGCAAACAATAAATGACTCTGGGTCGAGTAAATCTCCAAATGCTTTAGCTAACTTAAACGATGTGTTTGACGACTTAAAAATCGTCGCTTGCCTATCTGAACAACAAGAAAAAAAACAATATGCAAATGATTTGCTCCTTCTTAATAGTACAGAATTCTTAGAACCAGATATTGTTAGTGCCGCTCCTTTTACATCAACAAACGCTATTGATACGTTGGCAAATGGTGCCCCTAAACCGTTATCATCAAAAAAGGAAGGAACTTCACGAAAAATGGCTGCAATTGATGTTCTTAGTGATGAACTCTTTCAAAAAATATTGCCTAAACAAAAGCGTATGGCTAGTTTTAAACAGTAAGCTGCGCTTTACTTGTATAGGAAGTGATAAGAATTATAAAACTCTTTTTCTTAGGGATAAGGAAAAAGTCACACTTAATGATTTGGTACGCGAGCGAAAACAAGGAAAGACAAAATGTAAAGATACTACTTTATCAGGGGATCAGCAATACGAACTACCGGTGGATTTAGATATTAGCAACATATTAAATGATGTTGGTATCCCGCAGGATTATGACCAACCACAGAATATTGTTTCAGTGCAGCTGGATGCCGATTTAACTACAGAAGCACCTATACCGACACTTCTGCCCTCTAAACATCTAAGCGATATTAACATTAATCTAGACAATGTTACACCTTCTGGAGAGCAGTTAGTTGTGCTCGACGACGATGACATGCAATTAATTTTAAACTTTACAGAAGAACGCCCCAGTAAACATGTCGCTGTCATTGTTATATCAGCACGAAACAAAAGTAAGAATGCCATAAACGATTTTCAATTTGAAGCGAGTGTAAAAAAGGTATAAAAAATTTCCCTGTCTATAATAATTTCATAATCTATAATTTTTTAATAATTGGTGTATTTCCATATGTAAAGCCATGTAAGGTACGTCTTCTCCACCCAACGAACGACAATATGGCACCACATAAACCTTTTCGGCCAGCGATACCGATCAATCAAATTATGTTGTTGTTAAATCCAACTGGTAGCGCTGTTGATATCACATGTATAGTTGGATACAAACTCGGTGATGACCCTGATCCTATTAAAGAATCAATTGTGGCCAAAGGTATTCCGTTTTATGCATAAAAATCCAAATTTGTACCGTTGTTATTATTATGACATTAAAACTGTTTGCCTTTGACGCCATCAACATATACAAAATATGATTACTATAAATTTTAGTCATTAAAATAATTGCATTGCAAATTTTTTTTTTTTACATAAGAATGTATTATTTCTAGTTTGTATGTTCATTAAAATAAATAAATTGTATAAAACTAAGCTGTGATATATAATTTAGAATTGTGGAATCTGCGAATCAATTTTGACTTTAAATACCAAAATTTTATAAAATATGTAGTTGTCAATTTTAATTACATGCATACTTACATAGAATAATTAGTCTAAAGAATTTAATACCAAGATATTATGAAACTAAAGGAAAAAGTTAAAAATGACACGAACAGCACGTCTACTGAGACCCCAATCACTCTGCAAAATCCGGCACACTTTCCCAACCCTTTGCCCTTGAGCAAATTTGTCACTGTCCATCGCCACTCCAACACCAACACCACTGCCCCATTCAGAAACTAAGCGCATGGACTCTTGGCTCCTACGCTCAATTTCCAAACGCTATCGCCCCTCAATCATGATGAGCAAATCATCCGCATACGCACAACACTTATATACTTGTCCGAGCTGCCTTAACAGGGAATCCATCATGAGGTTCCATCTAAATGGACCACAGATAGAACCCTGTGGATAACCACGAACAACATCTACACTCACATTCTCACTCACACCAACTACACAAGCACGCCTGTCAGAAAAATAGCTTCTCCACAGAGCCATTTCTCAACTCCCACAATCATTCAATTTCCTCAACACACAATCCCAGCTCAGATAGTCGAACGCACCCATAAAATCCACAAACACACCTAGGACATACTTGGAAGTACTTGTCCGAACACAATCAGACACATAGTTTCAAGCATCCTCAACGCATTTCCCTTTTCTAAACTCAAACTGCAAATCAGACATTTTCTCATTCACTCTAAATCGTGCTTGCCTATAATATTGTAGGGGAGGGGGCCCAGCTGTGACGCAGGCCCAGTTGTGACTGAGTTAAATATTTTTGACATGCGGTATGAGAATGACAGTTTGAGCACTGCCAATCATGTTCGTATGACGTTCTGCAGTTTTTGGACAGACACCAACGTTAATAGTCGCATTGTGTATACGCGCACCAAACATCGTGTTGAAAATCGTGCGAAAAAGTTATTTTGAAAGTGCTGAACTGACCTCTCCTGAAAATCGTGCTGTTTTGAAGGAAAAGGCAGCAGCAAAAGCAGCCAAAGGGGCGAAGAAGCCAACACCGCAGAAGCCAACACCGAAGAAGGCAACAACGAAGCGAGCAACACCATCACGAGCGGCCAAGCGCGTCAAACCGACATCACCACCATCTGATGAAGAAACAGATTTTTGCATCATTTGCCTAAAGCTGTTGCCGCAGAAATTGACCGCTGCCAACTCGATCAATTGCAATGTATGCAAGCGTTTAGTTCATTTGAAGTGCGCCAACATGCAGGCAAGTTATTTCACTTGCAAATACTGCGAAAGTGACGTGGACGACGACGAGGAATATTTCGATGACGATGATGAATAAAAATCGTTGTCATTTATGGCCATTGAAGGCCATTTTCTTTTGTATTTTTCATTATTTTTGCCATTGAAGGCCTTCATAATAAATAAATCATTAAATCACAGCAATTGGTGTGACATTCCTTTCATATTTTCTCATTTTCAGTGAATTTCTTGAGGTGCGTCACAACTGGGCCACTTTTTTTCGGCCTAAAAAAAGTTATCCTGAATAAATTTGTTCCAAAATATTTTGAGTAACTCAAATAAACATACTTTCTTTGGAAAAAAGTTGCGTTTGGTTAATATTTAAATGTTAAACTTCTTAATTTTTCATTTTCCGGAACTGAGGAAAAAATTTTAATATTTTTTAAAACCCGCGTCACAACTGGGCCCCCTCCCCTACTTAAAGTTGTGCAAAAAGGTTGTAAAATAAAAATTCTAAAAAAAAAAAAACACATTAACTTCGCCAAAGCTTCTATCAGTTTTGAAGATATATTTGTTGCCAAAACAAAACAAAAGTACTCTCTTGAAGACAATACAAAACCAGAAAGAAGGCTATCATTGGCTATGCCAAAGATGTAATACTCTTCACGCTCCTCCGGGTTACATCCAACCTTCCTTTCTTAGCATCACATCAGTTTGAGTGGCAATTTTATTGTACATTTATTCTTTAAAAGTTTTCCATTTAATTTGGGTTTGTATGGGAGGTACCACTCCTGGTAACCATAGGATGATGAAATTTATATGGTTGATGAATATAGATCAGAAACTTATAGGGTCCAAAGTTCAGTTCGATACGTTAAAAAACAAAAACTTTTTCTAACAAGAACATTAATTTAAAGGAGGGTTTGTATGGGAGGTACCCCACCTAGTGGTCCGATTCGGCTGATTCGACGCATAGTAAAAAGAAACCTATGTGCAAAATTTCAGCTCTCTAGCTCAAAAACTGAGGGACTAGTTTGCATACATACAGACAGACAGACTGACAGACGGACATGTCTAAATCAACTCGTCTCATCGAGCTGATCACAAATATTTCAACTCAAAAACTGGGAGCGTAGTAACCATATGAGGGTCGGCGAGAATCCTCCAGCTATACCTCCCCGCGGGTGCCGACTGGGCAGTGGGTACCACTGTTTGCAGTGGTGTTAGGTCTGCCTGATTTGCAGCAATGCAAGCAGGTGGTGCCTAGCCAAGACCGATGTATGAACTTCCCTGTATCTTCTCGGAGGATAACTTCACATGTTACCCCAAGGAGGGATAGAAAAAAAAACATGATGATACACGAACTGGGATACGCAGTCCAAACGTCGGTGGGCACGGGGAGTTTACGAACCGTGTCGCCAGTGGACAAACCTCTACTGTAACGGGAGCAGGTTATAGTGGTTGTAATGTTACTGCCAAAACAAAAACGCAAAAGGGGTTAGCCATCAGGGGTACTGCGGTCGACATAGACTCGGACCTCGAAAGCGTGAGTAGCGTGGCGACCATAAACATAGCTGTTGAGGAGGAGCTTCTTAGTTCCCCAAAGGCCTCGACGCCAGGTACCACATCCGTTAGCAGGAGTTGGCCGAGAAAGAGGCCCAGTAAGGAAAGCCTGAAGGCACTTGATCAATACAAGGCAATGGTGCAAATAAAATTACGCCTGTAAACTAATGTGACTCTTTCGTCTAAGGAGCGGGAGGACCTTAAATGGGCTACTGAAACCGTCACGAAAGGAAGGGAGCACTTTGCGCAGAGTGATAAACATGCGACGACGCATCCTGACTTCGTGAACAAGATTGAGGAGAACGTAGCTAAGAGCATTAAAGAGCCGAAAAGACAGTGGTCTAAGGACGAAGAAAAGCCTGAGGCCAAACGTCTTCGCACCCTAAAACCTGTCACACCAATTGACCAGCCAACCACTTCCAAGAAGGCGATGAAAGTCAATGAAGTAGCTAAACGGCACTTGATCGTAGCTCTTATCGTATGAGCCGGACAAACTCTCGCCCTCGTTTGAAGGAGCAGGGTGGTACATGAGAGTTAAGATCCTGAAATGCAACGATTAGCTAACGTTGAAATGAATTACGGAGGTAGCTCCCAAGATAGAAGGACTTTGGGAATGCGCTAAGCTGGAGATAGTGGATAGAAACGATATTCCGTGCGTACCGCGTGCCAAGGTTCGAGTACCTAACACGGTGAAACCGGAAGTCTTTCTACTGCATTTCCGGCGGCAGAATCCTGATGTTCCAACACGCCGGTAAACCGGACACGAAGTGCAACCAGGATCTGATCCTCCAGATAAACAAGGAGGCAGAGGACTTGCTATACCAGCGTTCCTCCGGGAACAAGGTCTCTGGATTGGGGTCGAATAACTACAAAATTTTTCATGCTGCAATGATAAGGAAGATTAGACTTGCCATCCTTGTAAAGAAAAATATTAACGCATATTTATTATCTAATCTTAGCACAGATGACCTGGCAGTGATTGTCATAGAGGGGGACGATGGGACAAGACTCCCTGCCCCCTTGTACATGGCACAAGACCCCGAGGCACCACCCATGGAGTTACAAAACCTTGGACATCACTCTCTTTTACGCTGACAATATACAGATCTTAGACTGGAAGGTGCTTAGCAACCCTCCTTCTCCGATCATAGTTATATAAGTTTCACTGTAGATATAAAGATCCCACAAAGAACGAAAGACATATTTAAGAACCCCAGAAATACGAACTGGTGCCAATATGAGAACCTGTTAAAGGGATACCTAAGAAATGTTCCTCAGATCACTTCTAGCAGTAACGTTGAGGCAGTGACAGAACTCATAACATCTAAAATCCTTCTAGCATACCATCAATCCTGCCTGCCTACGAGACTTGGACGCAAATCTAAGCCCCCATGGTGGAGTAATGACATTGGTAAGCAAGGAAAGGAACTTAGAGAGTTCTCTAAGCTAGCCAAACTTGCTGATTGTGAAGAGTGCTAGAGAGAATATAAGACACTACTATCGCTATACAAAAAAGAGATAAGGAGAGCCAAGAGGAGATCCTGGCAGATCTTCTGTGGTAGTTTGGACAAGACTTCTGAGGCGTCGAGACTTCGGAAAATACTTGCCAAGTCTCCTATAATCCCTTCACTTATCCGCAAGGACCCAGGCGAATGGACCAAAGACGGAAAGGAAACGCTGGAAACTCTTATAGAAGCCCACTTTCCTGGCTGTACTGAGGTTTCAGACGTAACTGTCACAATACGGATTGCAACAAATGAGGTATGTGAAGGCTTACATCGGTTAGACTGGAATGGGCCTTAAAATCGTTTGACCCCTTTAAATCCGCGGGAATGGACGGAATCTTTCCTGCGCTCTTGCGAAAAAGGTTGTGCTGTACTGACACCATGGCTTAAAGAAATCTTCTGAAATTGCCTGAGGTTTAATTATGTTCCGAAGAACTGGAGACTCTCAAGGGTTGTCTTCATACCAAACCCAGGTAAGAGCAGCCACTTGTATCCAAAGGACAATCGGCCAATAAGCCTCACTTCATTCATACTAAAGACGTTTGAAAGACTATTGGACTCGTATATTAAGGAAAAGGTTTCACCGAATCTACTATCGAGGGACCAACACGCCTATACGAAAGGCAAGTCCACGGAGACAGCTCTTCATAGGGTCGTGATGCAGATAGAAAGGTCCATACAGTACGGGGAGTATGCCATAGGTGTCTTCCTTGACATATCAGGAGCCTTCAACAACGTTTCGACAGAAGCGCTGTGAGAGGGTCTTGAATCAATTGACGCAGATCCATCCATACGGTACTGGATCGGCAGTCTACTGAACTACCGTACAGTGGTGGCTGAATGGGGTGCGACGAGTTTGGCAAGAAAGGCAAACAGAGGTACGCCTCAAGGGAACCTGGCCGTAATCTTCTCAGGCAGGTGCCTTAGCTCAATGAGTCAAGTACTCGGGAGGGCACTTAAAGAAATTAACGACTGGGCAAGCAATGTGGGACTGGATGTGAATCCAGACAAGACGGACTTAGTACTTTTCACAACAAAATACAAGATTCCGCACTGGCTCCCTTCTAAATTAAGAAACAGTGTACTGGCACCAAGGATGTCTACAAAATATCTTGGAGTCATATTGGATAACAAACTGACGTGGAAGTTAAATGTGGAAGAAAGGGCGAGGAAAGCTCTCAATGCCTTTTATGCTTGCAGGAAAATGCTCGGAAAGACATGGGGTTTATCTTCCCGTCTAACATATTGGATGTACACGGCAGTGGTTAGACCTATATTACTCTATGGTATCTTGATATTGTGGACCAGTGTAAACAAGAAGACATACGTCAAAAAGTTGGAGTAGGTACAGAAAACCGCAGGGCTTTGTATAACTGGTGCAATGCGCACCACCCCTACAGCAGCACTTGATAGAATACTCGTCCTTCAACCTATAGGCTTGGCAGCGAAGAACACTGCAAAGAAGTCTGCGCTAAGACTAAAGGTAACGGGACAATTTATACAGAGGCCTTATGGTCACAGTAAGATACATGAAGGTTTAAACACTAGCTCGGACTATGTTATGCCCCAGGCCAACTTTAATGGAAGACCTAGTGTAATAATAGAACATAATGGGTGGCAAAGGGGACTCCAGTTTGGCGGTTATTCCTACAACCTGTTTACAGACGGATCAAAAATGGCAGAGGAAGTGGGAACTGCAGTATTCTGTTCAGAGCTTGACCTTAAACGGTCATATAAGCTTCCAGACTACTGTATCGTGTTTCAGGCCGAGATTTATGCGGCTACAAAAGCAGCAGAATAAGCAGAGAGGTTTGTGTGACTCACTCTTCTGCTCTATTGCCGTTGATATTGTGAATACATTAGAATGGGAGAATAGAGAGGTTTGTGTGCATCTCACTTCTGCATTCTTTTATTCTTCATGTGCAAAATATTTTGTATCTCTATATAATAATCTTCTTCTATACAATTAAACGGCAAACATTGAAAATGTGTACACTTTCCTGCTTACACCACTGAACCAATTTTGACAAAAAATTTACTAATTGAAAGGTATTCTTCGCAAGATTTGTCTTGTTAACTTTTTTATCAAAACAGGTCCAGAGGCTTAGGCGTACAAAGGTGTTTAATAAAACCGCTTTATAACAACAAGTACAACATGGCCGTTGACGCATGCGTGTGGGCGCGCAGTAGATAAGAGAGGATTTGTGTGTTTGTGTGACTCACTCTTCTGCTCTAATGCCGTTGATATTGTGAATGCAGTAGAATGAGAGAATAGAGAGGTTTGTGTGTCTCTCTCTTCTGCATTCTTTTATTCTTCATGTGCAAAATAAATGTATATACTTATATGTATATTAATGTATATCACTTCTTAACCTTTTAAGAAAGCGATAAAATTAAGAATTTTCATTAAGTCTGCTTTGACTATTTCATTCTTGCATTCTTTAATTCTTCATGTTCAAAATATTTTGTATCTCTATATAATAATCTTCTTCTATACAATTAAACGGCAAACATAGAAAATGTGTACCCTTTCCTGCTTTCACCACTGAACTAATTTAGACAAAAACTATACCAATTGAAAGGTATTCTTCACAAGATGTGTCCTGTCCGTTGATGTGTGCATGTGTGCGCGCAGTAGATTGGGGAGGTTTGTGTATTTGTGTGACTCACTCTTCTGCTCTATTGCCATTGATATTGTGAATACAGTAGAATGGGAGAATAGAGAGGTTTGTGTGCATCTCACTTCTGCATTCTTTTATTCTTCATGTGCAAAATAAATGTATATACTTATATGTATATTAATGTATATCACTTCTTAACCTTTTAAGAAAGCGATAAAATTAAGAATTTTCATTAAGTCTGCTTTGACTATTTCATCCTTGCATTCTTTTATTCTTCATGTGCAAAATATTTTGTATCTCTATAAATGTATCTTCTTCTACACAATTTAACGGCAAACATTGAAAATGTGTACCCTTTCCTGCTTACACCACTGAACCAATTAAGACAAAAACTATACCAATTGAAAGGTATTCTTCACAAGATGTGTCCTTTTTTTTTTTTTTTTTTTTTAATCGGAAGAAAAGCATCGAAAACCGAAGTGCGGGGCCTTAACCCACTAAAAACTTCCGCCCCATGTCCTATTGTCCCCCCGGAACTGTCGCTAGATAATCCGTCGGGAGGAGAGGAGGAGCATAATTGCTCAATCGTCAGTCTGTACCAAGTAAGTGTTTCACCTGATGCGTCTGTACTGTATGTGTTCCTAGGTCGCAACTACACGTCAACAATCTACATTCACTTGTCCGTTTGTGCAGCTAGATCGGCCTGCATTCGCGATCGTTCAACTGCTCTGCTGCGCTCTGTTGTACGGAGGGTCCGCATAATCGTTGCAATAGCGGTTTTTACCAATTGCCACTTCTCTTCTGATTGGCACATGTGTGGCATCAGGTTATTCACAGTAGGCGGTTCACCAAAACACTCCTGTATCTGTGTCCTCTCATCACTGAATCGAGGAGAACAGAAAAGTACGTGTTGGGCATCTTCGGCGATACCGACGCAGACTGGACAGAAGGGGTCCTCCTCGTGCTTGAACCGGTGCAGGTAGAACTTAAAGCAGCCGTGTCCACTTAGTATCTGCGTCATATGGAAATCCACTTCTCCATGTTTCCGCGTTATCCATACATCCAGGCTAGGGATTAGAGAGTACGTCCATCGCCCTTTCCTAAACGCTCCCCATTTCCTCTGCAATTCTTGGATGCTGTATCGCCGTTCGTCTTCTGAAGATGACCCCGTGGTGAACCTATGTTCCAGTTCACGCGCCATTATATCGATTGGTGGTATAGAGGCGATTACCTCAATCGCAACATCCGATATAGTGCGAAAACCGCTTGCTACCCGTAGCGCACTTAAGCGGTACTTCGAGCGAATACCCGCCATGTATGAACTCTTCCGTGTTGCATCCGCCCATACTGGTGCCGCGTATAAGATAATGGAGCCAACAACTCTAGCCAGCAGCTTCCGCGTGCTTGCTTGTGGTCCACCCATGTTTGTCATTATACGGGATAGGGCTCCATTAACTTTCACGGCTTTATCGTTAATGGCTACTAGATGCTCCTTGAAGGACAGCCGAGTGTCAATAAGCACTCCCAGGTACTTGAGGGATGACTGGGAGGTTATGAGGCAGTCACCTATCCGAAACGAGAATGTTTCCCTCACTTTCCGGGTAGACAGGAGAACAGCTTCTGTTTTCTCAACTGCTAATTCCAAGTGGGCTTCCCTGAGCCAGCTCATGACACTGGCCGTGGCTTCACAGCAACTAGTCTGTATTCGCTCGATCGTTTTACCCACGACTACCAGGGCGATGTCGTCAGCATATCCAATCAGTGTTGCGCCTGTGGGGAGGTTCATCTTGAGAACACCGTCATACATTACGTTCCACAAGGTGGGACCTAAGACCGAACCTTGTGGCACGCCCCTTGTGACCCTGTACTCTTTCCGGCCATCATCGGTGTCATACAGCAGTACTCTGTCAGCGAAGTAGTTTTCGATGATCCGCATTAGGTACCTCGGCGTGCCAAGCGCCCTAAGTGCTTGCATGACCCGCGGCCAGCTCGCCATGTTGAAGGCATTTTTGACGTCCAGGGTCACTACCGCGCAGTATTCTTTGTCGCCTCCTCTCCATCTGCTTCCACTCGTTGCTCTGCGTGCGATATCCATCACTGCTTGGATTGCATCAACCGTGGATTTTCCACGGCAGAATCCAAACTGGAAGTCGGATAAGGCATTCGGCCTATCTAGCGTGTCCTGCAGCCGTCCGACGATGATGCTTTCCAGTATCTTGCCCTGCGAGTCAAGCATGCAGAGTGGCCGGTACGCAGATGGACAGTCCAGTTGCTTTTTTGGCTTTAGCAACAAGACTAGCCTCTGTCTTTTCCAGATGGTCGGAAAGATGCCTTCGAAAAAACATGCGGAGTACATTTTTGCGAAGGTCGCAACATCTGCTTTCACTGCTGCCTTTAGCGCTACATTTGGGATACCATCAGGTCCCGGGGCTTTTTTATCTCCCAACTTGTTCAGAGCTTGCAGCACCTCCTCCGTGGTAACCGACGGGAATTCAGCAACGCCTGTGGACAATTCAGTGGGCTCCAGTATATCCCCCTCAGGGAAAAGTGCCGCGACCACGTTGTCCATCAGTGCTGGGTCTGATGGCTGTGGGGGCTGTGGTCCCTTTACCGAGCTCATCACGATTTTGTAGGCCTTTCCCCACGGATCAGTATCGGAGCTGTCTCGCAGTGCTTTGAAGCAGGAATCTTTGCTGGTCCGTATGGCCTTCCTCAAAAGATGCCTTAGCTTTTTAAAATTCGCTTGCAGTTCTTCCCAACCAGGAGATGTTCTGGCACGTTGCGCCAACCTGCGCGCCCGGATGCAGCGACTCCTAAGCTCGGCGATTTCGTCGTTCCACCAGTAGGCTGCCTTTCGCGCAGGAACCCGAGCTTTCCTAGGCATCGAGGCATCACAAGCTATGGAAATCCGCTTAGTGATGCTTTCTACCATACCGTTCGCGTCATCAGTCACAGTTGAGGTGCTTTCCCAGATTTGTAGAAAGATGTCCTCATCGAAAAGTCGATCTCTCCATCCTCTAGCAGAGCGAAACTGACATCTGGTCGCAGGATGCAGCGCAATCTTAATCACGATGGCTCGGTGATCACTGTTTGTATAAAAATCACCGATGCTCCATGTTGTGTGGCGCGCAATGGAACAATGCGCAAACGTAAGGTCTATGGCTGAACGTCTATCACCTGCCTCGAAAGTGAACTGCCCATCGTTCAAAAGTTCGACGTTGAGTGTGGCTAGACACTCCATCAAGACTCTGCCTCGCTGATTCGTGAACCTGCTACCCCACATTGTGGACCACGCATTGAAGTCTCCTGCGATGATGAACGGCGTCCTCGTTCTTGCTTCCGTCACCAGTTCCGCGATTAGCCATTCAAACTGAATAAGCTCCAGGCTTGGCGGCGCGTAACATGAGAAGAAGTAAATACTATTTACTTTAGCCCATGTGAAACCGGCATGAGGAGTAACTGGCCTACTTTGCGGCATCTTTCCGTCCGTAACCCATATGGCGGATTTGCAGGATGCATCCGAAATCCATTTGTGTCCCTCCACGTTGCGGTACTGTTCACTTAGAAGGACCAGGTCTAAGTGTTGCTCGAGCACCGTTTGGTGCAGCAGGTCTTGAGCTGCGGCACAGTGGTTAAGGTTTAATTGGGCGATTTTCATCGCCCTCTTACTTCCTTAACCTTAACTGCCCTTTGAAGAACCGGACAGCGGGCAGAGCCCGCTGCATGGTCCCCACTGCATAGCACACATTTTGGGTCATTTTTGCATTGTGCTGCTTGATGACCCTCTTGCCCACACCTCCTACAGAGATTACTGCGGTCTGCTTCCTCTTTGCAGTCCTGCGCTCTGTGGTTGTAGCCCCAGCACTTGAAGCATCTTGTTGGGGATGCACAATCCCGCACTCTGCAAGATACCCAGCCGATGCGGATTCGTTGGGAGCTCAGCACCTTCTTTGCGTCAGCGACTGGCAACGTGATGTATGCAGTCTGTGTGCCGCGACGTATCTTCCCCATGTTCCGAACCAGCGCCTCATTCGGACGGTGTATTTTGCACTGCTCATGCAAGGCGTCGCACACTTCGCCGGGAGATGTGATCTCATCCAGATCCCTGAGCTGGATTGTGACCACGTTCGTTTTCACCAAGACTTTTACAGTATCGCCTAGCGTTTGTTCCACCACTGTCTGATAGTCCGCCGTACTCTGCTCTGTGCCCCGTTTGAGTTCAAGTAGCAACTCATTTTTGGTGGTGCGTCGGACTGTCTTCACATTTTCGCCTAGTTTCTGCAAGACCGGGTCGCTGCGTATCTTCCGCAGAATATCTGCATATGTGGAGCTTTCGGTAGCCGAGATAATGAGAGCGTCCGGCTTGGACCTAAGACCATTTGGCCTTTTGCTCTTTCCCGACACCTTAGTCCACTTCTGTTTTGTTGACTTGGGAGAGTCAACATTCGCTTTGCCAACTGTAGCCACGGGTTTGCTCTCCTTAGAACCGATTGGTGGTTTCTTGGCTGCAACATATCGCTTGGCTGGGGGAGTCTCCAGTTGCCCCTCGTGACTTCTTTTACCCTTTGCGGAAGGTTTCAACCAGGGCGACGTCTGCGAAGAGCTATTTGTCCTTATGACACTCTTCGCCTGGTCGTCCTTCTGATCGATAGCTGAAAGCTCATAGAGTGCTTTGATACTATCGATCGTATCACGCATGTTTTGGTTTATGGAGCGTCTTGGCTTTCCATCCGACCCCTTCTCCTCCAACATGTCCACTAAGCTCCTTATTTTCACGCCGAGCTTATGGAAAGAGTTATACTCAACTCCTTGTTTTATCGAGCACGAGGGGCTCGTCGCATCCTTGCTGGTAGTAGCCAGGATGGCTTTCGGCGATCGATGAGTCTTACTGCTTGGCTGTGGGGGAGAGCGGGCCACCTTACCGCTTCTCCTGAACGCCATATCACCTGTTGATTCCGAACTTGCAGCATCGTTCACCACAGCGACCAAGTTGGCCGTCGCCGTGGTATAAGAATTTCCTTGATTTGCCATATTTTGTTTGTTTGCCAGCGCATCGTGTGCAGAGGGGCGGGCCGCACTAGTCAGGAACGGGTATACCCTTGGGACATGGTCCCTACCTCAGTTCCCTGGGGCCTGACCTACGCTTTACCAGTCCCGGAATACACGGACGGACTGGTGCTCGCCCGGGGCAACGCAGTCTACTAAACTGCGTCCAATGCACACTCCCTGACCAGGGTCCGAAGTGGCTGGTCACTGATCCACGCCACGCCTGCCGCCTCGGCAGAGCAGGCTCACATCACCCCTTCACCATCGTTAGCGGAATAACTAACAGTGGTTCCAGGGACTCCCAGCGCGACGTGACGGGGAACGGTCATCTCCGCGTTTTAGGCCTACCGCCAGGCATATACTACTGCCGACCTATTAGGTGCAGACGCAGACCAAGAAGCCGCCCAATGTGGGAACAGACGCTCTTGGATTTAGAACTACCATCAGGCATTTACTGCTGCCGACCTATCAGGTACAGCTGCAGACCAGAAATCCGCCCAATCTGAGACCGGGCGCCTTTTTGGGTTTTGGAGAACTTATTATGTGGGCGGCTCACACTCGCCCCGTCACGAGAAGTTCACAAGAGTGTGAAGGCTTTTAAACTACCTCTTCCATTCTCGCCGCTCATTGGTCGGGGACTGCTTATTGAATATTCGCAGCTAACCTACATATCTGTAGGCCGTCCACTATCCGCCACATGTGACCCCCACTGTAGCTTGAGCAGCGCCTAGTGGACACAAGATGTGTCCTGTCCGTTGATGTGTGCATGTGTGCGCGCAGTAGATTGGGGAGGTTTGTGTATTTGTGTGACTCACTCTTCTGCTCTATTGCCGTTGATATTGTGAATGCAGTAGATTGGGAGAATAGAGAGGTTTGTGTGCATCTCACTTCTGCATTCTTTTATTCTTCATGTGCAAAATAAATGTATATACTTATATGTATATTAATGTATAACACTTCTTAACCTTTTAAGAAAGCGATAAAATTAAGAATTTTCATTAAGTCTGCTTTGACCATTTCATTCTTTTATTCTTCATGTGCAAAATATTTTGTATCGCTATATAATAATCTTCTTCCATACAATTAAACGGCAAACATTGAAAATGTGTACCCTTTCCTGCTTACACCACTGAACCAATTTAGACAAAAACTATACCAATTGAAAGGTATTCTTCGCAAGATGTGTCCTGTCCGTTGATGTGTGCATGTGTGCGCGCAGTAGATTGGAGAGGTTTGCGTGTTTGTGTGACTCACTCTTCTGCTCTATTGCCGTTTATATTGTTAATACAGTAGAAAGGGAGAATAGAAAGGTTTGTGTGCATCTCACTTCTGCATTCTTTTATTCTTCATGTGCAAAATAAATGTATATACTTATATGTATATTAATGTATATCACTTCTTAACCTTTTAAGAAAGCCATAAAATTAAGAATTTTCATTAAGTCTGCTTTGACTATTTCATTCGTGCATTCTTTTATTCTTCATGTGCAAAATATTTTGTATCTCTATATAATAATCTTCTTCCATACAATTAAACGGCAAACATTGAAAATGTGTACCCTTTCCTGCTTACACCACTGAACCAATTTAGACAAAAACTATACCAATTGAAAGGTATTCTTCACAAGATGTGTCCTGTCCGTTGATGTGTGCATGTGTGCGCGCAGTAGATTGGAGAGGTTTGTGTATTTGTGTGACTAACTCTTCTGCTCTATTGCCATTGATATTGTGAATACAGTAGAATGGGAGAATAGAGAGGTTTGTGTGCATCTCACTTCTGCATTCTTTTATTCTTCATGTGCAAAATAAATGTATATACTTATATGTATATTAATGTATATCACTTCTTAACCTTTTAAGAAAGCGATAAAATTAAGAATTTTCATTAAGTCTGCTTTGACTATTTCATTCTTGCATTCTTTTATTCTTCATGTGCAAAATATTTTGTATCTCTATATAATAATCTTCTTCCATACAATTAAACGGCAAACATTGAAAATGTGTACCCTTTCCTGCTTACACCACTGAACCAATTTTGACAAAAAATTTACTAATTGAAAGGTATTCTTCGCAAGATTTGTCCTGTTAACTTTTTTATCAAAATAGGTCCAGAGGCTTAGGCGTACAAAGGTGTTTAAGAAAACCGCTTTATAGCAACAAGTACAGCATGGCAGTTGACGCATGCGTGTGGGCGCGCAGTAGATAAGAGAGGATTTGTGTGTTTGTGTGACTCACTCTTCTGCTCTAATGCCGTTGATATTGTGAATGCAGTAGAATGAGAGAATAGAGAGGTTTGTGTGTCTCTCTCTTCTGCATTCTTTTATTCTTCATGTGCAAAATAAATGTATATACTTATATGTATATTAATGTATATCACTTTTTAACCTTTTAAGAAAGTGATAAAATTAAAAATTTTCATTAAGTCTGCTTTGACTATTTCATCCTTACATTCTTTTATTCTTCACGTGCAAAATATTTTGAATCTCTATATAATAATCTTCTTCCATACAATTAAACGGCAAACATTGAAAATGTGTACCCTTTCCTGCTTACACCACTGAACCAATTTAGACAAAAACTATACCAATTGAAAGGTATTCTTCGCAAGATGTGTCCTGTCCGTTGATGTGTGCATGTGTGCGCGCAGTAGATTGGAGAGGTTTGCGTGTTTGTGTGACTCACTCTTCTGCTCTATTGCCGTTGATATTGTGAATACAGTAGAATGGGAGAATAGAGAGGTTTGTGTGCATCTCACTTCTGCATTCTTTTATTCTTCATGTGCAAAATAAATGTATATACTTATATGTATATTAATGTATATCACTTCTTAACCTTTTAAGAAAGTGATAAAATTAAGAATTTTCATTAAGTCTGCTTTGACTATTTCATCCTTGCATTCTTTTATTCTTCATGTGCAAAATATTTTGAATCTCTATATAATAATCTTCTTCCATACAATTAAACAGCAAACATTGAAAATGTGTACCCTTTCCTGCTTACACCACTGAACCAATTTAGACAAAAACTATACCAATTGAAAGGTATTCTTCGCAAGATGTGTCCTGTCCGTTGATGTGTGCATGTGTGCGCGCAGTAGATTGGAGAGGTTTGCGTGTTTGTGTGACTCACTCTTCTGCTCTATTGCCGTTGATATTGTGAATACAGTAGAATGGGAGAATAGAGAGGTTTGTGTGCATCTCACTTCTGCATTCTTTTATTCTTCATGTGCAAAATAAATGTATATACTTATATGTATATTAATGTATATCACTTCTTAACCTTTTAAGAAAGCGATAAAATTAAGAATTTTCATTAAGTCTGCTTTGACTATTTCATTCTTGCATTCTTTTATTCTTCATGTGCAAAATATTTTGAATCTCTATATAATAATCTTCTTCCATACAATTAAACGGCAAACATTGAAAATGTGTACCCTTTCCTGCTTACACCACTGAACCAATTTTGACAAAAAATTTACTAATTGAAAGGTATTCTTCACAAGATTTGTCCTGTTAACTTTTTTATCAAAATAGGTCCAGAGGCTTAGGCGTACAAAGGTGTTTAAGAAAACCGCTTTATAGCAACAAGTACAGCATGGCCGTTGACGCATGCGTGTGGGCGCGCAGTAGATAAGAGAGGATTTGTGTGTTTGTGTGACTCACTCTTCTGCTCTAATGCCGTTGATATTGTGAATGCAGTAGAATGAGAGAATAGAGAGGTTTGTGTGTCTCTCTCTTCTGCATTCTTTTATTCTTCATGTGCAAAATAAATGTATATACTTATATGTATATTAATGTATATCACTTTTTAACCTTTTAAGAAAGTGATAAAATTAAGAATTTTCATTAAGTCTGCTTTGACTATTTCATCCTTGCATTCTTTTATTCTTCATGTGCAAAATATTTTGAATCTCTATATAATAATCTTCTTCCATACAATTAAACGGCAAACATTGAAAATGTGTACCCTTTCCTGCTTACACCACTGAACCAATTTAGACAAAAACTATACCAATTGAAAGGTATTCTTCGCAAGATGTGTCCTGTCCGTTGATGTGTGCATGTGTGCGCGCAGTAGATTGGAGAGGTTTGCGTGTTTGTGTGACTCACTCTTCTGCTCTATTGCCGTTGATATTGTGAATACAGTAGAATGGGAGAATAGAGAGGTTTGTGTGCATCTCACTTCTGCATTCTTTTATTCTTCATGTGCAAAATAAATGTATATACTTATATGTATATTAATGTATATCACTTCTTAACCTTTTAAGAAAGCGATAAAATTAAGAATTTTCATTAAGTCTGCTTTGACTATTTCATTCTTGCATTCTTTTATTCTTCATGTGCAAAATATTTTGAATCTCTATATAATAATCTTCTTCCATACAATTAAACGGCAAACATTGAAAATGTGTACCCTTTCCTGCTTACACCACTGAACCAATTTAGACAAAAACTATACCAATTGAAAGGTATTCTTCGCAAGATGTGTCCTGTCCGTTGATGTGTGCATGTGTGCGCGCAGTAGATTGGAGAGGTTTGCGTGTTTGTGTGACTCACTCTTCTGCTCTATTGCCGTTGATATTGTGAATACAGTAGAATGGGAGAATAGAGAGGTTTGTGTGCATCTCACTTCTGCATTCTTTTATTCTTCATGTGCAAAATAAATGTATATACTTATATGTATATTAATGTATATCACTTCTTAACCTTTTAAGAAAGTGATAAAATTAAGAATTTTCATTAAGTCTGCTTTGACTATTTCATGCTTGCATTCTTTTATTCTTCATGTGCAAAATATTTTGAATCTCTATATAATAATCTTCTTCCATACAATTAAACGGCAAACATTGAAAATGTGTACCCTTTCCTGCTTACACCACTGAACCAATTTAGACAAAAACTATACCAATTGAAAGGTATTCTTCGCAAGATGTGTCCTGTCCGTTGATGTGTGCATGTGTGCGCGCAGTAGATTGGAGAGGTTTGCGTGTTTGTGTGACTCACTCTTCTGCTCTATTGCCGTTGATATTGTGAATACAGTAGAATGGGAGAATAGAGAGGTTTGTGTGCATCTCACTTCTGCATTCTTTTATTCTTCATGTGCAAAATAAATGTATATACTTATATGTATATTAATGTATATCACTTCTTAACCTTTTAAGAAAGCGATAAAATTAAGAATTTTCATTAAGTCTGCTTTGACTATTTCATTCTTGCATTCTTTTATTCTTCATGTGCAAAATATTTTGAATCTCTATATAATAATCTTCTTCCATACAATTAAACGGCAAACATTGAAAATGTGTACCCTTTCCTGCTTACACCACTGAACCAATTTAGACAAAAACTATACCAATTGAAAGGTATTCTTCGCAAGATGTGTCCTGTCCGTTGATGTGTGCATGTGTGCGCGCAGTAGATTGGAGAGGTTTGCGTGTTTGTGTGACTCACTCTTCTGCTCTATTGCCATTGATATTGTGAATACAGTAGAATGGGAGAATAGAGAGGTTTGTGTGCATCTCACTTCTGCATTCTTTTATTCTTCATGTGCAAAATAAATGTATATACTTATATGTATATTAATGTATATCACTTCTTAACCTTTTAAGAAAGCGATAAAATTAAGAATTTTCATTAAGTCTGCTTTGACTATTTCATTCTTGCATTCTTTTATTCTTCATGTGCAAAATATTTTGAATCTCTATATAATAATCTTCTTCCATACAATTAAACGGCAAACATTGAAAATGTGTACCCTTTCCTGCTTACACCACTGAACCAATTTTGACAAAAACTATACCAATTGAAAGGTATTCTTCGCAAGATGTGTCCTGTCCGTTGATGTGTGCATGTGTGCGCGCAGTAGATTGGAGAGGTTTGCGTGTTTGTGTGACTCACTCTTCTGCTCTATTGCCATTGATATTGTGAATACAGTAGAATGGGAGAATAGAGAGGTTTGTGTGCATCTCACTTCTGCATTCTTTTATTCTTCATGTGCAAAATAAATGTATATACTTATATGTATATTAATGTATATCACTTCTTAACCTTTTAAGAAAGCGATAAAATTAAGAATTTTCATTAAGTCTGCTTTGACTATTTCATTCTTGCATTCTTTTATTCTTCATGTGCAAAATATTTTGAATCTCTATATAATAATCTTCTTCCATACAATTAAACGGCAAACATTGAAAATGTGTACCCTTTCCTGCTTACACCACTGAACCAATTTTGACAAAAACTATACCAATTGAAAGGTATTCTTCGCAAGATGTGTCCTGTCCGTTGATGTGTGCATGTGTGCGCGCAGTAGATTGGAGAGGTTTGCGTGTTTGTGTGACTCACTCTTCTGCTCTATTGCCGTTGATATTGTGAATACAGTAGAATGGGAGAATAGAGAGGTTTGTGTGCATCTCACTTCTGCATTCTTTTATTCTTCATGTGCAAAATAAATGTATATACTTATATGTATATTAATGTATATAACTTCTTAACCTTTTAAGAAAGCGATAAAATTAAGAATTTTCATTAAGTCTGCTTTGACTATTTCATTCTTGCATTCTTTTATTCTTCATGTGCAAAATATTTTGTATCTCTATATAATAATCTTCTTCCATACAATTAAACGGCAAACATTGAAAATGTGTACCCTTTCCTGCTTACACCACTGAACCAATTTAGACAAAAACTATACCAATTGAAAGGTATTCTTCGCAAGATGTGTCCTGTCCGTTGATGTGTGCATGTGTGCGCGCAGTAGATTGGAGAGGTTTGCGTGTTTGTGTGACTCACTCTTCTGCTCTATTGCCATTGATATTGTGAATACAGTAGAATGGGAGAATAGAGAGGTTTGTGTGCATCTCACTTCTGCATTCTTTTATTCTTCATGTGCAAAATAAATGTATATACTTATATGTATATTAATGTATATCACTTCTTAACCTTTTAAGAAAGCGATAAAATTAAGAATTTTCATTAAGTCTGCTTTGACTATTTCATTCTTGCATTCTTTTATTCTTCATGTGCAAAATATTTTGAATCTCTATATAATAATCTTCTTCCATACAATTAAACGGCAAACATTGAAAATGTGTACCCTTTCCTGCTTACACCACTGAACCAATTTAGACAAAAACTATACCAATTGAAAGGTATTCTTCGCAAGATGTGTCCTGTCCGTTGATGTGTGCATGTGTGCGCGCAGTAGATTGGAGAGGTTTGCGTGTTTGTGTGACTCACTCTTCTGCTCTATTGCCATTGATATTGTGAATACAGTAGAATGGGAGAATAGAGAGGTTTGTGTGCATCTCACTTCTGCATTCTTTTATTCTTCATGTGCAAAATAAATGTATATACTTATATGTATATTAATGTATAACACTTCTTAACCTTTTAAGAAAGCGATAAAATTAAGAATTTTCATTAAGTCTGCTTTGACTATTTCATTCTTGCATTCTTTTATTCTTCATGTGCAAAATATTTTGAATCTCTATATAATAATCTTCTTCCATACAATTAAACGGCAAACATTGAAAATGTGTACCCTTTCCTGCTTACACCACTGAACCAATTTTGACAAAAAATTTACCAATTGAAAGGTATTCTTCGCAAGATGTGTCCTGTCCGTTGATGTGTGCATGTGTGCGCGCAGTAGATTGGAGAGGTTTGCGTGTTTGTGTGACTCACTCTTCTGCTCTATTGGCGTTTATATTGTGAATACAGTAGAATGGGAGAATAGAGAGGTTTGTGTGCATCTCACTTCTGCATTCTTTTATTCTTCATGTGCAAAATAAATGTATATACTTATATGTATATTAATGTATATCACTTCTTAACCTTTTAAGAAAGCGATAAAATTAAGAATTTTCATTAAGTCTGCTTTGACTATTTCATTCTTGCATTCTTTTATTCTTCATGTGCAAAATATTTTGTATCTCTATATAATAATCTTCTTCCATACAATTAAACGGCAAACATTGAAAATGTGTACCCTTTCCTGCTTACACCACTGAACCAATTTAGACAAAAACTATACCAATTGAAAGGTATTCTTCACAAGATGTGTCCTGTCCGTTGATGTGTGCATGTGTGCGCGCAGTAGATTGGAGAGGTTTGTGTATTTGTGTGACTAACTCTTCTGCTCTATTGCCATTGATATTGTGAATACAGTAGAATGGGAGAATAGAGAGGTTTGTGTGCATCTCACTTCTGCATTCTTTTATTCTTCATGTGCAAAATAAATGTATATACTTATATGTATATTAATGTATATAACTTCTTAACCTTTTAAGAAAGCGATAAAATTAAGAATTTTCATTAAGTCTGCTTTGACTATTTCATTCTTTTATTCTTCATGTGCAAAATATTTTGTATCTCTATATAATAATCTTCTTCCATACAATTAAACGGCAAACATTGAAAATGTGTACCCTTTCCTGCTTACACCACTGAACCAATTTAGACAAAAACTATACCAATTGAAAGGTATTCTTCACAAGATGTGTCCTGTCCGTTGATGTGTGCATGTGTGCGCGCAGTAGATTGGAGAGGTTTGTGTATTTGTGTGACTAACTCTTCTGCTCTATTGCCATTGATATTGTGAATACAGTAGAATGGGAGAATAGAGAGGTTTGTGTGCATCTCACTTCTGCATTCTTTTATTCTTCATGTGCAAAATAAATGTATATACTTATATGTATATTAATGTATATCAATTCTTAACCTTTTAAGAAAGCGATAAAATTAAGAATTTTCATTAAGTCTGCTTTGACTATTTCATTCTTGCATTCTTTTATTCTTCATGTGCAAAATATTTTGAATCTCTATATAATAATCTTCTTCCATACAATTAAACGGCAAACATTGAAAATGTGTACCCTTTCCTGCTTACACCACTGAACCAATTTTGACAAAAAATTTACTAATTGAAAGGTATTCTTCACAAGATTTGTCCTGTTAACTTTTTTATCAAAATAGGTCCAGAGGCTTAGGCGTACAAAGGTGTTTACGAAAACCGCTTTATAGCAACAAGTACAGCATGGCCGTTGACGCATGCGTGTGGGCGCGCAGTAGATTGGAGAGGATTTGTGTGTTTGTGTGACTCACTCTTCTGCTCTAATGCCGTTGATATTGTGAATGCAGTAGAATGAGAGAATAGAGAGGTTTGTGTGTCTCTCTCTTCTGCATTCTTTTATTCTTCATGTGCAAAATAAATGTATATACTTATATGTATATTAATGTATATCACTTCTAAACCTTTTAAGAAAGTGATAAAATTAAGGATTTTTATTAAGTCTGCTTTGACTATTTCATCCTTGCATTTTTTTATTCTTCATAAGCAAAATAGTTTGTATCTCTATAAAATAATCTTCTTCTATACAATTAAACAGCAAACATTGAAAATGTGTACCCTTTCCTGCTTACACCACTGAACCAATTTAGACAAAAACTATACCAATTGAAAGGTATTCTTCGCAAGATGTGTTCTGTCCGTTGATGTGTGCATGTGTGCGCGCAGTAGATTGGAGAGGTTTGCGTGTTTGTGTGACTCACTCTTCTGCTCAATTGCCGTTGATATTGTGAAAACAGTAGAATGGGAGAATAGAGAGGTTTGTGTGCATCTCACTTCTGCATTCTTTTATTCTTCATGTGCAAAATAAATGTATATACTTATATGTATATTAAAATATCACTTTTTAACCTTTTAAGAAAGTGATAAAATTAAGAATTTTCATTAAGTCTGCTTTGACTATTTCATGCTTACATTCTTTTATTCTTCACGTGCAAAATATTTTGAATCTCTATATAATAATCTTCTTCCATACAATTAAACGGCAAACATTGAAAATGTGTACCCTTTCCTGCTTACACCACTGAACCAATTTAGACAAAAACTATACCAATTGAAAGGTATTCTTCGCAAGATGTGTCCTGTCCGTTGATGTGTGCATGTGTGCGCGCAGTAGATTGGAGAGGTTTGCGTGTTTGTGTGACTCACTCTTCTGCTCTATTGCCGTTGATATTGTAAATACAGTAGAATGGGAGAATAGAGAGGTTTGTGTGCATCTCACTTCTGCATTCTTTTATTCTTCATGTGCAAAATAAATGTATATACTTATATGTATATTAATGTATATCAATTCTTAACCTTTTAAGAAAGCGATAAAATTAAGAATTTTCATTAAGTCTGCTTTGACTATTTCATTCTTGCATTCTTTTATTCTTCATGTGCAAAATATTTTGAATCTCTATATAATAATCTTCTTCCATACAATTAAACAGCAAACATTGAAAATGTGTACCCTTTCCTGCTTACACCACTGAACCAATTTAGACAAAAACTATACCAATTGAAAGGTATTCTTCGCAAGATGTGTCCTGTCCGTTGATGTGTGCATGTGTGCGCGCAGTAGATTGGAGAGGTTTGCGTGTTTGTGTGACTCACTCTTCTGCTCTATTGCCATTGATATTGTGAATACAGTAGAATGGGAGAATAGAGAGGTTTGTGTGCATCTCACTTCTGCATTCTTTTATTCTTCATGTGCAAAATAAATGTATATACTTATATGTATATTAATGTATAACACTTCTTAACCTTTTAAGAAAGCGATAAAATTAAGAATTTTCATTAAGTTTGCTTTGACTATTTCATTCTTGCATTCTTTTATTCTTCACGTGCAAAATATTTTGAATCTCTATATAATAATCTTCTTCCATACAATTAAACGGCAAACATTGAAAATGTGTACCCTTTCCTGCTTACACCACTGAACCAATTTAGACAAAAACTATACACATTGAAAGGTATTCTTCGCAAGATGTGTCCTGTCCGTTGATGTGTGCATGTGTGCGCGCAGTAGATTGGAGAGGTTTGTGTATTTGTGTGACTAACTCTTCTGCTCTATTGCCATTGATATTGTGAATACAGTAGAATGGGAGAATAGAGAGGTTTGTGTGCATCTCACTTCTGCATTCTTTTATTCTTCATGTGCAAAATAAATGTATATACTCATATGTATATTAATGTATATCACTTCTTAACCTTTTAAGAAAGCGATAAAATAAAGAATTTTCATTAAGTCTGCTTTGACTATTTCATTCTTGCATTCTTTTATTCTTCATGTGCAAAATATTTTGTATCTCTATATAATAATCTTCTTCCATACAATTAAACGGCAAACATTGAAAATGTGTACCCTTTCCTGCTTACACCACTGAACCAATTTTGACAAAAAATTTACTAATTGAAAGGTATTCTTCGCAAGATTTGTCCTGTTAACTTTTTTATCAAAACAGGTCCAGAGGCTTAGGCGTACAAAGGTGTTTAAGAAAACCGCTTTATAGCAACAAGTACAGCATGGCAGTTGACGCATGCGTGTGGGCGCGCAGTAGATAAGAGAGGATTTGTGTGTTTGTGTGACTCACTCTTCTGCTCTAATGCCGTTGATATTGTGAATGCAGTAGAATGAGAGAATAGAGAGGTTTGTGTGTCTCTCTCTTCTGCATTCTTTTATTCTTCATGTGCAAAATAAATGTATATACTTATATGTATATTAATGTATATCACTTTTTAACCTTTTAAGAAAGTGATAAAATTAAGAATTTTCATTAAGTCTGCTTTGACTATTTCATCCTTACATTCTTTTATTCTTCACGTGCAAAATATTTTGAATCTCTATATAATAATCTTCTTCCATACAATTAAACGGCAAACATTGAAAATGTGTACCCTTTCCTGCTTACACCACTGAACCAATTTAGACAAAAACTATACCAATTGAAAGGTATTCTTCGCAAGATGTGTCCTGTCCGTTGATGTGTGCATGTGTGCGCGCAGTAGATTGGAGAGGTTTGCGTGTTTGTGTGACTCACTCTTCTGCTCTATTGCCGTTGATATTGTGAATACAGTAGAATGGGAGAATAGAGAGGTTTGTGTGCATCTCACTTCTGCATTCTTTTATTCTTCATGTGCAAAATAAATGTATATACTTATATGTATATTAATGTATATCACTTCTTAACCTTTTAAGAAAGCGATAAAATTAAGAATTTTCATTAAGTCTGCTTTGACTATTTCATTCTTGCATTCTTTTATTCTTCATGTGCAAAATATTTTGAATCTCTATATAATAATCTTCTTCCATACAATTAAACGGCAAACATTGAAAATGTGTACCCTTTCCTGCTTACACCACTGAACCAATTTAGACAAAAACTATACCAATTGAAAGGTATTCTTCGCAAGATGTGTCCTGTCCGTTGATGTGTGCATGTGTGCGCGCAGTAGATTGGAGAGGTTTGCGTGTTTGTGTGACTCACTCTTCTGCTCTAATGCCGTTGATATTGTGAATGCAGTAGAATGGGAGAATAGAGAGGTTTGTGTGCATCTCACTTCTGCATTCTTTTATTCTTCATGTGCAAAATAAATGTATATACTTATATGTATATTAATGTATATCACTTCTTAACCTTTTAAGAAAGCGATAAAATAAAGAATTTTCATTAAGTCTGCTTTGACTATTTCATTCTTGCATTCTTTTATTCTTCATGTGCAAAATATTTTGTATCTCTATATAATAATCTTCTTCCATACAATTAAACGGC
>JBAMAV010000944.1:0-170227 GCA_037043315.1 Amiota communis
ATAACTTATTTAATAATTGAAACAATTTTTCAGTAGCTAAGTAGATTAAAAACTTGAAAACTAAACTCTGTAAAATAGGAAAGATAATTAATTATGTATGAAATTGTATTAATTATGGGTTAAATAAATAAATAAATAAAAAATACTTTGTAACTTTAAACAATCTATATAATTAATTAGCAAACATTAAATTTGTGAGTCCGTTCCTGCTTAAACCACTGAACATATTTTGACAAATAAAATACCAATTGATTGGTATTTTTCACTAGATGTGCACTGAAATTTTTTTAGTGCAGAGGTTTAAGCGTAAAAATGTGTTGAAGATTACCGCTTTATAATAACAATAACAATACACAGCCGTTGATGTGTGCGCGCAGTAGAATGGGAGAATAGAGAGGTTTTTGTGCCCGTTTCTTCTGTTCTATTACTGTAAGCTCATTGGTTGTGTGTAGCCGTGTTATAGAACACTGTTTACAGAGAAGTTACTGTATTAGCACTTTAAAAAATAAATGCGGCCAATTGTGTCGGCCGGGGGCTCCTCTAGTTTGTTATTGTTTATATTAATTGCCTCTATTACTTTGTAGTACGACAAGGTATGATCGTCGCGCAGTTCGATTTACCGATTTTACATACAACTAAATGTGTAATTTTGTGTCAAATAGTTTATTTAGAACAATTTGGAGTGTATGCAGCTTCTTTTTTTCTTCTTTTTTTATTTTTTCTTGCTATTGTTAATTGTTTTGTGCCATCATCAGCTGTTTAATGATGTCGTGCAACGAAACATGACCAAAGATAATCAACAATGACAAACAAATTAAGTATTGATGAACATTTTGTATGCAAATTTTCTATTGTTGTATTTGTTTTGAGATGATCTTTCTCTCTCTCTCCCTCTCCCTCTCTCTGTCTCTCACACTAAATCTCTCTTCTTCTGTTTTTAAGAAGTATCACTTCTATCATGTGTACGGAGCTAAAAGCTTAATTTGGTTGTATTCCTTCTGTGTTTTATGCACTTCTATATCTATATATAAAATACATAAAATCGTAAGCCTTTCTCTGTCTATGCACGCTAATTTCAGAAACGGCTTAACCAATTTGAATGCGGTTTTGCAAGCTTCTTGTAACATTTAGCATTTTATAGGAATCGACTTACTAAATCAAAAGATATTCATATTTTAAACTCTGTTGCCGATTTTTGGGCTGATTTTCTAATGTTTTCCTCTTTTGCTACGCGCCAGCAATAAACATCTGATTATTTGGAAAACAGTTAACAAAATACACGCTATTACAAGCATACACATAGTTCTGTAATAAGTGCCTACTATTATGTCCTTCGATGACCATACATGGCTGAAAGTAAGGTCATAGCTATCTGGTTCACAAATAAATTTACCCACGGGGTAAGAGACGGATTTAAGTAATTAAATTTTTTATAAGCGTCATTTTAAATTTTTTATGTTATTTTCCTACTAATATTAGAAATCTTCAAGTTCTTACGTTTCTGCTGCGTCAATACTACATTAGCAAAAGTTATATAATTCTGTCCACTACCCTAGGAACTGTTTCATTTTACAAACTCTGTTCCTTAGCAAAACTGTTATTATAGTATTTAAACTAAAACTATATACGCAAATACATTAATACGCACTTCAATACTCATTTACTGTTTATTACAAAAACTTTGAACTTTCTTAATACCTTAATTCTATTTAAATACTAAGTGTAATAACCAGTGTTGAATAACATCTTTCTTTTGCAGTTATTAAAATAGAATGAAATTTGAGTTCCCACTAATTTTGCATTCTTTTATTCATTCATTTATAACCACAAATAATTTGCACTTTTCTTTTACTTACTTCGAAAAGTTTCCATTTTATACTAATGACATTTAAAAGCTTTTCACATTTTTCATTGTGTGAAGTATTTTTTTTATCAAAAATTGACAACTTTGACTTCACTAAAAAGGAAGCACAACAATAAAATAGCAACAACAAAAGAGCTGGAAATGTACAAGTAGATGGAATTCATACTCCTTTCCCCTTCTATTGTATATAGTAGTACAATAATATTTCCAGACTGAACAAAATGTGAGACATGCTTAAAGTGTTGTACTCGTAGAACAAAAAATTATGCTCAAAATGAACTCGGTCAAAGAGAATTCAGTCAGTTAGTTGCCCTCCCCTTCAAATACCACAAAAACTTCAACTTTTTATAAATTTCGTTTTTTTATTTCTGTTTTTTGTTGTTGTTTCGACTTCATTAGCACATTAAAATGTCAATGACATTTTGTGGTTTGAAGCCAAGACTCGCCAACTCGCGACTGCTTAAAGTGCCACCCACCACGACCCATACTAAGTATAAGGTTGAAAGGGTAAAAATTAAATGAAGAAAAAAAATCATAAGAATTTTTTAACGTTTCATTTTTTAGCATCCACTTTATTTTCATTTTCTTCTTTTGCTTCTTATTCATTTGTGGCATGCCAAACAGTTCACAGTTCGCATTGTTCCAGACACTTTTCTTCAACGCCATTTTCTTTATGAAAAATTATAGCTGCGCGAACTCATAAAAAAAGCAAGTCACAAAAATATGTTGGACACTTGTTAATGTCACAGTTTTACAGCCATGGACCTCTTCTCATTTTTAAGTTCTTTCTGGGTCTCTGAGAGTATCTTCATAAATTCCTTGGGGCAATTTAAACAACTTTCTTTTATGACCTGCATAAACTGGCCACGATTAGTGATTTTTATGATTCTTTTATTTGCCAATAATTTTATTTTCTTAAAAACGATTATGAGTTTTATGAATTTTTATATCCTATAGAATCTACTTAAAGGATTTACTTGTTTAAATCATTAAGCTTATTGTTCTATACTATTGTATTTAACCTATTTTCTCTTTGAATAAATCATAAAATATAGTATTGTTCAAATATGTGAAGAGAAGATAATAATAAGACAACAAAATTATGCAAACACACGCACATGTATACACAAAAAATATGATAGAAAAGGACATTACCATAGAGAATAAGAGGAGGACATAATAGAACAAACAGGACATAGTAAATAATTGTTTAGCACAGCAGGATATGTCTTTATTGGAAATATTTATTAATATTGGCATTATTTGTATTGTTGTCGTTGTTACTTTTGTTGTATCACTTTATTGTTTATGGTTGATTTTTGTTTTTATTGTCATTACGAGTATTCTATGTACTTTTGTCGTCATTGTTGTTGGTGTTTTTATTGTTATACTCGTTGCATTGTTAAATTTTATGAAAAGTAATACAAGCTTAATTAACTTAATCAAATTGTGACCAACAAAATGTGGCAAAAATATTGGAAAAGATATATGTATATTTTTATAATTTAAAATTGTACAAACATCACAAAGTATCTGAACAATGAATTGAATTTCTTTATGATTTTGTTATGGTATTTAATATGAATCAATTGATGTAATAAAATGCAAATGTCAATCTTTATAGATTTTATTTTGGGTTCATCAAATGAAATTTATCATGTATTTTTAAAGCAAAGTTTTAGGTGTTGAAATTGCAATAAAATAACAACTATAAGAACTAGTCAGCGGCTTAGTTTTAGACATGAACTTAAAAACATTACACTTGTGATAGATTAAATCTTATGAGACTGCATCCGAGTCATCAATACTCAATGTACTAGTGAGTCGTACACCATTCTCCATAACTATCCTAGAGAATTGAATTGGCATCAGGCGTTCGGTGGTCTTACATATTGTATATTGGTTTGGCAAAAATATAAGGTCATAATTCAAAGCTATGGAGTGATGGACAACTCTTCCTAGAGAATTCGTCTTAATTTCATGGAAGCAACTGACTATACACAGACGATTTCAAAAATAATGTACAGGATTCACAGTAAATGACGACAACAACTGCCTCATCGCTACTCCCAGACTTTTGAACAGTGCACTGCACTTATCCCCATATACATAGAGGTTTATTTACAATCTCCAACGACAGTTTATCCACCAAAAAAGTAGAAAAAAACCTAAATTGTAACAACAGTATAATTGCAGACCTGCGGTACCTTTTTATCCAACACCCAAAAAAATACTTTTTGTTTTCGGTTTCCAGCCATCAAAGCATTAAAGGGAACCACGTGGATAAAGCAGCAAATGCCAATTGCCAAAGGGCCACCCTTCAAGTGAAAAAGATCTACATAAATACCTCACTATGATAATAGCGCAAAAGCATACTGAAAACTGGACAGACTTCCAGTACAGATGCAAAGGATTTAATCCGAATGGTTCAGCTACTTTCGCCTCCGTATAGGACACACTAAATTGATGTTTGAACACCTTCTAACAGGAGCTCCTGCTCTACACAATTCCTGTTCGAACTTGTCGAAGATTAGAACATACTGTTTCAAAAAACATGTAAAACCATCAGATCCCCTCCAACATTTTTAAATTTATGAATAACTGTAACTTAGCGAACATAATATAAATACAACCATAGAGTCGTAGGCCTTGGTAGCTAGTAGTAGGAGATAAGCTAAACAGTGCCACAGTGATTCTAAACTGTGATTGAGCCACAGCTACAGTTTACTTGATTAATGGTGACTCACTTTGATTCAGTTGCTCTCTAAACTGTTACTGTTAATCACAGTTTAAACAAAGTAAACTGTGTCTCTCCCTTCAAATGACTGTGACTCAATCACAGTTTAGAATCACTGTTTAGCTCATCTCTAACTAGTAGTACTCCATTAGTGTTACGTACTTTATTCGATAATATACCTAATTTAATAAATAAGGTAAAATAAAATAATAATATAAAAAATTAAGGATAGTTTAAGATAGAGTTGAAGATTGTAAAAACTATTCTGTAAGCTCTTTACAACCTCCTCGTAGCCCGTCTGAAGTACTAAAGCAAAATATGGCAAAATGATTTCTGGTCATTGCTGTTGTCTTACTTATGCTTCTTACAAAATATTTCATAACAATAATTATAGATGGTCTAGAAAATTTCTAGTAGAATTTGATTTTACTTTTATAAATGCAAACAACGGTCTTTCATTTTTAGACTGAAGTTTAGAATTACAATTTTCTATGCTTCAACAAAACTTAGCTTTTAATGAAATGACTCTCATTTTCCTATTTTACATATAATAAACTATAATTTATTTGATCCCTTTAGTAAGGAAATATCTTTATATTTTAATATTTTATAATAAACCTTTTCATATAACAAACTTCATTCATTTCCTTGCTTGGAGGAATCACAATTCAGAGCAAATACGAAAACCCACTTTTTGAAATGGAAACACTTTTGAGAAAACCACTAACATCTTTTAACAACTTCCCTAATGTAAACAAATCAGTCTGTTATGAATAATATATTTTCATTTAATAAGCCCTAAAATGAATGAAGAACGCGCGCACACGGATCCTTATGAGTAAACGGAAAAACCACTTTACACAAACCGCACACAATACCATACCATACACAAACAAACGACAAGAAAGCAGCAGGGCTAAGAGTAGAGAGAAGAATAGATGAAAAAAAGGAACCAACGAGTTATGCAAAGATGTTGCCAATATTTGCCCCTTTCATCCACATATCCTTCATATGTCAACCATCCTGTTATGGGACTCTTTTTATTATATTTGTAGTTCATGCATGTAAACGAATTCAATTGAATAATATCCTGTCATTTCGTTGTCTGCTACAAGTTTTATCTTTATGTTACGAAATCCACAACAAATGATTTCAATATGGAAGGGGCATACCAAAGGAGGGTGGTCACATGGAACAATGAAAAAGCAACAGTACCAAAAAGCAAGTAAATAAATAAAGCCCGCAGCACAGGAGGCAAGCAATGAAAGCGCGCACTCTCGAAAGTATGCAATAAATTGTAGTTCTCTTTTTTCATTGCTGCGAATTTATTGGAATTTTTGTAGTGGCAAACACACACACACAAACGCACGCACGCACCATCATACTCAGAACTTTCTCTTTTAATCAAAAAAAAAAAAAAATGAACACAAAAGAACGAAGAAAAAAGAAATTTTATTAAATACTTTAAGCTCTTCTTACTTTATTCCACCAAATGTTTTGCTTAAATTCATTTGCCCATTTGCTGTCAATTTGTGTTTTTTTTGATTTTTTACTTTTGCCTTATGCTTTTCGCTTTTCTTTTCTTTTTGTTTTCCTTACCTCCCTCTTCATTTCTTATCATTTTTGTTATTGTTGCTTTGTCCACTTTCTTCTCTTCGTTTAATTTATAAATTATTCATGCTCGACCATTGAGGCAATTATCATTTCCATTTCTCTTGCTGCTTTCCCATGTTTTCCTATAGGGATTCTTAAACCGAAAAGGGACCACATATACCCACAAGCTTCGTTGAGCCTAAAATTAATTTTAGCATATATATACATATATAAATATTGTATATACATATATATATATATATATGTATGTCTGGATAGTTTATTGTATTGTATCTGTGTACTTTTCTGCTGCCTCTTATACGCCTTTAGGCTACCACACAAGAACAAAATTTATTTTGCCAAAAAAATGAAGAGAAGAAGAGAAGAAGAAAGTAAATCGAAGAAGTAAACTTTTGCAGACCGGAATATTAATGAGTATTTAACCCAAATTTTTGCTGCCTGGTCTGATAAGTGGCATGAAAAATGGCTTCTACTTCAGTTTTTTGTTTATGGTTTCCTTGGCATCCATCGACTGCTAAGCGAGTGTATCAATAATGTTTGGGTATCTCTCACTCTCATTGAGTTCTTGGCAGAAGTTAAAGTTATGTTTAGCAAACCAGAAAATTACTCAAAGAAAAGGTTCTTTATTGCAGTTTTTTTTTTAGAAATTATCCGATATTCAATAAATGAGTGGAAATTAATTTTATTTAAAAAAAAAAATATTATTTGAAATATCAAAGAATTTTGTTTAAACTTAAAGAAAGAATAGATTTTGATAGGAAATCTATCAGGCATGTGCCAGAAATCGACGTCCGGTTTTATGTCGATTCATTACAATATCACTGAAGTTGTGCTAGAATACGCGGAGATTTCATTTTGCGAATTTAGATGTTTAAAATACAAATTTATACTTAAAACAACTGAAATGTTAAATTCTTTGAATGCAGATTTGTGTTTAATTTTTTTCAAATAAGGGACAATTTAACCAAACCGTATTTATAAACACGAGAGATATCAAAGCCATCGACAGAGATTTCTGGCACCAGAGAATCGTAATTAAGTTGATATGGGGTTGAAAGAGATTTCTGGCACATGCCTGTATAACTGATTCACAAAGTTGATCCGAGGAGACTTTGTCCTGCCTTCTATGTAGATTGCCTTTTATCTTTTGAGCGGCTAAAAACATTTCCACAAAGAAAAGAACGAAGAGTGCAATACTCTTGTGTGTACTCTAATCATTGGCTTAATTAAAAATTAATATCTTTTGATTCTGTATGTAGACTTTGATGAAATAAATGCTAAATACTAGTCACCATAAAGTTTCTTATCTTTCAGTAATTGAAATTTAAATTCAATGTGTGGCTTTTAAGTGATGCGCGCACAAACGAACAAAAACATAGATAAAAATGTGTACAGATTTTAGTTTATGAAAAACAAATAAATGTTATATTAATACAGCTTCTCTTATAGAAAATTTAGATTCAAACACAAACTAAAATAATAATTGTTAGTGGTTTACTTAGACTAGAAGTCAATAAAATTGATTTAACTATTCTTGATCAACATTATCATCATCATCATTAATAGCTTAACTCATAAGCGTTGGTTATAGTCAATGGCACCCTTTTTTCTAGATTTATGACCACAAACTAAAGTTGGTTAAATAAATCAAACAACTTTCGCTCCATCACTTGCAAATAGTCATAAATCTTACACTCGTACGCATTTCAAACAAATCACTCATTCGTTCATTCATACAATACACATATGTAATATGTATCTGGAGTACTTTAGTAAAACCCTCAACGAAAGTTGATTACAGTACCAACATCACTTGAAAGCAGGCGAAAGGAAGAATGCAGTAGCATCCTCATCATCGGCATCATCATCATCATAATCATCAGCAACAGTGCAAAAATACTTGAATAAAATTTTTCATCATACATAAAGAGTAATACTTTTTCTACATAGTAGTATATATTTTGTTTGAAAAACTTTTTGCTTGCAACATTTTCTAACATTATGCAGCATTCATCATCTTCATCATCATCAACATAAGTACTCAAGGGTTTCTGTGTTTTTTTCCTCCTTTCCTTCTATTTTTTTTTTTTTTTATTTTATTGTGTGTAATATTCTCACACGTGCAGGCAAAATAACATGTTCATCATACACAGTGCACAACACTTGAATAAAATGAATGAATACTTTGAAATCAGTAGAATTTTTGGTTGGGTTTCGGTTCAATTCAGTTCAGTTTGGTTCAGTAGAACAGGAGCATTGGATAGCTTACCTTGTGCATAAGTCCACTTCAGTAGAAAAACGACGATGAATACGAAACGTAAATCCATTTGAGAATATTTCACAGACTTTCGCCTCAAGATGAAATGACTAAAAATACGTAGAAGCAACATTTATTTGCTTGTTGCCTTTACTCTTTAACGATTCCTTTTTTTCGTCCTTCTTATGTCCTTCTGCAATGTTACTTACTTCTTACTATTATATGTTTTTACTACTCTTTTCTGATTCCAACCACAAACTTGCTTATTTTGTTTGTAAGTTAGTTTGGTTGGCTGTGGTTGGTTTTTTTATAATAAGTGAAAATGCATTTTATTTGCTTTGTAAATTTTGATTTTTTTTTTTTATTTTATGTTACTTTATTTTTTTATATTTTATTTGAATGTTGTTGCTACTATAATAATACAGTTAAACGTTGCCACTTTAGTTAAACACTTCCGTTTCCGTTTGAACGCTTTCCGGTTGTGTGCAACTCGCAGACTCACTCAGACATAGTAGTTTTTTCGCGCATTCTTCATTTTTATTCACATTTTTCATAGTAAGTAAATACTTTATCAACATCATTCTAGATTAATTTTCTTTTCCTTTTAACTTTTACCACACACAACAAAACCACAATAACATGGAATCAATTAAAACGTCGTGAATTAATGTAAGAATTAATTGCCACTCGTTTTGTCGAAGTCATTGTCATTGCTGATATCATTGAGTTTTTTTTTTCTTTTACTTAATTCATTTAATAGTCATTCAGTCATGTTGGTTGCTTGTTAACATTGTCAAAGTTGACGCACATAAACAACAACAACAATAACAAAGACAATCCTTTGGACAACATGTTTCCCTTAAACACAAACACACTCGAATTCACAAACCGAAAGGCAAGTAATCTCCGTTTGTAATCACTAAATCAATTCATGTCCTTACTAGTATTTCTGATTCAGTATTGCGTGCTGCTTTTATCTAAGCACACCCGCACCATGCTTTGCGTTACTCAATAACAAACAATTTGCACACTTCTTAAGCTATTCGCTGCTTCGTTGTACAACAAACTAAAATAACAAACAATTTACTTGAACACATTTCAGTTTGATGAATTTTCCTTCTTAAGTTCATTTTCATATGGTATTTTTTTTTTTTTTAATATCTTTGATTTGTTAGCGTTTTTCATGCGTTTTTCTTTTTCAAAGTTATGCACACGCGACCGTTTATGGCGATGTCCAAAGCTCAACTGAATTCTTGTATCCTGGCAGTGTGCAAACGAAGCATTGCAAGCAATACACGAACTTATGGTAAGTACGAACGCAAGCTAAAACGAACAGGAGACTTTGAGTTAAGTTAACGACGGAGTATTTGTCTAAAGTTATTTTCCAAAGTGTGGTGAATTTGGAAGTTGATATTGATGGTTTTTGGCATGCATAATTATTCGGAGTTTCGGCGAATTCCTTTGAAGGCATGGAAGCAGATTGCCGAGCAAACAGCTGTTGGGCATGAAATACAATAGAATGGCATTGTTTTAGTTAAGAGAGATATTTATTTTGAAAATGTATTCTAAACTTTTATCATATTTCCAAAACTTTCTGGAGATTTTCTGTTCTTTCATTTAGTTTTATAATAATTAAATATTTATTTTTAATATTATTATTATTTATTTATTTTTTTAACAATTCTTTAAAATATTTTTCATATTTTTATTTCAATTATTATTATTTCTTATTTTATTTTATATTATTTTTTAAAATTATTCTTTGTTGTATATTAAGAAACAAATTAAAAATTAAATAAATTTCAAAATTACATGCTTCGAAATCCAGTAGTTTAAGAGACTCTTTTCGCCAATAGATTGTTTATTACACTGCAATTATCAGTTAACTTGATGTAACTTCATATTGCTGAATGCCGGCAAAGGTGGTGAGTTTGCGCAGTCCTCTATTCGGAGATATCTCTTTTGTACTCTCGCAAAAGTAACGAGTAACATTAACAGAATTATCTTGAAGACCCCGTTAAATGCTTCCGAATCATAACAGAATCTTAAGTAATCTTCAACAGTGGCTTTATAGTATTCAACAACTATAGGTCGAAACAAAACATATAAATCTTACTGAAAGACTCTTACATCTTAGAAGGACTAAGTTTTTTATACAATATACTCCTACATATTGTAATATGTATATGCATATCTTTTGTCCATTATTTTTGTTTTGCTTTGAATTTTCTATCTTCACCTTCTAGTAAAAAAAACTTAATGAAAAGTCTTTATAAACATTTGCATAATACCCAAAATTTCTCAATTGATGACCTATTTTTCTTTACAACACAAAGTTATTTTTGTAAATAATCCTCATTTATCCAAAGGCTAGACTCATTATTGTTTTAACTCTGAAAGCAGACAATCCGCCAACATTAAGTCAATGACTGACTGACTGCATTACACAAAAATAGATCCAAAATAATGAACCCCTTTGAGAGAAATCCTTAATCAAATAGAAACAAACCTTCGATAAACATAAACAACAATTAAAATGCAGTTGAATACTTGTAAATCGAGACTAATACAAATGTTGGCATTGTGCAATGTTCTATTCTAGTGCCCTGCTTTCTTTCATCTACTATTCTTTGTATTTCCATTTTTTGTTCAATTATTTCTTATTTGCAGAGATTAAAGTCTCGTTAATTGCTATTTTGCTATGCTCAACGCATTTATCTTAACAAGGACCCCATTCGATTAGAGGAAAAATAGAATAGAATAAAGAAAAACGAGCAACGAGCAAGGAGGGTGATTCTACAACTTTAAAATCCTGGCAAGGAAATAATGAAACAACAACCTGAGGTCAGCATCTGATTTGACATTCATTTTACAAACAGTAAATGCAAGTAGGATAATGGCAAGACAACTACGAAAAAGAAGAATAAGACAACAATGTAGTGAATACAATATGAAATAAAAAAAAAATAGTTTTCTTTTTTATTCCAGGTTACATAATTTAAAGACAAGCAAGCAGTGTCCTTGCTGGATATACAAGAGGCACAATGAAAAGAAGAAAGAAAAGTTATTTTCGACGACCCAGTAAGCCAATGAAGGCTGATCGCCCTTATTCTAAGGCAACAACTACATCATCATCATCTTCATCATCAAGGCATTGGAGAACAAAAAGTAGTAGAAGATAAACTGCAATCGAAGGACGTTGACTGAATGATAAATTACACTTGACAAAAACCTGCCTGTCTGACTGCTGCCTTCGTTTTTATGTACTAGGTAACATCAGGACCAAGGGTTGGGTTGGTCTCTCACTCACTGTGTTGCCATTGCCATAAGTTCACTTTTAATGTAAAAGTTTTTTTGTGGCCCCAAGAAGTGATCACGGTGATAATTACACAAGCATATCAAGGACGTGCGAAATCAAATCGGGAAAAGTAGTTGAAAGTGAAGAGGGGAAACTGTGAACACACTCAAGTGTGGGCCGCACATTTGTGATTTAAGTATGAAGGAGTACTATTAGACAAACAGGCAGGCGGCCAGTCAGGCAGGCAGCTGCTGTTAATGCTACTGCTGGACATGTCCATTCACTCAGCTTGTGCACAAGACACTTGGGTAACTTAGTTAATTATGATGGTTGGACACAAGAATAAAATGAAGAATTGCAACCACTCGTGTTTGTACGGCCAAGAGAGTGAAAGAGTCCACGAGTATATTGTCTTGCCCTTGCTTTGATTCTATTTACGTATGTAGTATCTGTTCTACTTTCAACTGAGCTACGCTCATTAAGGATATCCGTGCGGAACATCATGCCAAACGCAGTCCCAGCTATTGTTGATTCTATTGCTTTTGTTCTGGCCTAGTTTATGTGCTCAAAAGCCGCTACAAAATAACCACAGCATAGCGTTGTCATGAATGCATGGATGAATGAGCGACAACACCCTAACACCCTTCATTATCACCAATGCCAACGCCTCTCTCGGCTTTACTGAATCCTGTCCTGCCGCTCCAACATCCTTTGCCACACTTTTCCTTTTGTAATGCATTTAGTGGCTGCGGTTTCACTTTACTCCATTCCATTCCACTTTACTCTACTTTGCTTTGCTTTATGTTCATTGTTTGCTCTTTGGCGCGCCAATGCAATACAAAACAATACAAATTTATTTTTCCAACATTGCATGCAGAACATAACACCACACTTCTCAGGCTCAGGCTCAGACCCACATCCTGGCACATTCTCAGCTTGTGCTGATGCCATCCTTTACTCCACTTCTTCCTCTCTTATTTTTATACTTTCTGTTGTTTTTGTTGTGGGTTTTTTTGCCACACTTTTTTGGTTCGAAGGAGGGGTATACTAGTTGAAGTTGCCACCATCGAGAGTCTGGTTGGCTCTCTGTATATCAAGCATACTTGAGCCACGGCAGCGGAAGTTCCGGCACCGGCAACCGTAGGAAAGTTTATTCTTCGACGCCATTGTTTGAAGTTTGTACAAGCATTTTTTTATCCTTATCCTTTTTTTTTCCTTTTCTAGCCTTTCCTTTGCATATTCAACTTATTATTATTTGGGATTCTTTTGTTAATTTGCCTTAAAATGAATGAAATTATGAATGTTAATTAATTGCAATTGTTTTTCATTAAGTTTAGTAATGAAAAGCAACTAAGCAACTCTCTCTCTCTCTCTATGGTATATTGTACTATACAAATATGCTCAACTCATTTGATCCTAAGCAAAATCCTTATGATTTTACTTTACCATAGTTCAAGTTCAGACACACCATTCCAACCAGCCAGACATCAAGCCGAAGCAATTCAACAAATTGCCAAAAGCTAACAAAAGTCATGAAATTTTATATATTTCCTCTAAGAAAGTTTTTCTTGAACAAATATTGTTTTTGTCTCAAATACCAACGTCTGCTTGTCATAATCAATCTTGTTCCATCTGGATTTCTATTGAAATAGAAATTGAAGTCTAGAAAAAACCCGACTACCGGTAAATAATATTTATAGCGCAATAGCAACTACACTTATATAAAAAACAAAACATTATAAAAAATCGCAAAAACCAAGAAAAGAAACAATCAATATTTGCTACAAGAACAAAGCAACACTTAACTTGGAAACCACATACGACTTTGTAAAGGGAAGATGGTATCTACCATATGCTATGATCACCCCCCAAATAACAACAATGAGAACAATTTTTATCGTGTATCTATGAGTTTGTGAAGTGCAAGAAAAATTCGTGGTAAGAAAAACCAATTCGATGACCTTCTTAAATATTAATACTTGTTGTGATTGCATTGGGAATTGTGATTGACTTTTAAGGCCTCCTTCAAACCCAAGCAAAGAGAAACTCAACTTAAAACCAAAGGAAAAAATACAAATGGAAGCTACTTCATGGAGTAGAATGGAAGTGGGGGTGAAAGACAAACAAAAGTACGACAGACGAAACTTTTTCCCAACTCAACCAGTGTCAAGTGGACAAACTCATCATCCTGTTTTTAACTTTCCTATACATATTAAAGTTACCAAAGCACTAAAACTTTAGACATTGGTAGTTGTCTTAAAAATTGTTTTTAAATTAAAAAAAAAAATAAAATGAATTTCCAAATATTTCCAACACTTGAAATTATTCGATTATTTCCAAAGAAATTTAAGAATTTAAACACACACTATGCATATTGATCTGAATGAATATGTAACTTAATGACTCTTTTACCCTTTTCACTTTTTTTGCGTCTATACGGTGACATTGAAATATTGCCCACAACTTCGTAAACAAATTAGGAGACTAATAAGATTGACAGTATATAAAAATGGAAAAAAAATAATCGCAAAAGAAACAATGAATTTTTTGGAAAATGAGAATGAATTAGAATTCTCATTTGGCATATGAAAATCATTACAGTTAGACACTGATTGTGACGACTAATAACACAACTCAACACTAAAAAAAATATATGACCCAGTTTATACTATTTCATCATGAGATTGACTTATAATAAATAGATGTAGGCATTATATTTTCATATAACATCTGGAACTTGAAGTGCTTAACATTTTTATACAACACTTACAAAATTTGCCAACATTTTATTGAAGAAGATTGGCCATCACGTCACTCACTAGTAGTGGAACAGAAAAACATTACATATGAACTTTTGGTTGAACCTGAAAAATTTATTTTACCGGCATTGCACATTAAATTGCGACTCATAAAAAATTTTGTAACAAAATTAAGCAAAGACGAATGTCACTAAAATTGCATTTTTTTCACTCACATTTCACTGAAAATATGGGTTCCGTCAGTGACGAAAATGGAGAACGCTTTCACCAAGATATTGCTGCATTTTAAAAGCGCTTTCAAGGTACATTGGAGCCTGCAATTCTCGCAGCCTTATTCATGATACCCCTGAATCCCAGTACAAGAGAAAACCCAGTCACTCAAAAAAAAAACCATGCCATTTCAAATAAAACAAAAATAAAAACTAAATTCAAAACTTCAATTTGTGATAAATTTGTGAATTAAGACATGGCTGTTTATCTGGAAATCGAGATGTGATAGAAAGTGATTATTCACGTATTTTTTTATATCAATGGTAAGAAATAACAATCACATAATGAGACCTCAGATAAAATAAAAAGTTGGAAACATGTTGAGTAGTGTAATTCATAGCAAGAAAAATGTATTGAGTCTGACTCCGACGATAAAGAGAAAACCACAGAAGATGATGATTGGATCAACTGAAAAAATCAATTTTTTAATAATAACTGATCACAAATATGTACCAGCCAATATTTAGCAGTATGGAAATAGAAATATGACTCAGTGAAGAATTAAAGTGTGGCACTGCTAATAAGACCATATACATACATACACTCTGATAGCAAGGCTGCACTACAAGCACTCAATACTTTTGAGTTCAATTCGAAGTTTGTTTGCGATTGCTTGATGTTACTCAAAAGACTAGACTTGAACAACCAAATATGGGACCTGTACATAGTGGGCATCTTGAAAACGAAAACTCGCCGGAAAAGGATTTGCAAACGTACTCATTGGATCATTCTGCGGACTGCTTTGAAGTGTGACGAAAAGAACACTTAAATAATGGCTGATTGTCAAATCTCAGCGCTATTAAGTAGACACGAAGAATTTAAGAGTGGCTAAACACCCAACTAGATCACGCAAAAGAAGGGAATTACTGGGTGTGACACGGACAGGTATTCGGACAGTCTCAAGTTTATTGACAGGATATTGCAGAGTAATGAAACATTTACATAATATGCGGATCAGCAGAGCACTTGTTGTCACTGTTGGGGCATAATCTGGACCAGACTCCGCCACCTTGGAAACCTGTACCAGTACTTAAAACCAGTTGTCATCGAAGAAAATCTTAGAATTCCTGTAGAATACCAGAATCTCGGAGGAACTGTGATGTTCTAGTTCTTACCCTCCCCTTAATGACAAAAAGGGTACAAAGAACCCAAGCGATGGTCCATCATTAAATTTATATACGACAAATTATTTCTTTTAAGAAGCCAAGCTAGCTGGTTAGAAAATTAAATTCCCCCAACGGGTCAGAGTCGGATTTAAGTAGTTAATTTTGTTATAAGCTGTATTTTATATATTTGTTCTTTTCTTATGTTCCCACTTTAAAATAAGTATTATTTCTTTTATTTGTTATAAATAAATACATTTACTCCATTGGCATCTATTCTTCCACTCTTCCATAACACCAAAACTAAGCCAATTGCAATAAGTCTCAATCAATGAGTTTCAATTTTCATAATTTTAGTACATAAACAAGTATTTATTTACTCAATAATTAAAGTATCAGTATTCGTATTATGAAAATTTTAATTGCATATTCTTAGGCTTTGAAATCAATTCAATTTCAATTTCTCTCGATTTCTGTGACACACCTGAATATGTTAACAAATAGTGATCGTGTAACATCAAGCATTTTGTCAGTCCATTTCGATTTCTGAAGCGATACATATGTATGTACATATAAGTATGTGTGGAGTGATACATAAATTATGTTAAAAATTGAATGTGAAAAAGAAGTTGTTATAAGTCAGATAATTATAATGTTGATAATTCTATACTCCTATATGTGTATGCGAATAGAGTTTTATTAAAGAAAAACTCTCAAAATGATTTGAACGACTTTGACAGCGGCAGCGTTTCTACTACCTGAGGCTGAAAACTCCAAGATATCTATCTTTTACAAGCCGAGTGACCGAATGAAATGCAAAATAGTATGTACATACAATAAAACAACGCATTGCCTGCCCATAATTTGTTTGAGCTAACTAGAATACTACCTGGCTGATCGTTAAGGCGGCAGTGTTTCTAATGTTGAATACCCTATCTTTTCTGAATACATATATACTAGCTAAGTGAAACCATATGTAAGACTTTTTAGTATATTCACCTACCTATGTTAGTTTAAGATACCTACTGCAACCTTAGTTGTAAGATATGGTTTCGTAAAAATAAAGAATGAATAGTGAAATCAGTTAGTCGAAAACTTTACAGTGAATTGGTCGCACAATTGTTACATCGTGAAAATTGAAAATGTTTCCTCTAAATAATGACTGTCTGTCGGTAATTTTTAATGAAATGCCATTAAATAAACAACTAGAAATGGCACGCGTTTGCCGTCGCTTTTGTAATATATTAAAAAGGGACTTAAGTCGGAAATACAAATCTTTTAGAGTGAATCATTATACAAGATATCAATTGAAAATCGACGATATTAAACTACTTTTAAAAATGATATCTTCAAAACTCAAATTTTTGAGTGTTTTAGTTTTGGAACCACAAGTTGACTATTTGCCTACCGTTGCATTTTATGTTCAACTCAATTTTGAAAATCTCGTAGTGTTAAAATTGGAAGGACGCGCCTTACAAGATCAGCATATGAAATTATTTGCCAAGCAATGTAAAAATTTGCAAAAACTTCACGTGGCATATGCAGATATCTCCGGTAATTTTGTTACTGACATGAAAAAACTGAAGGATATACATTTTGATGTTTGCTCTATACGAACAAGCGAACTGAGACGAATGTTAAGTGAACTGCCACTTGAAAAAATGCACATTAAACAGAACTTCCCATGTTATTTGTGGTGGTCTTTTTTGAGAGTACCGTCATTAACTCTCAAGCAGTTGTATATAGCCGATGCAGAATATTTTGGGATTTTACTTTTGGAAAAACTTCCATTAACAACTTTGTACCATAAGCACCCCGCAATGGATGATGAAACTTATAGGAATACTATAAATCCATCAATTCAATTCACAAGAGTAAAAAGGGATCTTCGGAAACTTAATTTTTTTGGTAGTAAAAATTGGTGTTGCATCCATTATCTGGTCGGTTATTTGTACAACACTTCGCCTGGGCCACAGTGCATTAATATTACTACGTTAAATTTTCAAAAATCGATTCTGCACCTTATCGATTGTTGTAGTCAACTTCAATGGATCGAAACTATGTTCAATATCAAACGATTCAGTATTACTGACGCCATTCGTTTAATATCTGAGCTTGAGATTCGAAAACGTTTATTTGGACTTCTGTTCTGGTATTCTGCACGTAGAAACAGGAGTGCTGTTGATTCCTTCAAAAGGGTTTGTTAGCTGTACATACTAAATGAATATTTATCTAAAACTATCTCTTTTATTCTGTTTTTTTTTTAGTTTCTTCAATCTCCAACATATAAACTACAACAAAATTTAACTATAGAGTTGAAACCCAAGGTTGGAGCTTATACTGATCATTACGTAAAGTACGAATTGTGTGATATTAGAGAGTCTAGACATAGAAGGCGTTGATCGAACTGATTATCATCACGTTATTTTTGAATTTATATGTTATTCCTTGTATATACCAAGTATTTTTTTTATCCTTATTATATGTACTTATTTATTATTATTTATTCTTTTATTAATGAAATGTAGTTTTGAAAATGAACCGTATATTTTTTTAATCTCGCGTATTGACTTATCATACCAACAAAACGTTTTACTCATACCAAAGACGCAGACGTAGGATTGCTGGCAGGTCATATGAAAATTTGTTCGGAGCACAAAGGGCTAATAGTGTAAGTGGTCCGGTTAATAATGTTAATTTCTTCGAAGACAGGAATAGAAAATTGTATAAACATGCAGATTTCAAAGAAATGGTAGAAATTTATAAAACATCTTTGTCAATACATCATTGATAAGTGTACACTAAACAAAGTATACCGTAATAAATAAATTAAATCAGTGTAAGGGCGTAGCCAGGTAACGGCAGGACTACAGATATTTTATTGCTCATTGAAGTTGTCTCAAAGGTCTACAGATCTTCAATATATTGTGAAGAACTATTAGTGTAATAAAATAAATATTTTTTTTTCCATTAATACACGTTTTTGTAGCTACTTAATGCTGGTATACGTACTGTGTTTTGCAGATTTTTACTGGGTTTCAGATCCAATACCTGCATACTGTGTTTTTTACCAAAATACTGCATTTGTACTGCATTAGTACTGCGTTTTTATTGTTCCTCAAATGTTCAAAACAAATTAATAATGCTATTGAATTTAGTCAATATTCAATGTTACTATAACTGTCAGAAATCTATAAGGCTGAGAACACTAAGTCTTCAACCAAGTAGGCAAAAACCGTATTCTACTTCAACCTGCACCAAGCGGAACTCAAGGAAACAGAAGAAAATATTCCATCTTCTTTGGTGTGTGTCGAAATGTTGTCTTCAAAATACAAAAGGCAAGTTTTGTATTGTCTTTTTGTGTTGACTTACGCGGTGTAGGTTGCACCATAAGAGACTACGCAATTATTAAAAACGTTGCTACTTGCGGGATGTGTTGGCCGTATACAAAGACGTGTATGTATTTGTCGATAACCAGTCATAAAACAATTCAAACAAAATATGTATTTTGCTTTGTTTGCTTTGTCTGCTTTGGTGTGTGCTCCCTCATAAAAAACAATGTGCTATTATTTCATCAAACAAGGAAAAAGATCATGTAATTTTCTCTGTTTTCTATATCTGTCTTATAGCATATTTATACTGAATAAATTCTATGTTCTATGTCCCAGGACAACAGCCTCAGTTCTTTTTTTTTTTTACTTTTTCTTTATTTATTGGATCTTCTCTTTTTTTAGAGACTAACAATAACTAACACAATCTTAACCTAATTTCTAGTTTATTACTTTTACTTCACCTCCAGTTGGAGGGAATCTATGTACTAAGTGCCCTTATAATTGAAGTTAGGCTGTCATTTCAAGTCGTGTCTGTGACCTTAGTCGAGTGAGTGCTTTTGCTAATGGATTTCGGTGCGTGTTTAGTTTCTCAGCATAAGTAAGTTTCATTTTGGCTATTTCATTTTTTACTGTTGGTATAGTAAGATCTATATGCAATCGCTAGCAGGGGGCTATGGTTCTTAATATTTTTGATTGCGCTCTTTGAATAACGTCCAGATTAGAGGCGCTTGCATTACCCCATAGCTGAGAACCATAGGTCCAGATTGGCTTTATGATGCTGTTATAAAGGAGTACATAATACTCAATATTTAGTGGAGATCGTGAGTTGATAACCCAGTGAAATCTGTTGGCTTTCAGTTTCATTTGAGTTCTCTTGGCTTCACTGTGTTTTCGCCAAGTAAGTCTTCTGTCAAGATGGACTCCGAAGTACACAACGTTATCTACTTGTGGAATCATAGTATAACAGCATCAGTAAAGCAAAAATTTTTCGCAATAAACAAAACTTGGATATCTGGGGAAAGTGTAGAAACATTAAAATCGATATAAACGACAAAACCAATCTTGACTTTTCATGTTTAGAATTTTAGGAATACAATATGTCAAAACAAAACCGGTAAAATATAAAATAAAAACCTTGGAAAGTGGCGTTATCGACATCTCAGATAATTTAGACAAATGATTCGATCAAAGATTTGATTCATTCGCTACATGATTTTGATATATTGATACATGAATCAATCACTTCATCAGATAAAAACGACATATAGAAATAGATTATATTTCAAGTTTGCCGACCCGTGGTCTAGATAATACAACTTACTAATGATTATTTCCAAATATTTTTCTCTCCGCATGAATATCCAATCTATTTGGATCTAATATTTACTTTATACAATTGGTAAGGCAAGGGAAATGTATAAAATTAACATAAACACAATGTTAAGTTACTAGTTTCAAAACTTTTCATAATTTATTCTCTGTAACATTTATACATAAAATTCATTCTGTCTGTCTTTCTTACCAAAATTTTTTTTAATTTAAATTGACAAAATAAAGCAGTTAAGTACTTTGGAAAACATTTTAATAGCTTGTAAGCCCCATGAGTACTCAGCAGAGAAATGACAGAGAACAATAACAACAATGCCAACAGAATAACACAAAAAAGGCAACCAATGGCAAAGAAAACATACCGGGACCAAAACCAAAAGAAACAAAAAAAAAGTAAGAAACAACAAAAAGTGAACAAATAAAATAAAGCCAGAGTATTTACATATTCCCAACCGTAAATACGCGTATTTTATTTCCAGGACAGTACAATTTTCTTATTCCTTTTCGAAGGATCCCTTTTTTGATTTTTTTAATTTTTCTTTTTCGTTTCTTTACTTATTTTTTTTTTTTTTTATATTTGTTAATTTGCATAAAGTGAAAACAAGCATTTTAATTTTTATGCGATGGCAGCAAAAATGAAAGACAGACAGAACATAAGATAGACAGATCGACAGACAGACAGACAAAAGCATATATTCAAATAAATTCGTTAAGCGAAAATATAAAAAAAAAAACAAAAATGGTAAATATTCTGAAAATAAAACTCACATAAACTTTTTTCGCACCGGAAGCGCTTCAAAGTGGAATTGTCCTGTTCAAGTGTTGAGGGCTTGAATCGAGTTGAGTTGAGTTGAGTTGGTTAACATCATGAAAAAGCAAACGTAAAGAGAAATGATGTAGTACGGTATATGACGATAATATGGAAGGAGTGACAAAACGTAAAAAGCGCAGCAAATGCCAAAAACAAACCAATTTAATTTTAAATCCCGAGTGTACTGGAATGAATAAACTGTGGACATAGAAAAAACCAAACCGAACCAAGAAAAAATATGATAAAAAATAACTTTACTTGGAAAAAAGTTTAATTTGGCTAATACTTGATTTAACCCCCCACTGAGAAGAAAAAAACCTGCATAAAAATCAACGTGACTTAAATGCCAACGTTTACCAACACTATAGAGTTTCCACTTCCAATTTAATTAAACGCTTAAGGTCTTCATGAAACCTATTCAAGTGTTCCCATTAGATTTAAATAACTTGAGTTTTGTGTCTAGACTACACTAAAACCTTCCAAAACACATACATATTCATATAGTATGTTCCATATACACATGCATATGTATGCCTGTATTTCCCATACAGGGGGGATTTAATGTTCCACAATTGAAATTAATTATACCAAACATCTAAGACTGAGTGTCGCCAAAGATTGTCACAATCTTCACATCACTTTACCAACCGTGTGTACATATTTTGGTCAACTGTCTACTACCCTTGAATTCTGTGAGTCAGACCAATCCCCATAAGTCTTAAACCACAAAAATATCATGCAATTTTGAAAATTTTCTGGCAATGCCTTAACATTAACTTTCATAAAGGATAGGCTAGACGGTATGTGTAAACTTTCATTCACTTACATTTTCTTCAATATGGAAATCAACTCAATGAAATTCAAAATAAATGAAGAAATTTTGTATTCATGTAAAATGAATATTAAAAATTATATTGGCTTTTCCTTCATTAATTTCTATCTGAAATTGTCTTATCGTTTAGAGAACCCTTAAAGTGAAATTGTTCAATTTTCTTTATGTTTTTTTTTTTTATTCAACAAATTTTGAAAATTTCCTATGGCAAAAGTCACAAGGACATACTCTTAGATGTTAGGGTAATATAATTTAAACCCTACATAAACAGACATACTTAGTGAAGTGGTCTTGGTTCGTTCATTTCACTGTCTGCTTCTGTAGCATGTTTGTCAAGTTTGCTCCCTGATGTGCCTTTTGCTGCATGACGATAAATTACACTAACCACTTTTGAGAGAAAGAGAGTGTAACTTGATGTTGTTGTTTGCAATAGAAATCATCTTCTCGACAGAAAGTCCTCTAGTATTATTTTGGTAGGAAAACCTTCTAGTAACCACAAATATAACAAAAATGCAAACAAAACTATTAAGTAAGCATAAAAGTGATGGCCGGCTTCAATTCTGTCGCTGTCCCATCCGGAATATTTTAAGTGAAGTAGGCAAGCAGCCAAACAATGAATTCAGGGGATGTTTATTGCTCAATGGTTGGTTTGATGAGCTAGTTGTCGTCTCATACTATACACATGAGACAATTGAGGTATATCAGAAGCAGCATTCCTCAAGTAAACTTAAAATTTATGAAAACGTTTCATTGTTCTAATTAAATATGGAATTTTAAAAATGGACAAGATCAGATTTTATGAACCTTAATTGACTGGTATTTCCAATGACAGTTAAGAGTACCCTATGTAGGTCGAAGTCAAGAAACCATGATGGTGGCAATGCAGAAATTCATCAACAAATTATAAATCTAATATGGTACAAGGAAGGAAAAAAGCTTCTGTAAGTAATATGTCCATTGATTTTACATCCACCATGTCTTCTGATCCACTATTTTCTTTTTCTTCACTTTCATTTTCAAATTGTATGTCGTCTAATAGTCGATTTACTCCGCATAAAATTTCATGATTTGTACACTGTTTTTTTTTAGGCAGTCATCTGGTGTCTGTTTTGACTCACGCATGAAACGTTGTTCATAATTGTAAAAAGTATAAAAAATGGATAATACACGAGATTTGTTTATGTGTGCAACATTCGTGAATCCTATAATCACAAATATATTGACAATTACATATATTGATTATCAATTGTTTTATGTGTGCCGCGCAACGAAGAAAAAAAGAAAAAGAGTCCAAAAAGGGGAAAAAAAAATCCCAAAAGCCCTAAAAAATTCAGCGATTTCCTAACACTGCTGTGGGGTGACTAGTCGACAGCCCTCAATTACGTCACGTTTCCCAGTGGTTGTTGTAAAAATAAACCGGTTTTTAATTTGTTTAAAAAAAATCTGTTTTTTCTTCGGTGTAAATCGACTATAAATAATCCTCATCCTCTGCATTTCGAAGAAAGGAAGGCTAGTACCAATAACTGAAAATCCAGCCATGTGAAAGCTCCAACTTCGCACATCGAGGCTTCTATTAAAGTAAAAAGCATCTAAAACTTTGATTCATTTTGTCACCTCTCATACTGATCTTGGTTTTTCAACGTTTGATGTAGTATATGTTTCAAATTCATTTGTTTGCTTTTGTAAGCTTATAAATGCTGATCGATACAAAATTTCTGTAAAAGTATTGTCCAACAGAGATGTGCAGTGAATATCATAATGATGTTTATGAAGGCTTGGGAAAAAAACAAGCCTAAGCAAGCCAAGCATGAACGCAGAGAAGACCAAGCTTGCTTGAGCTTGTGTATTGTTTTGTTTGGCTTGCTTAGGCGTGGCTTGGCTCGATTCACGTTCGGTGTGAATGGCCTTTTACCTTAAATATTAGGAGACTTCAAAACTAACTAGCAGGAGGGGGGTCAATAATATAGTGCCAATAACGGGAAACTTATTAACACATAGTGCGTTTACTATACAATATGTAAAGGTTGATAGATCGATTTTATCGTGCACTGTTTGAACATGTAATGAATGTACATATTTGCAAAGAAATCTATAGATCCAGACACAAATACATTTGCATAAATATACAATAATTCCAGACTTATGTAAATGCTTAAAATATGCTCGAGAACAACTGATGATGATGACTAGGCAAAATATGAATGGTAAGGAAAGCCGCCTTAATGTTGCATTCTTCTTCATACATATATGTGTGCCCACCACCATTTTTGAGAACATTCAAAGTCATGGCTTTGATACAGAACATGATTACCATAAACTTTATTCCCATCTTCATATTCACAAGTCTGAAGAGTATAAAAATATGTAGAAAAATATAAAAATAAGAACAAATATTTCAGATCACTTTCGCTGGATTCTTATACTTGCTGCTCTCATAGACTGTCAGTAAACATATCTAGAACGCGTTAGTTTAAGTTAGTTTCCGCATTGCAATAACTTCCGTCGTCTGTCCTGAAGCAGTCCTCCACGCACACACATATCATAAAAAGAAGAACATGAAATAAAATGAAGAAAGAAAAGTCGACAATTTTATGCTTTCAACAACACATTCATATGTGTATGTATGTCTGTATGTTTATACGAGTAGTATAAGGACAAACCTTGAATAAGTCGCATAAAAAGGCAACGCACGTGCCTTGATTTTCAAATCTCAACCGCGCCACTTCATAATGACAATCATAATGATGGCAATAATCATAGACAACGCGTACCTGCTACCGCCACCATCACATTCACAGAATCCTTGGGTATCCTGCTGCGCTTATTGTCTGTTTGTCTTTGCCTTTGCCTTTGACTATGCTAGTGCGCTTTTTCAAGCTTCAGACAAAGTAGAAAGTCGTGGATCTACTCGTATACTAACGTATATAAGCTTAGCGAGGTTTTTAATATGATTAATGCTTTGCTGGCAACGGCTTAGTTTGTAGTCTTTGCAATCGCCATCTCATAAAGAGAACACATTTGAGTACATACGCTCCAACAAAACTAGTACATAGATGATGAGGATGTTGATGTTGATGATGAAAATGCAATAGTAATCCTTACATATGAACAACAGTATCAGATAGACAGACAATCATAACTAACTGATATAGAAGGATATATACATATTGCACAAGATGCTTGCAGAAATAATTAAAATGCAATTAGATTGATTACAAAGAAAGTGTTTCATTGATTATATTGCAAAATTGAAGACATGATTAACTGATTTAATCTCATCAGTTAGACAACAACAACAAGTCTCTGAAAATTCTTCAATGTGAATAGGGGAGACCTCATAAAGTATATACGAAACTTATCAATAGAATTTATACATATCAAAGTGAAACTTCTTTAGAGAGGTGTAAGTCCAAAAAAAGCGTTACGGTAATCAAATGTGTTGATGCGGGGGATACACATTGCATATTGTCATGTTCGTCTGCAGGGTAGAGGTATATAAGATTCGGTGAACTGACTTTAACTTTTTGTTTTGTTGTCAATATATCATTCACTCGATGAAAGGTTATGTAAGTAAAATACTGAAGAAAAAGGTAACAGAAACGTCTGCGAAACTGAAATTAAAGATAAATATTTTCTTAGGCAATAAATTCAGACAAAAATATTTTCTCCAAATATACAATAGTTTCACACTGACGACGGTATTCAGTAGAGAGACAGTAATAGTTGTCATTGAAGGAGGAGTAAGTAATCCTACAGTTAGTTGTATAAAAAATAAATTTGCGAGGCAAGGAATATTTAATTGCTTGTAAGGCTAAAACTTTTGGGATTTTCTGCAACAATTTTTTTTTTTTAGAATCTTTTTTTTAAAGTCACATAAATTGTTTGTATTGAGGGCAATGCCAGGTGGTGGTTTGTTTTTTGTTTTTTTTTACTTTACTGTCTTATTAGACTTAAGACAGGTTAAGTGTTTTTTGTTATTCTTCTATTTCCATGTCGTAATGTGATATACTCTTACGAGGGTGTGTGAAGCTAATGACTGAGGGGATAATGCAGGTACTTTGTAGTAACAACAGAGTAACTCTGAAGATATCTGTAAGAGGCTTTTGACAGCATTTGAGTGACATTGTTTGTCTATTTATATGTCATTTGTTAGAGTTTCCAGTCGATTTTGCCTATGTATCTTATGGCCAACACCCCTCTGCAAATTTTCCATCATTTCACTCAGTTGGCAGTTGACAGCTTTTCGATTTTAAATCCACACTAAGCCTTGGTAATACTTATAAATGTGGGACTGAGTTGATGTGTAGATAAAAATGCTGAGCACCAATTCAATTGCTTAATGCATTTAAATGAATATGATGGTGTTGTGCTTTTAGCAACAACACCAAAAATATACTATATAATAAAATAAAAAATTCATATAAAATAACACAAATTTTATAGTAAATGTCAGTGAAATGGTAAAATGGTTGAAAAAAAATAAAGTAAAATGAACTTGAGCGCACAAAAGTTAAATAACTCTAGATGTGGCTATAAATCTGCATGGCAACTAGACAGATACACATACTCTACAAACACACACACACACAATTGCATCATCAAGTTTGACATTTGACAAATGAGTTTCCATTTGACACAATAAAATATTACAGCATACAGTTACTCACATGCATAGGAATAGGAGAGAAGCAAAGTGAAAAGTGAAGCAATGTTGCACAAAATAAAATTTCAAGGTACATCAAATAGGAGTAGCAACAACAACAAGCAACAGCATGCATGTGAATCCTTCTCATCCTCATTTTAAATCCTAGGAAAATCAACAACAAAAAATCCGTTTAACACTCGACTAAAAGACACAAAAAAAACAGTGTTGCAGACGCAACGGAAATGAGCGGATGGCATTTCCGGCGTCGCCTTCCTTATTTTTTTATATGACAATTTTTCACTCACACACATGAATGTGTGTTTATATGAATTGTCGTAATTTTTAAGTTCAAAATTGTTAAAAAATTCGCATTCATTACAAGCATACCAAGTTGTGATGCCACCACCCGTGTAGCAATTATTCAGTCTCCACCAGAATTTCCCTGACAATTGCATGCAAATTCTTTACACTGACTCAACCATTTACTCATTCACTCATTCATTCACTCACTCAGTCAGTCAGTCAGTTAGTCTGTCTATCTGTCTGCCATAGACTGACGGTTCATTTGTCTGATGCTGCGGCAGTTGCACATAAATTATTGCAACACAATTGCAAGCATTGCCTTGCAGCAACCTAAAACTCAATGCTCCTCCACTTGCAACAAGAATGAGAATAAAAGTTTTTTGTCGTTGATGCACGAATGACGATGACATCATGGATGATGATAATGATGAGAATGGTGACTCCAATGACTTTGTTATGATTAAAATGATGATGATGATGAAATAAATTCTAATATTGTTAATGATGTTCACAAAAATCTACTTAAACTGCCTTCAATACAAACGTCTACAAAGGATTCAAAATCAAAAACCATTTGCCTTGCACTCATTGATGATGTTGCTTTTCCTCTAAATTTTTTTTCATTTCTTGTTATTATTTTTAGTATTTTATTTGTATTTGTATTTGCATTTTGGTTACATGCCGAAAAATCTTTTCATTTTATTCAGTTTTTGTTCTCCATCATTTTTGTATCCTTTTTTTCTCAACTTTGCTACTCCCATATTTTATGAGTAATGCACCCAATGCGCTTATAAAATAAGGACAAAAAAAAAAAAACTTGTTCTAGACTCTGCAATTTCACAAGCTTAAAAAGTATAAAAGTTCCTTTTCTGTATATAACAAAATAAAGAGAAGACGAAAGTGAGGACTCAAAAAATCGTGGATATGAGGTTAGAGACGATAGGAAATGCAAGAGAATTGCACACTTTAGTATTGTAAAGGATTTATTGCATACTTTTCTGCACAGCTTACTAAATTTATGCACAAATTTAAGCTCTTTTCGTTCTAAGATTTTCAAAAGGAAAAGAAATAATGCAATGTAATAAACAACTCGGTTGGAACACAAATGAAGAGCTCAAGGAAGAGTATATTCGGCATGAAACTTCATTCATGTCATAATTGAAAATTGGGCCAAAAGAATAAAGTCTTGGGCAATTATTTAAGTGATGTTGTATCTCATCGTTATATTCGATTTTTCAACTATGAAGCCGCTAATGAAATATTCATTGTAATGAATAAAGTAACCGATCTACAGGGTGCGCCATCTTCTATGTCGGTATTCAATTTAGTTCTTTACAATTTATTTTGACCAACATCAATTGGCAACAGCAAAAGATGCCCTTTTTGCTGCGTTTTCATTTTTTCTATGTTGTCGGCACGAATGCTTGCCTTGAGCTCGTCAATGGTTTGAGGCTTGCTGGTGTACACTTTGCTTTTCAAATAACCCCACAAAAAGGCGTCCATAGAGGTAAAATCTGGAAATCTGGGTGGCTTCTTCTAAAAATCAGTTTCAGTTCACGGAAAACAAAGCAAATCATCCTTCAAAATGCGCCATAAAGTGGTTCCACCGGCGATATTAATGCGGAGTGCAGTGACGATACGACACTTTTCGGCTCTGGGCAATGCTCCATCTGACCATTGGAACGTCTTGGTCATTGATGAACGGCACATTGACGATCTTCCATTGTCTCATGCTCAACAAAATTCAATACCAAACGACGAATAGGGTTGTTAGACATCGCCTGTTGGCCACGATATTTTCGACGATATGCACGACGAGTTAACACAACTGAATGACTATTTTCAATGTACAGCGTCACTATTTCGGCTCGTTGTTTCGTTGTGAAGCGATTCATGGTTCATATCAATCGGTTGACAAATGTGAAAGTTATTCAATGTTTCCATACCGACATAAAAGATGGCACACCCTGTACATGAATTGAATTTATATATAAAATAAAATTATAAAACATACTCATATATCTTCATTCTTCAGTAAGTCTATAAAAATGAAAATACAATGAATGACTAAGTAGCTACAAGTTTAAGAAATATATACTTTAAAAATCATATAATCCGTACACAATCATCACATTATGAACGTTTGCTTATCCTTAAGGCAACATTCCATTCTGTTAACCTTACACTTGTTTTTGGGGTAATCAATTTGCAAAAATATTCAACTTTTTGCCTAAGAAAAAGAAAAAAGTATTAAATTACACATAAGATTAGAAATATTAAAGCAATATTCTTTGATATTAAATTTCAAATGGATTTCCTTGTTAGCTGAATGAAACACACAAAAAAAACAGCACTTATATGAAGTGACAATTGTCAAAAACAATCAACTGATATATCAACTTAATTAACAAAGTCAATATCCTTACTCATAGTCATGTCAATACAATTTTACATATGAGTTTGTACATCAATAATGTTGTATGTGTTTGCAAATATCGTATAAGTATATCAAATTACAACATTTAACAGAACATTAAGACATAGAGAAGGGTCCTTCAACAAATCAATAATACAGCAAGAAAGGTTGTAAATTGCAGGAAACTTCACTTCATCAAAAGGTGCAAAGGACTATAGGAAAAAAGGAACAAGCAACGACGACGCAATTGCGTGCAGTTAATTATATTGACCACAAAAGGTGTTAGATACACAAACACACATTCGATGCAGACATACAAATATATTCATCAAACTATGGTTAGAATAAAGTACTCAAGACAATTCCATTTTTATTTTAAGTTGCGTGTCTTTAACTATAGTTGCAAATGCTATTAGATACAAAAGCCATCATTTAACATTTGAACTTCATATTGGTCACTAATCTAAAGGTATCTGAAGGTGAAGTAAGCAGAGTGTGAGCGTGTTAAGGTGCAAATTGCTACGGACACTGCGTAAATTATGAAAAATTATAGAAAATTATTAAACAAGAAAACAAAATAAATATTGTTGCACGCAATCAATATTAATTATCATAATCAATTTTAATTAGTACCTTACTATGTATGACTGACTCTATTGTGTTCGTATATAAAATTTTCATGTTATAGGAAAACAATTCATTTTTGGTTGCAAACGCTTGGTTGCCTTCATGAGCTGCAATTGACGTTGTCAAAACGAGTAAAGGATCTAGGCATATGTATATACAAACTTATAGATACACATAGAAGGGGAGTGTAAGCAAAGCCAGCCTAACTCAAATGGACCGACAGACGATTACATGAAACCTGTCGAATGCATAAAGGGGCATAGATTCCAGTATTATTTTTCTGTTTTTTTGATTGTGTTTTACGTTGAGCTTTAAAACTAGGACAATGAAGATAGAAAGACAAGTAATACTGAGAGCCAACAATAGTCGGGTGGGACACCCACTTAAGTGGCTCACAATTTGAGCTTGACAGCGGCACACGCCCCATAAACCCAAAATCCACATCTCACCCCCAATATTCATACTCATAACAACAACAACAAAATCGCTTTATGTGTCACTTTACTGTTCAAGTAATAGTATGTGTATCTGTGTATTCATGTGTGTATGTGGCAAATATGCAATATGCATGCAACATACAGTATACAGCATTTGACAGCTAACCCCCAGAGACTGTCATGCAACCATAATTCGAGACAAAAGCATTCACAGCTTCCTCATCATCATCATTGGTATATTCTATTGTTTCCTTACCCAAAATGCGTGCCTTGGTTTGATTTCGTTTCCTTTACTCACTCACACTCACCATGATGATCTCTTACCAAAAGCCTACTTTGTTGGCCCGACTAAGTGGAAAATTTTTGGGTGCAAATGAATGTTGGAGACACAAGACTCTTGCTTTTTTTTTTTGTGAAAAACAAAGTCAAACATATAAGCTGCTGAATATTGTTCGTCTGTTTTTTTGTTCATATACTGATAAGACTTGATTTTGGCTTCTATCCACACATTCTTACCCAAAAATATAATGAGTTTTCCCTTTTGCAAACATAATAAAGTCACCCCATTATCTACATAAATTGAGGAATATTGTGGTACAATTAATTTTCCATAATTTAGCAATTGCTCATTGACAACGTTTAATGAATCCAAATAGAAAATATCTCCACTACTATCTCTGACGCTCAGTCTTCAATGAGGTTTCTTTTGTTCCAAAATGTATTCAAATGAATAATATGAAAAGCCGCTTAAAATACTTTTGTAAAGGACTTTTTGTTTTATTGAATATTCACATACTTAGTAAAGTGGAGAATAAAGACACACGTATTATTATGGTTTAGAAAGTAAATACACTTATTGAAATTGAAAATTTAACAGTCAAAATGTTCAAAGTTCAATGGTCAACAATTGTAGTTCCTTTAAAGTTTCCGTTCTAAGAAGGTGGAAGAGGTTTTCCTTCTAGTTTAATGCTACAGTTGATACCATCAAAATCTAGACAATGTGTATATTCGGCAATTGATTCATTTTCGTCCATCACATGCCTTCTTCAAGCAACTGAAGGATATATGACCATTTCGCTGTATTCTAAATAAATAATGACAAAACATAAAAGCATTTTCCTGTTTTTACAGACATTTTGGCAAAACACTTGAGATGGACTCACTTTCTAATAAAATATTCATTCTCATAATAGTGCCAAAAAAAACATACAACAGAAATATTGTACACATCTTCTCGATAATCATATAAAGGGTGTTTTTTTTAAAGGTATATAACTTTAAATTAAAATTCAATACAGGTTAATCATGTTAACTGTAATAAATTTAGCTTTTTTCAAAAGATAATCTTTTGACATTTTTTTTTTAATATGATTTTCTGCACATGGTACGCCGTACATTTGGTGACTGGGCTCAAAACAAAGTTGCTCTTAATCCCGAATTTCACAAAAAAAAAATTGTATTGTATTCAGTGATGAGGCTCATTTTTATTTGAATGGAAACGGTAATAAGCAAAAGTGACACATTTGGAGTGAAGGGAATCATCATGCCTGCATCCAGAAAAAGTCATTATTTGGTGTGCTTTAAGGGCCGGTGGATTCATTATGATTGATAGAACGTTACAGTTAAAGGTAACCACACAGGGCCATTGTGACTAACTTTTTCGTAACACAATTGAATGCCCTTAATCTGAAGCAGCTGTGGTTTCAACAAGACGATGCGATATGCCACACACACTTGATTTATTGAAAGAAATATTCGGTGAACGAAACATTTCGCGTTATGAACCCGTGGATTGGCCCCCTAGATAATGTGATTTAACACCGCTGGATTATTTTTTGTGGAGCTATACCGATAATCTACAGACTATTATCGCCTTGGAAGACAACATTCGTCTCATTATCACTAACACAAGGCCACCATTTCTGCGAAAAAAAAATTGAAAATTGAACTTCCTAATAGGACTTCCTCCGAGCCAGCTGAAATGGCCATATTCCGAAAATCATATTCAAATAAAAAAGTCAAGGAATTATCTTTCGAATATAGCCAAATTCATGGCAATTAACACCATTAACTAGTATTTTATTTCAATTTAAAGTTATACACCTCTAAAAAAAACACCCTTTAGAAGAATATCATAAATATCAATTGGCAAATTGGACTTATCCATAGACCATTACAATGATAAATTTATTTTTATATATTAAACTACAATATAATATTTTATTTTTAATGGATGACATTATTCAAATAGTAAAGTACAGTACTATTTCTTAAATTTATGTAAATTTCCATTCTTAAATTTCAATTGAATTCAGTCTCAACTACTTTTAACTGTCACTTACAGTACTTCGTTTAGGGCCCATCATCATCATCGACATCTATCTTTTGCCAGCCACTTATCAGCATCGTTATCAACAAATTTCTGTTGCAGTAAATTTAAATTGCTTTGGATCGATTGCACATTTGCAGATTTCCGTTGATTGATTTTAACCATTTTTCCCTTTGGCAATAAATTCAATTCAATTTTAACTAAACAAAGTAAAGTCATTTGATTACATGAAATGGGTGTGTGGGTGTAACCCAAGTTAAGTTTATGTTCTTTGAATAAGGAAAGAGTTAAGATATATGTACATACCATAGTATGTCTCATTGGTTTATAAATATTTAATCTCATCCAAAGGGGTTGCTCGTCAGCTCGTAAAGCCAAAACTCAACTGATTAAATTCCAATTGAATTCGATTTTTATTGGTTCTTTGTCTTTCTGGTTTCTTGAATACGTGAAAAATCATGTGGGCGCAACATATTTTATTTATTTTTGCTAGTAATGTTGCAACACAATCAGAGTTTTCGAATTTGCAGTCAAATGTCACATGTATTGAAAATTGCGGGGCGTCACTTAACTCACCCAACTAATTTGTTTTTTTTTTTGGAAACAGGAATAAAGTAAAGATGCCATCAGTCTGCAACAATTTCCACATTCCACATTACTGAGCCTGTGAATATGTTGCACAATCATTCAGTAGTTCAGAGCACTTTGACATCTCTGGGTTCATGTTGTGTCGCTCAACTGTGACATTAACATTTTGGTTGACTTTGCCAAACGGCAATGTGAACAAGGCAAGCAACAAGGATCCATAATGACATCGACAATTTCAACATGCAGTTGTTTAACAGAAAAGACAAAAAGTGCCTTGCAGTTTGGCTTTACAACATATTTCTAATATTCTGTGAAACCAAACACTAAAATAAATGGTTGCATATGCAAATTAATGGAGAGAGGTTCAAGACAGGGAAAAGATAACCATAGCAGTTACTATATATATAGTTATAAAGCTTTGCTATTTTTATGAAAATAATGGCATACAACCACGGAACTAAGACATGAAATCAAAATAATTAAAAATTAACCATGAAGCAATTCATATATTTTAAAACCATCTAATTGAAACAAAAAATTTAAATCATTTACATTAAACTTGCAAAACGTCATAAAATAAATAAAGAAAGAGGTCCTAGAGCAGGGAAAGTGTAACCATAGTCATCATAATAGCTTTACTTTTTTTTTTATCAAAATAATGGTAAAATGTTACAAAACTAATATATCAAATCAAAATAATTAAAAATTAGCTACATAAATAAAATAAAGAAAACATAATTTAAAATAAAATAATGCCAATCAAATGGGAAAAAAAAAACATTTAAATCATTTACGATAAACTTGCTTAAACATATAAAATATATTTTAAAATTAGGCAAAAACATGTTAAGACGACACCAACATTCCCTCTTTACAAACACCAATTTATTTATTCTATGATGAGAACTGAACTTAACTAATAATATCTGGAACAGTTGGCATGTTTCTTTAACTTCTACTGAATGTAAAATTTGTATGCAAAGAAAAAGAGAATAAACAGAAAAAATGATTCAAGATAATGATGATGAAATAATAAAAGCAAAATCATTAAAAATATATTTTGTATCCAAAATAATAACGTTAAGAATACAATACATCAGTTGAATATTACCGTTGACTACTACATACAAAGTTAATGCAACACTCGGAGACAAAACATATGACTTCTTCTATTCTAGTATATGACATATATGAAATATCATAGCGACAATACACCGATTGTTAAAATAAATAATCACAACCAAAAAGAATACTAAATTATGAATACGATTCAACAAAAAAAAACTTATAAAACAATAAAAATTGTCAATAAAAAAAAAAAATAATAATTTAATCATTTATTATTTAATAATGTATGCTATACACATTTTTAATAGACTAAATATGACATTATCTATCACAACTTTAAGAGAAGCTATGGAACCACTTAGTAGTGGTCATCGTATATAAGATGGATGATGAAATATACCAAGCACTTAATTCCATTGTTTTAAACAGAATAAAATAATGATAATCAAAACAAAACTAAATAATAAATTAGATTGAATAAGAGCATCTTGGCAGTAATACTATATACATATTTGTAATATCTAACTCAATAACTCCAATGCAAATCAATTATGAAATATTGCAAAATACAATTTATAACAAAAATTTAAAAAAAAAAAAAATATTTCCCTCTGTAAAATTTTGCAATATATTTAATTCAAACTCAAGATCAATAAAAAAAAATAAAAAAAAATAAAAATTTCAGATTTATTTTAAATAAAATAAAAATAATTGAATTTCTAAAAAAGAAAAACAAAAATATAATCAGATGTGCGGGCTGTAAAGACTACGAGTCCACGAGATAATGATGATAAAATAATTGAAGGGATTTAGAAAAATTAAAAATAATATTTGTTTCAACTAAAAAATAAAATATCAGCGTATTATCAATCTTATAACTGATTTTTTCGTGTCTAAAATTTGTATTAAAAAACTTTTGATATTATAGAAATGCAGTCGATCCAATGCTATAGAATACATATATTGTTAAATAAATATATACAAAAAAAAAAACAAAAATAAACACGAGAAGGAAAGATTTTAATAAAAACATTTTGGATTTTCATAAATCAAAGCAAAATATTAAAAATTTATTTATTACAAATCTTTTGTAACCAAACAAAATAATACAAAAATGGAAAAAAAAATCACAAAAAAAAAATCGAATTCAAGGCGACTATGAACCTTTAAATAGAAATAAATTTTTTTGTACCAATGATTTCAAAAAGAAATGAGTTTTTAATAAAATTTTCGACATTAAATCAAACCAAAGTAACGGAGAGATGGAAAGAAATAAATAGAGAAAAATTCACTACTCAGACTCCGATTTTCTATTATTTTTTCAATATGAAAATATATAAAAGACTAGCGTTCCCAGTGTGTTTTGCTACACCCCCTGCGTAATGTTAATATGTGATTTTAATATTGTCACAATTGCTTGCCTCCCGGGGGCAAACCAGGGCACACGCCCCGGGCGGCAGTTTCTGGGGCCACCAAAATCATAATATAATATGATTGAAAATAAAAAAACTTGTTCCACAAAGCGTCTAGCATACGGAAGCACCGTCATTGCAAGTAAGAAAAATGCCCCACATAGGCCTACACCACTAGTGAACTTGGTACCAGTCGAGCCAGCTCTTAAAAACAAACGAATTTCCAAAAAGAAAAAGAAACACGTCGAAATCTGCGAGGACGAATCAAGAGCGCTAGATCCGATTAGTTTATTTTCCAAAGATGTTAAATTAGTGTTTGACACAATTTTAACAGAAATTGAATCAAAGGGAGAAAGCGCAGAGTGTCTACATGAAATTTTTGCCAGGAACTTCCCGTTTTCTAAAAGCTAGTAACCGAAATTCATGAAAAATTAAGTGCATTCGGTCTGTTACAACATCTGTTATATATTACCTAATAAATCTGCCAGCTGTGAGCGAAGCTTCAACAAAATGAAAATAATTTAAAGCTATCTGCATTTAACAATGAGTCAGAAACGTCTATCTGGCCTTGCGAACCTAGCTATTGAAAATAAAACTGCATTGAGACGGACTTCAATGAGTTTATAGATTCTTTCGCCGAAAAAAGCACCCCGTTTAGCAAAATAATAGAATAATAATAAAGTCTACAAATGTATTAAAGTGTTCTTATTGTCCCGTTCACGAAAAACGCTGGAGAGAGGGGCGCCACTATCAAGTTTCAGCCCCAGTTCGAAAATATCGTAGATCCGGTGCTGATTGTGTATGTAGGTTCTTTCTCTCGAATGAGTGAAATGCGCTGTGTAAAAAAATATAAAAATATTTTTGACACAGACGACTTGACTAATTTCAAAATATGCTTTATATGCAAACTTTTATCCACCAATTTTTCGACAACAGCTGGTCAAAAAAAAAAATAAAAATATGCAAAAATCTTCTCCATGACAAAATGCATACATACATATATGTGTCAACTTACATGGTGGTCGATCAAACGGTGTTAGAGTCCATTGCCATAAAACTAAATTTCTCTTTGCAAAAGCAATTCATATCGAAGGCGAATCAGAGAAAGCTTGTGGATTATATTAATGTGGCTCTAACTTTTTGGAATAACATTCTCTTTACTGATGAGAATAAATTTGAAATTTTTGGTGCCAAAAGGACATCAAAAATATGGCGTACCACCAATGAAGCCTTTAAAGAGAGTTGTGTGACCAAAACAGTGAAGCACGGTGGGGGCTTAGGTTTGGGTTTGCATGTTGGCATCAATGAACAAGATGGATATTACTTAAACATTTTAAAGAAAAATGTTGCCCCCAGTGTCGAGAAATTAGGTCTGTCAGTTAACTGGATCTTCCAACAAGATAACCATGTGAAACATACAGGAATGGCTGCTGTACCACAATCTCCAGACCACAATCCCATTGAGCATTTGTAAGCAAGGAAGACCTAAAGAAGGCTATAATAAAGTATAGGTCAAAATCTCTCGTGATGTGATACAGTCCATTGTCCAATTGATGCCAAGGAGGCTTAAGGCGATTGTACAATCCAAAGGAAAGCATACAAAATATTAAAATTTAAAAAAGTGTAATTTGTTCTTTTTTTTAATTAAAGTGAATTATTTTTGGCTGTGTAGTGATTTTGTTTACACTTTAGATTGAACTCGACTTGTTAAACATACTAACTTTTTATTTTGTTATCATTAATACATAGTTATAAAATTTTAATTCAAGAAAGTAATGTGTTCACTTTTGTTTGACGCTAAAAAAAATACTACTATTTAATTAAACTTAATTTTTGTGGCTATCTGCACATATGTGCGATGTATGTACTATGTTCTTATATTGCAAAATATATGTATGCAAAACCGCAAGAGAACCGGTTTCGGCATAAACACCTCATCTGCTAACGATTATGTAGATGTAAAGGGCATACAAAAAGCATGATAATATGGTTCATATTCTTTTTTATTATACATATATATATTTATATGTATCATATATGTGGTTGCTTGAAGTGACGTGAGTAGATTGTTAAATAATGGCATATGGTATAATCAAACTTATATAATATACGAGTACTTAATAACAAAAGTAGCTGAAGATAAGTTCATGTAGCCTGAATAAAAATCAGAAATGAAACAATGAAAAAATCCCGAAGTCAACGCCGATTTGAGAACTTGTTGAACATGACTTTCGTCGCAAGTCGAGTTTTAATTTTATTGTGATTTTGATTTTGTTTTCAGTAACAATCTGTAAGTCGTGGGATTCGCTCGCTTGCAATTGAATTAATTGGAGATGACGCATCATTATCAGAATATCGCATGTATATTAATATTCACTATATTGTTGACCTTGGGTAGCAGTGAAGAACAGCATCGACGGGTTAAGCGCATTGTTGGTGGACGACAATCAAAAGCGCCGCCAATTGATGATCCTGTGGTATTTACAAGAGTCTTTAATCGTGATACTCGTATCGAAGGTTTCCGCAATCAACGCACTGGCATTTATAGTTTTTTAGGACTGCACTATGCGGAGCCACCAGTTGGTCGCAATCGATATGCTCGTCCGGTTTACAAGCGTTTATCAGGAGAAATCAATGCAACACGTCATGGGTCACCTTGCATACAACCGGATCCTTATAAGCCGCAACGTATAATAGGCGAAGAAGACTGCTTACTTCTGAATATATATACACCACGTATGCCGGATGAGTCTACTGGGTTGCCAGTATTTGTTTGGATACATCCTGGTGGTTTTCGTTATGGATCTGCTGCACAATATGATGCCACTCCAATGGCTCAAGAGGGAGTTATAGTAGTAGCACCACAATATCGACTCGGTTCTTTAGGTGTTATGGGAGATGGCACTAAAGAATTTGATGGCAACTTAGCTATTTTTGATATGGCAGCAGCCTTGCGTTGGGTCACAGATTATATTTCACACTTTGGTGGTGATCCAAAGCAAATTAAGGCCATAGGCCATGGATCGGGAGCAGCAAGTGCTATGTACTTATCAATGTCACGCTCAGCACGGAGTTCTAGTGATATTTCCGGTGTAGTCGCAATGTCAGGCACAGCACTCTCTCAATATGCCACCGATAAGGCGCCGGTACAGAGTGTTGAAGAAGTGGCGAAGATAAACGGCTGTCCAACAACTAATGAGTTGGAAATTGTGCGCTGTTTGAGGAAGGTGCGATAAGAAAGTTTAATATAAATACTTATACATATTTCAGTCATGAAATTACTTAAAATTTTGTTTGTTTCAGAAATCTGCTGCGGATATTATCAAGAATGATGATAAAGTACAAACAGAACGTTTGGCCGGTCGTGCTCTTGTTAAAGGCCTCACTGGCAATGTAGGCTTTCAACCGCACATTGAAAATGAGGACGATAACAGAGCATTGCCAAGCCTTATTATTGGCGAACCGGACCAACAGTTGCGTAGTGGTAATTTTACCCCCATACCACTCCTAACAGGTGTAACCAAACACGAAACTGGTAATGCAGTTAGAATAGATACACTCAATAAGGTTTTCGGTTCAGCAGAGCAGTTTTTGGGTACACTAAAAGATGCACTTCAAGATCTGACAAGCTTTTTACGTATTGATCGTATAACTGGGGAAATAGCAAAACCTGTGTTGCCAGGTCTAACCAATGTGCTAACGCCAACATTAAATGATGTGTGGAAAGTTCCACAAACATTGAATTTAGATCAGGTGCTTTCAAAGGTTGGTAAGAAAAGAGAAAACAATATATTTACATGTCTATACAATATTTTTAATTAACCACCAGGTCGTTGAATCCACCACTGATGTACTCTTTAATCTACCAGCTGTACTCACCACTCAAGTCTGGTCTCAAGTAGCACCAGCCTTTATTTATAGCTTTGAATACAATGGTACCAAATCGAAGGGTATTAACTTCTTACGTGGTTTACCCATTGTCTCAGCAAATGCGGAACATTCCAATACGGAATTAGTGGCGCATGGTGATGAACTTGGGTATATGTTTGATGTGAACGATATTTTTGGTAATCCTCTGCCTGAAACAAAACTGAACGATGCCGATGACCTGAAAGTGCGCAAAAATCTCATTACCATGCTTGTAAATTTCGCCAAACAGGGGACTGAAAAGGGTGATGGCATAATGAATAAACTCTTTCAAAGTGTCACTGGCAAAGGGACACCATTCATTAAAGTCGATACATCACTGGAGGCCGGTAATGATTTTCGATTTTGTGAGCTTTCTGTGCTCGGTGCAGCACTATCGCCGTTAACCTCGACGACTTGTGAAGGCTTGAGCAATGTATTGGGTGGTCTTGGTGGCGTAGGACAAACTCTGGGTGGCGTTGGGCAATCGCTTGGTGGTGTTGGTCAACAGTTGGGAGGTGCTACCAGTGGATTGGGCTTTGGTGGCCTTACGGGAGGCGTCACAGGGAGCAATAGCGGTGAAAAGCCTCCACCCAGGCGTGGTGGTGCTGGTGGTTTAGGCATAGGTGGCCTTACGGGAGGTCTCACAGGGAGCAATAGCGGTGAAAAGTCGCCTCCCAAACGTGGTGGCTCCGGTGGTTTGGGCTTAGGCTTTTTATAAGCTCTCTTTTGTGTTATACTATTGATAACAATGTTCCAAAATAAACTTACCTTAAGACAATGAACAACTTTGTTTATCTTCGAACATTGACAAATTATACGGCAATTCAAAATCCGCTTAAATTGTATTGACTTTACTGTGAACAAGTAGACAAAGACGAGTGCAAATCTGTGATAAGCAAATGTATACTTTCAAATTCAAACAATAGCATGAAGAAATCGAAGGTGAAAACTTTATAATACCGCGAATAAAAATAACGGTGTTATGCTGCTGTTCATAAAACTTTATAAATTCAAAATAAAAGAGCATATGTGAAAAAGAATTTAATAAGTCTCAGAATTCGAAAACATTATTAAATCGAATTAAGAGAATCCAGAGAACCCTCCAAATGTCAATAAGTTCTTTATAAACACATCCCAAAGAAGGTTAAAAACTCTAGAGGAGGGCCTCTCCAGTTTAAAATAAATACTTACATAGTTTTAACTTTACGGTCTGCATGAGTGCCCCCCACTGAGTTCTTTAGTACCGGCATTTCATACAAATTATATAATAATTATTAAAGCTAATCAATTTTACTAAATTATACAGTCCAGCATTAAACGACAAGCTCAACAACTTTTGTTAAAGCTTTTGTTCTACACAATTTTAATGATACTTCGCATTTACCCAGCATCTTCTACACTATACTCGTACTTGGTTTGAAATTGCTTATTAATCATAGAAATTCGCGACAACTGTGACAATATTAATGAATGTTTGAGAGAAAACTTGCTCTGTTGAATTTAAAAGCAAAAAACTTTACAATTAATTAGGCTTCGTGATTCAAATGATTAACGATTATGGCAAATGTCCACGAGCGAGTGCCATAAATAGTAGCAAATAATAGCAGTAATACCAGTAGCAGTAATAATAGAAACAACAACTACCATAGAAAACTTGCAACATGAAACAAAGATTACGCAAAAGTTTTACATTTAATTACGACAATAAAAGTTACAAATGCGAAAATGTTGAGATGCTGAAATGATGACGTAGAATGAGAAAAACAATGAAAACTGGTATACTGAGTAGTATTGAACTCATGTGCACATTACTCGTATTTCTAGTACTAGTCTTAATGGTGCAACGCATGACTGCATATATAGAATACAACCTAAGATACTTACTAATGATTTCTAGTAGTAGGTATGTTGGAGGGAAGAAAGTCAAAGTTGGATTACAAGTCGTAATAATCAACGACTTCATTAGCTATAGTAGTACAATACAAGTTCCCCATATACTAGTACGTACTTGTAGTACCTGTACAATGAGTAAATGACAATTGACATAAATCAGTGCGTTTAATAGTAACATTTGCACCCCTACCTAAATTTCGATACAATTTGGGAGCTTGCCAACCTCACAATGATGCAACAACATTAGCACTAGTCATCAAACTATGGTAGCAGTTTGCAAAGTTCTCTCATCATCAACATTATCATCGTTCAATGTGTCCAATTGCCTACCCTCTTCAATGGGGGTAATTTTTCTTCATTAATGTGTAGTTACGCAATTTCCGGAGAAGAAAAAAAAAACTATTTTATTTCTATGTGTACGTACGTTAATTTTGGCCAATTCATTGTGGTTTCCGACTTCAATTTCTAGAGAAAAATCATTTTGCAATGCCTCTAGGCCTTTCTGGTTTCATAGAAATGTTCAGCCTCTTTCAAATCTTTGCCTAAATTAGTTCCGCCCCTCGATTTATTTTGTCATTTCATATACATGGAACTAAACTTGAGTGTGCTTAGTTACTAGAATAGTAGTATCCTGCATATGAATGGTAGTGGTGGTGGTGGATGACAAGTTGATTTTATATGGGATCCTGGAATAGTGTATTCTGAATGCAAGGGGATGTGTGTGTGTGTGTGTGTGTGTGTGGTGTGTGTGTGTGTGTGTGTGTGTGTGTGTGTGTGTGTGTGTGGCTTTATTGGTTGTGCATACAAGACAAGTGTGTTTCGTGTTTAAATTTACTTGTCATTCATTCTGATTCTGTCTGTCCAACAATAGACAAACTGTCTATGCCTATACATATGTAGTATGTATATTCTGACTGCTATTCAATATCTGCCAGTATCTCTGTGTTGTTGTTTGTTTGGTAATCAGATTAGAATCGTCTCATATAATGGCTACGGGTGTCTTCCTGACCCAAACATACGTAGTACTTGATTTGTTTGTAAGACAAAGTTCAAATTCTAAATTGAACTTTGAATAATTTGCACTTTTGTGATTGTGTGGTTATGTTGAAAGTTTGACATGATTTTAAGAATGAGTCGTTTGTATTTTGGTGGAATGTTTAGACTTTTAAGTAAATCTCTAACACTGTCCTCAGCATTTATGTATTTCCACTTACTTCTTCTTAAACATGCAACGGATTTTGATACAGATATCAACGTTTTATAATCAATCCGATTTTCGGGCGATTACATGGCATACGCTGGCTAAACCTTATCGTGGACACAATTAACGAATGATTTGGCTACACTTTATCGAATATATACTTATTTTTATTGCATAAAGATGACATAGCTTATATTAAAGAAGTCATGGTCTTAGGGTAATTTTGTTGTTCATCAGCATTTATGCAAAACAAAACTTCCCCATAACTCAATGATATACATATGTATGTAGTATATACAGGGTTTTCCAATAAGAAGTGTTATTTTGATATTCAAAGAAAAATGGCATTTTTTTGAGATAAATGATCGGATGTTTATTTCATTATAAAGAGAATGGTAGGCCGTTAATAATTGAAAACAACATCAGCCAAATGGCCACCACGACCACGCTTACAGGACCATATCCTATGTCCTCGATAGCCTCACGAATTCCATCTTTGAGGTCTTGAATCGACGCTGGGCTGTTGGCGTAGACTTCATCTTTTACGTGGCCCCAAAGAAAAAAGTCGCAAGGTGTTAAATCACAAGATCTCTATGGTCAATTGTGATCACCTCTTCGAGAGTTAACACGGTTCAGAAACTTTTCCCGTAAAGATCAATGGTTTCGTTGCTTGTGTGGCACATAGCGCCGTCATTTCAAAGCGCCTTCTTGTTGAAAGTAAACGTTGTCAAGATCAATACCATCTAATCCCGGCCATAAAAAATCATTAATCATCTCTCGTTAGCGCAATCCATTCACCGTAACTGTTGCTCCAGCCTCAATTTCGAAAAAGTAAGATCCAATGACCCCACCGGACCATAAACCGCACCAATCAGTCACACGTTGAGGATGGAGAGACTTTTGCGACAATTTTGCTTTTTCACGTAGCCACCGAGGTGGGCCTCATCAGTAAGATGATTTTTCGATGGAATTCCGGATCAATTCTATGCATTACAAGGACCCAATCAGCAACGACACGACGGCCGGCTTGAGTTCTCGTGTTAACTGAACTTTATAAGCCTTAAGACCAAAGTCTTTATGCAAAATACGGTGTAATGACGTTTGTGGAATGCCCAATTCCAATGAATGATGAGGAATGGACAAACCTGGGTTTTCTTCAACACTTTGGGCTACAGCAGCAATATTCTCAGTTGTTCTTGAGCGACGTGCACGGGTTTTATTCTTCACATCACAAACTTTTCCCAACAGCTCGAATATTTCCACCAATTTCTGTAATGCTGTCCGACAAGGTGCTTCACGACGACCCAAAAATGTTTTAGTTTTACGAACCATCTCTGCCAAATTTTCACCATTTTTATAGTGAATTTTAATAATTTCAATGCATTATTGAAGCGTGTATCGTTCCATTTTTATTAATGGCGTAGTTTCTACTTAACAAATGTCAAAAAATAACAGCTTCAAAAGTGGCATCTAGCGAAATAGCGGTCTATTCAAAATAATGCCTCTTAGTACTACCTACATATGTGAAATTATTATTAGGTCTTATAATATTTCATTTATTATTGGTATAATGTTTGACACGGCCATCCTAGCAAATGACGACTCCCCCAAAGTGTCAGCTGATATGACTCAATCATACCTGCGACGTTTCCACACTTGGGCCAAACGATGGAACATCGGGATAAACGCAGAAAAATCTATGAACTGCACTTTCACTTTAAGGCGAGATAGCTGTCCAGATATTAAATATGGCTCAAGTATCATCCCGCAGGTGAATCAAATTCAATACCTCGGATTGATCCTGGATAAGCGTCTCACTTGGCGTGCCCATGTCAAAAGTGCCGCTGCTTGTTGCTACCAGAAGTTGCGCAGACTTGATTGGCTACTGCGAGAAAACAGCAGGCTATCGTCTGGCGTTATGGCATACAGATATGGGGAACCACTGCTGCTTATAACATTCATAGGATCCAAGCTTGTCAAAACAAAGCCCTTCGCCGCATTACTGGAGCTCCGTGGTACGTGAGAAACACGACTCTTCACCGAGATCTGAACACGTCAACAGTTCTAGAAGAAATAAACTTTCACAGCAGCAGATACAACAAAAAAATCATTCATCATCCAAACCCACTGGTAGCCTCACCCCTCAGGCGTCTTAAAAGATTACACCCTAATGATCTCCTCACAAGGAGAGTATGAAACTAAAAATATTTATAATAATATTATAACATTATTATAAGCGTCTGTGACGGACTCATCACTGTTCACTAAATCAAACCAATATTTTAAGGCGGTTTCTTTCTGCTGTTAATGTTTTCCTATATATGTACATATGTTATAAAAAAAAAAAAAAAGGTATGATGTTTTAAATAATAATAAATAAACCATAATTGCTTGTAAAATTTTAAAAAACAAAAAAATTATTAAAATGTTAATCTCGCTTATTAGAAGATTTATTTCTCCATCCATCTCCATTTTTTTTTTAACTGGAAGTGTTTGTAGTTTTTTTCAACAAAACAATACTGGAAAGCTGATGATGGACCATCCGTATTCACTAATACAATAGTTTGGGATTGATTTGAGCAAGTAATAATAAACTTATAGACTCAATAAGATACAACAGAAACAGGAGTAAAAACTACAAATATAGATTATGATTTCATTAGGAATTCCAATACTAAATTAAATTTAAAAAAGAAAACAAAGATTATAAATAACAACAAATTAAATATTAGAAAAATTTAAAGCACAATAAACAATTTCATGAAAAATCCCAAACAAATAGTGGTAATAGTAAATTATAAATTCATACGAAAAGAACTTTAAAAAAATACAAAATGATTTCCTACGAAAGTACACAGAAACTTATAAAACAAAAAACAATTTAATATTAGAAAATTATCATCAAAAATTTAACTGAATATATGTTCACAAAATTTCAAAACTAAGAAATAATAAAATAAGTAATAAATAAATATTTAATATTTGAAAAAAGGGAGAACATAACTTTATGAACACAAAAGTAGCCTGAAGTGTTTTTCACAAGACGAAAATAAAATAAATAAAAAAAAAATATATAGAACAAGTTGTGGCATGTAAATGGAAGAACCTTACTGTGTGATATTTTTTTATTTTATTTTGTTTGTTCTAAAAGGAGGCAATAGATGATTATTCATTTTAGTTTTAAAATAAATATTTTATTTTACATTTTATTAAAAATTGTTTATTATATTTCTCTTTTGTGTTTTAATAGTTTTGTCTAAGTTTATGATGCTGTAGAAATATTTTGAAATAAACAGCTTATTAACAATATAAACTTGTTAAAAATAATCTAATATTGACATTTTCATTTCGTTTGTAATTCAAAAAATTTATCTCTTAAACATTTTTATTATTTTTTTTAAACAAAATTTGATATGGCGAATTTGCCTTGTGCAATTTTCGTAGTATTTTCTGTATTCTGGTTATTTTCTTTATATTTTTCATATCAATAATTTGTGCATATTGAGATTTTTTTTATTTTTTGTCTTAAACATTAATTTATAACAATTTAATTCTTTATATTTGAATTATAAGGAATGATATAACTGCTATATGGAGGACTAATTAGCAATAGAAATAGTCAAAGTAGATACAATATGCTTATTTTATCATATTTTATTTTGTTTGTTCTACAATGAGGAATAGACTATATTTATTATTTTTTTTTTTAATTATTTATTTTTTAACAGCAAGTTTATTTTATACATTTTTATGGGTTCTTTAATTAAAATTTATCTCTTAAACATTTTTATTTTTTTAAACAAACTTTGATATTGTGAATTTGATTTTGTGCATTTTTCCAAATTGTGTGTACTCATGTTCTTTATAAAAAAATATAACAAAAATTTGTGCTTATTACATTAATTTATTTCTTTTTAATTCTTTATATTTGAAATATTAGGAATGATATAACTGCTATATGGAGGACTAATTAGCAATAGAAATAGTCAAAATAAATGCAATATGCGATAAAAGATTATTCTCTTTTGAATAGAAAAAATTTTAATAATACTTCATTTTAATTGTTTTCTTTATTTTGTATATTTTTTTATTTGTAGATATTTGTTCTGTAATCTAATTTTGGTTCGTTCATTCAATTGGTGCATTGGAAAAATAGTGTATTTTTTGTTTTAATTATTTATTTTGCAACAGCAAATATATTTAATAATATTGTTATTAGTTCTTAACTAAAATTTTTCTCTTAAAATTTTTTATTATTTTTTTTTTTTGTTTAATCTTAAGCATTATTTTATTATTTTTTAACTTCATCTATATGGAAGCAATCAAATAGCATATAATATATAGACTAGAGATAAAACCATCTGTCCTTAGGTTTATAAAATACAAAACATTGAATATGTTAAGATAAGTCTTTTTGTTCTTTTATGTTATTTAAATAGATTTTGTTTTGTGTTTATTTTTAATTGAAATTATCTTTAGAAATTTATTATTTTTTTTTCTTTTTTTTTTTTTGTATTAAATGTTTTATTTTTCTGGAGACTAAACTTAATTCAATTGATGTTTTTTGGCAATGTCACCCATTCGCTTTGTCATTTATTTCTCTTAATCAATATTTAAAATATAAAATATTCGATCATATTCAAGATACTCCGAAATACCGTTACATACTAAAATACATACATATAAATGTGTCCTTAAAATGAAATGAAATTGGCAAAATGTTAAATGCTTTAAAATAAAAAAAAATAAAAAAATACACATATGTTGAAGTTTTGTCCAAGTTTATGATGCTGTAGAAATACATTTGAAATAAACAGTTTACTGACAATATAAACTTGTTAAAAATAATCTAATATTGACTCTTTCATTTTGTTTGTAATTCGTTTGTAATTCCTAAATTTATCTCTTAAACATTTTAATTTTTTTAAACAAAATTTGATATGGCGAATTTTACTTGTGCAATTTCGTAGTATTTTCTGTATTCTGGTTATTTTCTTTATATTTTTCATTATTTTATTTTTTATCTAAAACATTAATTTATAACATTTTAATTCTTTATATTTGAATTATAAGGAATGATATAACTGCTATATGGAGGACTAATTAGCAATAGAAATAATCAAAATAGATACAATATGCTTATTTTAGCATATTTTATTTTGTTTGTTCTACAATGAGGAATAGACTATATTTATTATTATTTTTTTTAATTATTTATTTTTTAACAGTAAATTTATTTAATAAATTTTTATAAGTTCTTTAACTACAATTTATTTCTTAAACATTTTTATTTTTTTAAAAAATTTTGACATTGTGAATTTAATTTTGTCCATTTTTCCAAAATGTGTGTACTCATTTTCTTTATAAAAAATATAACAAAAATTTGTGCGTATTTTATTTCTTTTTAATTCTTTATATTTGAAATATTAGGAATGATATAACTGCTATATGGAGGACTAATTAGCAATAGAAATAGTCAAAATAAATGCAATATGCGATAGATGATTATAAACTTTTGAATAGACAAAATTTTAATAATACTTAATTTTAATTGTTTTCTTTATTTTGTATATTTATTTCTCTTAAAAGTTTTTATTAATTTTTTTTTTTTGTTTAATCTTAAGCTTAATTTTATTATTTTTTAACTTCAACTAAATGGAGGCAATCATATAGCATACAATATAGATAAAACCATCTGTCCTTAGGTTTATAAAATACAAAACATTGAATATGTTAAGATTAATCTTTTTGTTCTTTTATGTTATTTAAATAGATTTTGTTTTGTGTTTATTTTTAATTGAAATTATCTTTAGAAATTTATTATTGTTCCTTTTTTTTTTTTTTTTGTATTAAATGTTTTATTTTTCTGGAGACTAAACTTAATTCAATTGATGTTTTTTGGCAATGTCACCCATTCGCTTTGTCATTTATTTCTCTTAATCAATATTTAAAATATAAAATATTCGATCATATTCAATATACTCCGTAATACCGTTACATACAAAATACACACTTACATACATATAAATGTGTCCTTAAAATGAAATGAAATTGGCAAAATGTTAAATTCATTAAAATACAAAAATAAATAAAAACACATATGTTGAAGTAGCTAAACTCAAATATCAAAAGTCAAAGGAGTTCAAGTCGAAAAAAAATATAAGTACATATGTATAGTATTTTATAAGTTGAAACAACAACAGTAGCAATAGCAACAGAAAATACAAAGGACCAAAACAACAAGGACTACAAAATAATAACAACAACGAGGATATACAAAGTTAAACCCAATACATTAATGGTATTTGCATTTGTACTGATTTTATTTTGTTTTTATTGAATTGATAAAATCACGACGACCCCAAAAATACAAATACACACTTACAGATACACAATCATATAGGATTGTAGATACACACAAGCAAGCACAAGCACACGTGCTACTATTAAATGGGGGAGGAATGCAGGGGATGCTGCATTGGCATATTGGCGGCATGATTCGCCACCCTCTTATGCGACACGCCTGAACTGCCAATTTGATATTCCGATTGCAGTTTATGGACACCCAAAAGCTTTGCATTTATTGTACTATATACAAATATACATGTGTATGTGTGTGTGTTTGTAAGGATTTGATTTCTCTGCTGCTTCTGATGCTTTCTTCGCTCCCCCCCTTATTTCTACATCATCAACTATTGCCTGCCGTGACGTTGGTTCACCACCATTGACGGAAACTGTATGCGTGTTTATTTTGTGCCACAAATGCTTTTCCTGTTTGGGTTTGATCCACAACCTCATCCTCAGTCATCTTCAACCATCTTTATACGCATATTTGAGTGTGTATGTGTGTGTTTGTGTTGCGGTTGTCGTTTAATGGAATTCCGCGTGCATTAAATGTGACATTCGAATCCAATTGGAATTTGTTCGTTCGTTCGTTTACTCGCTATTTGGTTCGATCACATTGTTCGATATTTCAAGTGTGAACAGACATAAAACCCAATAGATATCAGCAGCTGTCCTATGTTGCAACATACACATGTATATCCTTTTGCTGTTATTTGTGTGTTGTTGCTATTATCCTTGTTCTATGCGGTCTAACTTGTTTAAGTGTTAAATTAACGTTTAAACATTTTGATTCTCTCATACAAAGTTTCTAATAATAATTTTTCATCAAGACAAACAAAAGCACTGCAGGAAACATTCAAAACAAAAACAATATTTCTGGCCTTACACCATTAAACATTTACATTGACCAATAGTCCAGTACAGTTCATCTGTCTGCCTGTTTGTCCAGTGTATGTAGTACATTTTCATTAGTTTAATTAAAATTTTATTTCTACATTGCATATCCTTCCGGTTCAATTTGCTATTAGTAAAAGAGAGAGAGAGAGATCTGATAAGTTCCTTAACCAACCACGTAGACAATGGCAGAATCAGAAATAACATTCTTTTTATGTGAAAACAACGATGAGTTAGATGGTCATGGCACATTTGCAATATTATATCCCAATCCCACCTTGAGGTTTTTGGGTTAATGATTACCACATTCAAACATTTCTCAGGCATTGTATGAAAAACTGAGTATAAAGAAACTATTCTTTAAGATAAGTGTAGTGTCTTCTCACCTCTTTGCAGTATGCTTGGTGGCAATACTGTCCGTTTCGATAGAAATTAACCATCTCCTTTTCCTATTACCAGGTGGCTAATGAATTCACTAGTCACAGGTTGTACAGAAGCGAACCAGTAAGTACGCTTTTTCATAGTAAGTCAGCAGCCCCTTTTTGCGTTACTGGTTCAAACGGTGACAATGACTGATGACACGACTGGCAGTTGCAGCGAACGGTGACATGACTGGTTCACCAGTTGAATTCATATAAAAGAAGATAATTGGAACTAGTACTGGCTTCAAAGGGACTATCCAGTGACCAGGGCCAGTGATTCATGCTGCAGAACTGTCACCAGAAAAGCGTACGTATAAACACTTCGAAGTAGTTTTTCACCATGTATCAGCGTAATCCAAACGAATTACTACAACGATTTATAGCCATTGATGGATAATGACTACACCAGCATAAATCTGAGAACCAAGTACATTGGAATCAATGGATAGAAGTAAGAGACCTGCACTAATCTATGCGCACTACTTCACTTCAGTACATATACTACTCTATACTTTTTGTATTGTGTATTCTTCATACAATGAGCATTGAAGATATAATACAGAAAAGTACTAGTTCATATTATACACACACAAAACGAATACTATGGGAAGTGTTCCTCATGTTAAACGAATACTATGGGTTTTGTTCCTAGCTGTAAACGAAAACTAATGCCATTCGTACTCATCTCTAGAAAATAGTACACTCCTTCTGATATACTGAAATACTGATACTGAAACAAGAAGCATTCATTTTAAGAGCGACTCCATTCATTACCACTTTTAAGGTACCTGTACAGTCCTGTAGTAGAAGTCACTTCTAGTACTCCGAAGAAAGTAAAAGCTTTTCCCTTAGCCAGAGGGGCCATTTTGTATTGTGTTCAGGATACAAAAAGAATATTTCCTGTCGGAAACAATAACAGATCCATATAATTTTGAAACGTTATTGTACTTTTCCATCAAGACAATGCCATTGATGCAGGTATTGGCAACAGTATTGGCACATTCCTTTGACTATTAAGTATATTAAATTCAATCATAAATAAAATAGCTCGAGAAGAGCTTTAAAAAAAATGAGGAAGTGGTATCCTCTTTTTGGAGACTTACGATTATTATTCGAAACATGATTAGCAAAAAACTTATCAGACTTCCCGTGTGCATACATATCCTTGTACTTTTTAGTAGAAGAAGAATTTTTCGCTCGTTGGCTGAAGTTGAGTTTTGTATTTCTTTCAATTGGCATTTGGTTTTTTTTTTTTTTAATTTTTTCATTTCTCATTTTTTCTTCGGTTAACCACAAAAGTCCTGTAGAGACAACTATATACAACATAGAATGAATCGATGCTGTATTTTGCTGCTATTCCTGCACTAATGAAGAGTGAAAGCAAATGCATACAATGGCAATATGCAAAAGGATTATATTATCGACTTTGTCATTTATGTGGATACATTTATTGCTTTAGTTTTGGTTTTCCTTTCTCTCAGTTTACAGAGTTTGTTCTAGTTGTTTTAGAACTTTGCCATAGAACCGCAAAACTTTTGCTCTTTTACTTTTCTACGTTTTGTGATACAATGAACAGAATGGATTTTCCATGTCCTTGTTTGCTTTAGATAAGCACCGTTCTACAGGAGCAGCCTGCAATTGTCTTTTGTGTGGTCACAAGAAATCAATACAAAATTTTAATGTTTACTTTTTTACTTTCTTTACTTTTAGGATTCCACTTGAAATGAATTGACAATTGAGAACATGATGTAGACATTCTTAACAAAATGAAATTGAATGTCCTAAAATACTTAAAGTCCACTTAGGATGTGTATAATTCGCAAACTCCTACTACATTCATTTTTACTATTGTATTACTTGTCCTTTTGGTTTCTTCTTAAGATTTATGACACAGTTTAGGCTCACTAATAGCTAATTATGCAAGGATCTGCTATTCTATGGGTGTGCTCACCCACCAAATTCGTTCATCATTCATTTATACTAATGTCCTGAATTTACGCACTCATTTGCTGGCAAACAAATTGAGGCAAAGGATTTTCGGCAAATTAATCGTCATTTTTTCATTGTCATACGCCTACAATTTTGTCCTTTTTTAACTTAACCAGAATAACAAAAGGATATCTACATACGTACATATGTATTGTATGAATGAATGTATGTGTCATGAAATTGAATTTAATCAAACGTCAAACGACTGCTGTCCAAAAAGTCTTAGAGCAAATAACAGAAATCAATCTCAGTGCTTAAGACCAGCAAGCGGAAAAAAGCAAAAGCTGCCATCAACCAGTAAGGATAATAAAAAGGATGCTACAAAAAAGATGTCCAGCAAATGTAATTGATGAAAGACAGAACATGGCAGAAATAAACACAATATGGTGGCAGCGGCGGCCTCATTGTGTATGTCATAGTATTGTGTCTAACTTTCTGCGATGCTCAGACAATTGTTCAGCCTCAATCTTTCTCCCAGACCCCCATATCATTTCTTGGCCACTAATGCTGATTGTATGTCTGTCTGTCATGATGTCCGCCTTTCTTTCCATCTGACCGTAACTTGTTTGCTCGCATTTAATTTCATTTGCGCTCGCGCGTTCTTCTTTAAGGACATTTAGTTCTCATTCCATGCTATTCAGTCGTTTGTATTTCTTCAAGTCCTTCATCCATTGTCCTTTTTTGCCGCTGTTTGACTCGCAATTACATTCTGCATATATTCCTTTAAAAAAAAAAAAATAAGGAATACAGAAAAAGGGAAAGAACATCAATTCCGCCTCAGCGCTGTTGCCCCCTTTGGGGGTTGCTTAACAAGTGCAAAAGCAGGATTTGTCATGTCCTGCTCCTGGTCTTGCTTGCTTGATTTCTTTTGTTTGTTTGCGACTTCCTTTTTGTAGTTACTAGTTTGCCTTTCATCCTCTTCATCCATTCTTCCTCCACTCTTCTTGCTACTGCTGCTTTAATTTACATGGTTGAATTGTCATTGTAGCGTTTAGCAAATTTTATTGTCCTGCAAGTGTGAGAGACCCCAACGAACGAGTCCGGATGCCAACCCTACATGTATTATATGTATTGTATTTGTCCTTCTCAGTCTCATTTCGCCTTCTTGTATTCGTGATTTATGTGCATATGCTAAGCATGCCAAATGCGTTATAACAGTATGTCCTTTGACCTTTGCTTGCATTCTTCCTTCTTGTTTAACTTGTCTTTTTGTTTCCTCATGTAATTTTTCTTAATGCATTTGTTATTGGAACTTGAAAGGAATTTCCTTTAATTTTATTATATCAAGAATGATTGAATAGATTCGATTGCAAAATATTTTAACACTTTAAAAATGGAGAAATTGTTTGCACCCAAAAAAAAAGGACTTAAACTGAATCACGATAATAAATGGCGTCGCGACATTTTCCTTTTAACAAAAGTTACTTTCCTTCCGGTGTTGATGGCATTTTTCGCTAAACTAAAGCCAGACTTGATGTTCTCTTCCTGCCACATGTTAGTTCTGGTTTCGGTTTCGCCTTCGTTCCATTGAGCAGTTAAGAAAGTAAAAATTGCTTTCACCACCTCGTGAAACAACCATGTACTACAATCATCGAACAACACCTGGGTTCACTCTCACTCACTTAGTTAGATGATCATGATGATGATGAGGATGATAATGATGATGATGATGATGACGAGGATGGCAGCCATTTTGTTTCAATAGCAGCTGTTTTCTTGCAAGTCCTGCCGCTAAATTAAGCTTTGAACACCCTCACATGCACACCCAATTCTTGTAGACAACACGCTACATAAATTCTTTTGGATACATTTCGTCTTGACTGCTTTGGTGCTTCTATTCCTTCTTCATCATCATTCTTATCATTATCAACATTAGTTCTTGGCCACACTTCTGTTTTTCTTATTTCACGTTTCGGTTTCGGTTTCATTGCCTTTTGCGTGAATTACAAGTTGGCAAATTTGTGAAAATTACTTTTTGTTTATTGTGTTGAAAAGCAAAAGCAAAGGAACTTGAGGGCAACACAGTACTCCTTGCTCCTTGTGCTCCTTATAATATGATGAGACACACATACATACCTTTTACCACAACTCCTAACCACGAGCAAAGCGAGAAAACACACGTTGCAAGGACACTCACTTACCACTACTTCATGGTTTTCTGGGCGCACCATTAATGCCAGCCTCTTGTTTTCGTTGGCAAGCAGGATTTTTCTTATTTTTTCTGTTTTCTGTTGTACTTTTTTTTCACATTAATAATTTGTTCGTTTACGGTCCACCTCCTTAGCTCGTAAATTTTCACTAGGATATGTCTTTAGCTCTGGCAGTCATGCCATGAGGTTCCTCATGCTCCTCAATGTATTTAGTTTGAATTTAAGATGCTGGGCATGATGAGGTGATGAAGAAAACACCAATTGTTGTTTTCACACCATTACAAAAACAGTAACAACAATGGCAACGGCAACGGCAATAATAATGATAGCAAGAATAATAACAATTATTATTATTGTTATATGTTGAACCACTTAATAACAGGACGATTGAAGATGAAGGAGATATCATTGTTACGCCTTCAATTATCTTTTGTTAACTGCTTGTGTGACTTTAACAATAAATTTATAAGTATTTTGCATATTAATTTAAAATTATGTTATGAAAATAGTTATAACAACGAACTAGATAGTTTTGTAAGTACAGGGTTCAAAAATGCTATCGTTTTTTCATATTATGTGCTGCATCAGAGCGATAGCAATAATAAATGCTGTACTGTCGCTGTGCTGCTGTAGTGGTCATTGCAATAGGGACAGGAAATCAAAAAATCGGACACATACGACAGCGCAGCGACAGCATAGCAACAGCGATAAAAAAAGCAATGCTATGCTACCGCTGTTGCTGTGAATGTTGAAGTGTACGTAGCCCAAGTAACCAGCACAATAAAAACAAACCACAAATGCAGTCGTGCAGTTGTTTTGTGCACAGCACAGCAAAGCAAAAGAATAAATTAATTGCTAGGCTAACGTAAAGGATAAAGTTCGTTTAGAATAAAAAAGGTTCATGGAATAGCTGCATAAATCGTTAAAGGAAGAATTGTAATTGGAACTATCACAGTTTTTCAATGAATGAAATGTGTATAAAAAAACTGAACATTCCGTATGTGAGATACATCAATTTGATAAATATTTATGGTCAGTAATATCAGTTTTATTGACATGCATACATATTTACTGACTACTACGCCCTTCGATTTTATTTTTGTCTGATCAATGCTCTAGATTGATAATGAGAGGGGTATGATGTCTAGTAGCTGGTACCTACCAAATTATTTTCCAGCTTGTAGTTCATTATGATTACTTGTTTTTAAAACCATTTCAATATGAGAACTTCATTACCATTCGGCAAAAAATATATAGTAGTCGATAGCAGAAACCAGTGTGGCTGTGAAAAACAACTAAAAACACCCCGGTACGGCTTCGAACTCGACCACTCTGGTGTGCCTTGTGTGAATTGTATTCGCTTCACTATAAACGGAAATCTGACGATTCTATTTTCATTCATTCTAAAAAAAAACCATGTCTCAGAAGGCTACAGATCCGGCAACTGAAAGCCAAGAAATGTCCTGCACATGACAGAATCAATGCCAAAGTGGCCGAAGCCCTTCCTTGTAAAGGTATACTGTTATTAGTAACCCTGTTTAATACTATATTACGTATCTGTCACTTCACTACTCAGTGGAAGTGCGCATCGATCATTATGATTCCTAAACCTGGCAAACCGGGAAAACATTGTCGCGTCAAAGATATTTGAAAAAATTTTTTTGTGTAGAATGATGGAAGTACGGGATATCCAGAGAGTCATACCTTACAACCAATTTGGCTTTAGAGCACAGCATGGAGCGCCAGTACAACCCAACTGCGTTTGAGCTAAAACAATACTGCTCTGCGATATTCTTGGATGTAAAGCAAGTCTTTGACAGGGTATGGATCGATGGTCTGCTTCACAAAATATAACGCCTCCTTTTAGCTAATCAATTCAACCTACTACAAACGAACTTTCTTCGTTAACGTACGCGACTAGAAGTCATCGGTAAGAAGCATTAAGCCGGTGTGCCGCAAGGTAGTATACTAGCACCCTTTCTCCACTCGCTATATACGGCAGACATCCTAACAGTTGACCCTGATGAAACCACCATCGCTACATATGCGTATGACACAGCAATCCTTGTAAACTCTTACTCGGCGCAAGAAGTTTTTTAATCAATACAGGATTTCTTGCGAAGACTTCAAGCCTGGGCCAAGCGATGGAATATTGGAATAAACGCAGAGAAATCGGCGAACTGCATTTTCACCCTAAGACGTGGCACTTGACCAGCTGTCTACTATGACCCCAGAATCATCCCGCAAGTAGACGCGTTACAAATCTGGGGTACCGCTGCTCTCAGCAGCATCCAAAGAATCGAAGCCTGTCAAAACAAGGCATTGCGTTGCATAACTGGGGCTCCATGGTTTGTGTGCAACACCATTCTGCACAGAGATCGCAATATGCCCACTGTGTGAAATGAAATCATAGAATGCTGTAACCGTTATCAGCGGAGGCTAAAAAAATCAAAAACTGATAATGTCGCACATAAGACGCAGAAAGAAATGCATTGAGCTGTTTTGCCTCTGTGAAAATATGTTGGAAATTCCGACTTTTCAAATGGATTTTCGAAAAAAAAAATTAATATATTATCACCAGAATCAATCAGTCGATAGGAAGGGGATAAAATTTCAATTACAACATTAATGATTCTGGCGGCACAAACACGGTAAAGTAAATAAAACTTCTGATTAAAACCTATTAAAAACTGTTCTGTGTTTCTTATTTTTCTTTACAAAGAAGGATGTAAACGTTGAATTCTGTTTCTTTGAAAAAATATTTAAGTATACAACGCTGAGCATTTTAACTGAAAATATATGGGATGCTTTAAACTACAAAACAGTCCTAAGTCGCCTTAGTCATTACTTCACAAACAATTTTGCATGGAAATGTATGTAAAACAGGGATGAGAAGTAATTGTTTTCTATTTCTTTGTCATTTCTACATTGTTAATCTTAATCTTTTCCTCTGGTCGGACCATTGGGCCAGGTAAATAGAAGATCAATGTTTTGTGTGAGTCCCTTTATCTGTCTGTATCTTGCCTTTTCTCTAATTTTGGGTTTTTCCTCATTTATGAAATCCCATAGCTGACAGACTTCATTTGTTTGTTAGGCAGACGTTACTGATTTTCTTTTGTATTCATAAAACAGTCAAACATAGCGGGTGATCATAAATCTATGTTCATTTATGAACATTGTAGTTCTTTAAAATCAGCAGGTAAGCAGATAATGCCAAGGTCATTTTCTTTTGTGAACATTCTGCAAACTACTTTTAAAAGGTGTTGTATAGTGAAACATAATTTGCTAAGCCATTATTGTTGTTGTAATCATGCTATCATTCTATATTGATCAACACCACCAATTTAAGAAAAGAAATTATAATTTTTGTTGACTTGTAAATATTTTTCTTTTATTCAAATAAATTATTTATCTAGTTTACATAGATATTTGCCAACAATGGTTTACTCTTTCCCTGGGCTATCAAATTCTTCTATAGGTCGTTCAACACTATTAAGATCGACTGGTTGTTTGGATAAACACATTTTTTCACAATCTTCTTTTTTATGGAAATTGTTATCATTACCTCTGCAACCATGATAAAGAAGTGGAACACATTTTTTAGTTTTCCATTTGAAAGCCCAAACACGAAAGCGACCTTTACAAAAACCAGGATGTAATGGTAATCTACAAATGCCTAAAAATAAAAATAAACTTATGCCAATGCATTCAACAAAATTAAATAAATACAATATTCATAATACAAACTATTAATTTTTGATTGATAGGAATTTCTGCAATGAGCAAATGTAATTAAAGATACAATAAATAATAATAACAGAGTCATTATAAAAATATTAAATACTAATTGACTTGTAGAATTTAGATCGGTATATGTACGCATAAATGAATATCAAAGCATGAAATTGACAATTTGAAATATTAATGCCAATCAGTAAAAATATTATTTTGTTAAACTGTAACCAAGTTCCAACCGCGAAAAAGTATTATTCATTTTAATCATTTATTAAAAGTTTAAAACTTAAGAATACAAAATATATAAATTGTTTTTTTTTTTTGTGTGTTGAATTGACATCAAAAGTTATTCGTAAAACACTTAAATTTGGGCAAGAATTGGGTAGTTATTTCCGAAATCTTGAATGACTTCCTTCTATTTCACAGAGTTATAAATAAACTCAATAAGAGGAGGTCTATAAATATTTGATCAAGAATCAAACTGAATTGTTAATGCCAGATTTCATTGCGAAAGTTTGCCGATCTCATTCCAATTCATCTTACAACAAATTTGAATCGCATCATGTATTCGGTGATGAAGGTGACATCTTAACAATGAGGAAGTTTTTTTGAACAAAATTTTACGATTTCAATTTACGCGGTTTTTTAGAAATGTAATAGCCGCGTAAATCGTAAATCGAAGGATAGGTGTACTGCAAAGTTGACCAAGTGTTCAATTTTGATACAGGAAACCATTCGACACTTAATTAAATCATCTAGCAGTCATCATCCAATTGAAATCTACAATTAAATTATAATAGGTATATATTTTTAATAATTTTAAACAATCATTCATAGTTTTTATTAGAGAGCTACATGAGTGCACTCAAAACTGAATTTGAGTTACTCAGTTCAAAAATGAGTGAGTTAGTTTTGTAAACGCTCATGAGAGTAACTAATACCATTACGAAGTCAATGATCATACAAAAGTAAACACATTTAAAGGGACCCATACACCATGCGATCAATTGTACAATCAAAGATCAAAACTTTTTGATATTTCATACAATCGAGTCCGCTCAAGCAAGCAAGAGGCCATTGTACAATAAATATATATAGCATAATGAACGGGCCCCTTAAATGAGTGAAGGTCGCTCATGAATTTACTTATGTTCGCTCTCAAAATCTTTGTTTCGCTCTCAAAATCTTTGTTTCGCTCTCAATCCCAAAATTACAATAGCAATTTCGTTGCATTTTGTTGTTGCAAACCTTTCTACGTTCACACATAACGAAAAACCCAATTTCTGCTACTTACGCATACACCGAATTATCAGTGTTATCTGAGTCAACCCAAATTCTTTTCAATGTTTCTTTTGTTCTCTTAATAACTCACTCACTCACTCTAACTAAAACAACTGGTTATTCGTTACTTGAGTTTTTGAGTGTCATTCAGTACTACTCTGACTGCTGGTTACTTTGAGTGCACTCAAGCTGCTCTCTAGTATTAACTCGTATCATAGACTTACAACGCTTTTTTCCATTATTTCTATTTAAGAAACATTTTCTATAGTAATTTTACATTGAAGTTTTTGAATTCTTGTCACTGATTGAATTCTAGGATTAAAATATCATTATAGATTCAATCTGATTATGATAAACTCACTTGTTATGTCTTTATTCATTTCTATCCAATAATCTGTTATTTAAGAAATCATAAATTTAATTTAAAGTGGACGCAACGACAACTTTCTGTAACAAATATTTTAATCAATTATTTTTATATTTAATCATTTAAGTTTTTATTAAAAAACTCACTTTTTTTTCTTTATTATTATTTTTTCTAATTTTTTTTTTTTTTCTTCTTTTTCATCAGTTTTCCATTTGAAAGCTAAAAGTAAATATTAGAATCAGTTCAGACATTTTTCTTAAAATTTTAGCTTTATATCATTTTTCCCCCCTACTTTTTACGATGTTTTGCATTTTGTGTTTGGCCACTTTCGTTTGTACACCTTTTTCATTTGGTATGCGCATTGGGGCACATTTTAATTTTATTAATGGATTTCAAATTGAATTTATCTTTTAAAGAAATTGCCAACAATAACAACAAAATAGAATATTGAATCTGCCACAGAAATAAAAGTTTTCACCCAAAAAAAAAAAAGAAAAAAACAGAGAGAGAAAATAAACAAATGTAAGTTATCCAACAAAAGTAATCTTTCAGGAATTTACCCTGTGGCATTTTTTAAGCGAAAAAGTCATGATTTTAAATGCTAAAATGACCCAAAGTCAGACAGCATGGGGCAACCTTAGCACGCGATTTGGACCCAAAACTCTTCGATGTACGATAACAACAAAAAAAAAACAAACTGAAGTGGCCCCAAAAGGATTAGAAATCATTCAATTGTGCAGGTAAATGGACTGCAAGTGAATTTTATTTGCTGCAGCCACCATATGCCTCAAAAAATAAAGGAAGAGTAAAATAGTAAAGAAGGGGTTACAGCTCCGGTAGTCGCAGGCCAATCTAAAGTGTTGGTGAGTCAATGAATTGAATGAAATTCGACAATATCTCACATTGTGGCCGTTGCCTTGATGACTGACTTTTTGCGTGGCGCAATTTTTTATTTATTTTTGGTTTGTTGAACACACTCACCACCCAACACACCCAATCTCAAAACTTGGCTTGAACCCAATTCAATGCAATCCAATTCTTTCCGATTCGATGATTTCGGTTTGAGTTGTGGTGACCATTCAATTTTGTGTATTAATCACTTTTCAGTTTCACTAGAACTACAATACTACACATTTTCTTCTTTTTCTTTTTGGATTGGATCCATTGTGTGTAGACAGAATGGTCATAGAATTGTAGTACTAGTTAAGCCGCTAGTCCTTTATCCCAGACTTTAATCCTCAAAGCAAATGAATACTTTTTAAATGCCTAAAATTAGAAAAAAATAAAAGATACTTGTTAGTTTAACTTTAAAAGGAGTTTTAATATCACAAATATATAATAAGTTATTAAAAAAAATCCTTTTTCATTAGTATAAATATTCCTATGAGATACATTTTTTTTCGTGAATAATATTTTCCACAGTCGGTGGATGCCGTGAAAAAAGACTCAAAATTATGGCTTAAAAGTTTTCAGCAGTTTCTCTTCTCTCAACATTATAAGAACACATAAAAAGCAAATGGCATAGCAGCATGAAACTAATGCCATTGGTAAGTATCTTTTTGCCACCGCACATTAGTAGCTATCGCAACAAGCAGGCACCCACTACACTAGACTAGACTAAAGCAGTGGTTCTTAAACAAATATACAATTCCTTTTGCGAGCCTCTTCTATTAGGCCATAGATGGCGAACTCATTTTCACTTATGAAACGTTATGTTTAAAATTTGTTACTAGGTAGTATTGAAAAGAATTTTAGTTGTCACAATTGTGTCACAGATCCTCGCTAATTCTGGTCTGCCACAGACTCTTGGGGACCATGGTTTAAGAACTACTGGACTAGACTAGTATACTTTTATAAAATATGAAAGTATCTGATGGCGTTAGTGCGTAATATTTTCAACTAAAATAGATTCAATGCATTCCCAATGCGCCACTTTAGACAATGAAGCGTGTAAAGTTTAATATGCCAAAGCAGGCGGTAACCGCAGATACACAGCTGTTAGCTAAGCTACAGAGTAGTGTATGAGTTGCGCATCATCAAGAGCCAAAAGACCAACACAGGAGTAACAGGAGCAGTAGTATTTTATAAGGAAGGAACTCAAAAACTCAACGACTATAGAAGGCAAAAAGTACAGCATAATTTTGTGCGCGGTTTGGCAACAATTGCTTTTATTATAATTTTTCCAACTGAGTATTTTGTGCCCAGTTTACCTTACCTTAACTGAACTGAACTAAACTGAAGTTAACTCGAAAAAACCCGTTTACCAAGACCATTGTTATTTGTTATTGTTGTCATATTTGCTATAGTTTTTTGTTGATGTTGTTGTTGCTTTTGTTGTCTATCCTGCGGCCGCAGATACATTATCCGAAATTTGCATAAAATAAATAAATTAAATATGCCAGACATGCGGTGTGGTCGTCGTCGTCGTCGTCGTAGTCGTCGTCCTTCTACTTACATCCATCCGCTCGTTTGCTCATTCACTCATCCACTCAGTCCCGCATTCACTGAGTCACTCTTCGTCAGTAAGTGAATGTATGCTCTCAACTTATGGCGCTTACATTCAAAGTTTTCATTTTATTATCGCCAAAGCACAAATTTCACTCTTGGCCAGCACGAAATTAGTGTGGGTGGAAATCGGTCGATGGGTGATGGTCGTTGGTTGTGGTCCTAACCGTAATAGTAGTAGTCGTGGCAGAAGTTTGTTTGGATGCGCTACGCTGCGTTTGCTTGTCATGCTTCGTTGCTGATTTCATTGGAGTTTAGTTTTACCATACCATACCATATACAATCATGATGTTGCTCTCGGTTCTGGTTCTCGGTTTCTCATTATTATCCGCTGGGTTTGTTCGTTCGCGTTTGTTTGTTGGTTGGTCTTTATGTTCGTCCTGCTTTATGCACGACTGCCAGCGTCAGTCAGAGAGTCAGCAAAACTCCACTCATAGTTTTTTGGCAACATACGGTGACTGCTCCTGATGATGTTCCTGTATTTCTCATACTCTACATATTCTTGCTAGCCATGTATTAACTTTATGTGCTGTTTTGAAAGCCAAATTGGTTCATCTCGTTCGAACTTGTTTTCATTTCATTTTTATTCTGTTCCCCCTCGCATCTCTTTCTTATATTTCTTGCACTAAATCACTCATCTCAATGTTGTGTTGTTTTGTTGTTGATTGTTGGCATGGTTGATTCTATGTGAGTCTGTGGTGTTTGGACAAGGAGTTCACATTTTGATGACTTAGTTTAATTTAATTTAGTAGTTGTAAAATATAAACATGCATGAGGCTAAAGTTTGAAGCTCGTGAACACACATACATACTTCTTTTATTGACGTAAAATGAATGAAAGACACACGGATGGATCTGTTACGGATGAAAGTTTGTTTGAGGAAATTGAAATAATATTTTAAGTAATTCATTTGAATGAAATTTTAAAACTCCATCACATGTGACCAATTAATTTAAATCATTTTTCATCCACCTCAAATGCTTAAAAACCCCCCAAAAACAAAACAAAACTTAAAAAATACTAACACGCGATCATTAACATGCCACAACAAATTCCGAGGGCCAAAAATTTGAACATAAAACTACTCTAAACCAACCTTTTTTGCCCCATGCTTGTCAATGCTCCCTACCGCCTACTTTCAAGCGTTTCTAACACATGTTAACGCAATAAAAATGTCAACACACACATAAAACATCTTCTAAAATGGCATAGGTCTTTCTATTTCTGTACATATATACAAATATGTATGTACTATGTATATATGTTCCTATGAATCGGTTTTAGAGTCTCTCAGACTAAATCTAAGCCAAGCAGCATTGCATGAAGCGTAAAATTCCTAAAAATGAAGTATAATAAATGGCGATACGCCTAGACGACAACAACAACATCAACAACAACCACAGTAACAGCAACAAGGACGTCAAAGGAAGAAACGAAGGACAACGAGAATTGTACGAGTTAGCGACACAAATACTTTAACAAGCATTAAACATACTCACATACAAACATAACCACATATGGGAAAATGTCCTTGTTTTGGATAGAACTACTAAAAAGAAAGAAAGCCAAACAGATGTTTATACTCAGACATTTTTGGCCATTAAACACGCATTCCTTTGCTACATGAAAATTTATAGTGAAAGTCTTTGGTAGACGACAACAATAGCAAATTGTAAACAGCAAAAGGTGAACACAGTTTGCAGGATGATTGGATTGAAGTTTCTCAACAAATCGTCACACACGGAAAACTTTTACTTTCACTTTCATTTGATGAGCAGCAATTCAATGAAGAATGAAGAGTAAGACAAAACAAAGACAAAGAATGATTTCAATGACTTTGGCAGACATATTGGCGACATACGCCATACATTCATATTATTATATATAGATTTTTTTTTGTTTTTCTTCTTCTCCTATTGGTAGCTCATGGCTTGGTATTGGTATCTCTGTGTGGGTGTGTGTGTGTGTGCGTTGAATTTTAAAATGTATTTTTATAGAATACTTCTAGGCAGACAACGCTCTATTACACTATACCTACTACATACCATATATAAGTGGGAAACTGGGGAGCAGCATCTGCCTGACTGCCTGTTCGTCTTACCGGGGCTTGTTGACTCTTGTTGTCATCGTTGTCTGTGTTCATTTTATGGCTTTAATGAGATAATCTACGCCAGAGTCGTTATTTTCGTAATTGAAGGTTCACTTACTTGGCTTGATTACAACGCATTGCATGCTATACAATACATGGCAATGGCAATGGCACTGGCACTGGGGGTAATGATAGTTGCGCGGTGTACGTGCGGCAATAATTTGTGTCGGTCTAGGGAAAATGTGGTTGCTCCGCCACATTCTCTCTTGCTACTCTATTGCAGCAACATGGTGGGCCTGCTGGGCCATGGTATGGTAATCTGCAATAAATGAGGCATGTTGGAAGATTTATTTGATTGCTTTATTTAATATTATAATTTAGAAAAGAAACCAGCATCAAGCAGATGTTTAGCTATCATAGTAGATACAATTTGGAGTTGATGTTAAAAGGTAATGAGAGTTAAAAATAACAACAAAAATATTGTAATTGTTAAAACAGCTTAATATTAAAATACAATTTATTTTATTTTAATACTTACGAAATGAATTTAGCAGAAATCATTATCTTTTTTTTTGTTGGCATTTTAAATAGGAACAATCTTGATCCAATATAAAATATAATAGAAAGGAAGAACTTGAAATATTTTGTTACTGAATGGCATTGGCAAAATTTCATAAGTTAGTGTCCTTAAAATCAATTTCAATTTATTTCATTGTTATTATCATTTTAATTCTTTTTTTTTTTGTGCTTTTTTCTATAAAAGTATTATATGTCGTTGCGCCTTTATTAAATTTATGATCCTTAAAATATATAAACGATGAAAATTAAGCAAATTCTTTTTTTTTTTTTTGGTTCTCATTGTAAATGAGATTTCTTTATATTTTGTTGCTTCAGCCTTTGTGCATTAAAAAAAAAAAAAAATAAATTAATATCATAGAAAAAAAAGGTTCCAAACATTTACCTTACCTTTATTTTTGCGTTTTTTAAAAGAATATACTGTTTTTTTTTTGGGTTTTTTTATTTGTTATTATTTCTTAATATGGATTTATGCAATTGAGGCGCCGCACTTTGTGAATATGATTAATTTGAATTTAATTAACAATAATCAATTATGACAAATATTACAAACTTATTTTACAGCGTGGGCAACACGTGCAATCGGCATTCCTAGCACGTTCTCGTTCACGTTTTTCCATAAGTCGGCTGGATCTACGCAGAGTTACTTTTCCACTGCTCCTTCCGATTGTTTTTGCCAAACTTCCAAGCAAAATAGGCGGCTAAATAAAAATAAGACAGTAAATTAACTTCTCACAAATAGATCCTTTTAAAATCTAGAAAGAACATTAATAGTGTATTTCATAATTTTTATTCCATACATAAATCAATTTGTGAAGTTTCGTTTGAATATTTTAAAAAATGCAAATGTTTTCCATACAAATACTTATAAATACTCAAAGTTTCGATAGATAATTCTTTATTTATCTAATTGGTCTATTTTTATTAGTGTTATACATATAAATAGTTTAGAACATCAAACAAACTTTAGTCCTAGCAAAGGTTAAGCACAACTAAAATCCACTACAATTCTGGCTAAGAAATAAATTTGACTAAGGAAATTTGCATGCATACAAGCAAGCGGACATACTTATATTGATTAATCCAATCTTGTGGCAATCTAAGTATGTTTCATGACGTCTCCGATGCACGACTTTATGAATCAATATTGTTGTCAAGATATATATATTTTTTTTTTTTTTAACCTAAAAAATACTGAGGTTGACTCGGATAGGTACCCCTGAAGTCTCGGATTTCTTAATAAGACATTGCAATTAAACATTTACAAGAGATGCTAATAGTTCATAATGTCCACTGCAGATTATGTGGCAAAACATTTTTTATGCCACTATGAGTGCCTAATGATTTATGGCATACTTTAATATCTAAGTAACCACTAGAGAAATGCACGCATACAAAATTTGTACTTATAGTATCATTGAGACTTTCTTAAATATGAACACAATTTTTGTTCCTTTTATATAGTGGTCACTAGAGAATTGGTTTCACAATTGAAATTGTGATCATAGGATACAATAAGTCTGAATAAGTGCAAACATACTAAGTGAGTAGCATCCACACTACCACTAGTTTTATCTAACCAAATACTTTTTATAATAAGGGAAGATCGACTCTAGATGGCGGCATATTCCATTTAATGTGACGTCACAAAGCCTATAACCAGTGGACAATGAAGGCACTTCCATCTATACCGCATTTGTCAAATTATGATAAGTAGTTAAAAATTTATGAGGGAATAAATGAACATCCACATGGTTAGGTTAAGTTAAGCAGGCTGCTCGCAATTACTTGCGAGTTCACCCAGAAGCCTTAAAGACCCATTGTGATGCCTTATAAAAAAAAGGGTAAGGGAAAGTGGTAAGGGTAGTCACACAACAGTCCAAGGTCGGTCTAGCTATTTCCCCTCTAGTATCTCTAAAACCAACCTGAGGACTCCACGAACAGAGCCAGGTTCCCCAAAGGAAATTCGAAGAACGGCTTCCCGAGAAACTGGGTTCGTTTACTGAGAAGAGCAGGGCAATCACAGAGGAGTCGGAGAGCATCCAACACCTACTCGTCTTCACAGCTACAACAGAAGTCATGGTGTGGAACTTGCATCCTGTGGGCTATCAGCCCGATGGTGCAGTGCCCCGTTATGACTCCCGTCAACGCCCGAACCCTTTTCTTGTTAATGTGAAGGAGCTCGGAGGTTCTCATTGGCCAGAGTGTTCTTGCGACAGTGCAGGCAGACTCATTTGACAACTTCCTGCCTGCTAGATCTCTGATTTTTACTTCCAGGCATGAGCGACTACTTGAGACATGGGCAGTGCCGAGCCTTTCCAAGCATACTCATCCGCTATCTCATTTCCTTCGATACCAGAGTGACCCGGTACCTAGATGAGTGTGATAGAGTGTTGCCGAACCGGTCAAACACGTAACCCTTCTTTTTGCTTTGCCGTAGTTGGGTAAAACAGAAATTAATTTAGGACAAACAAGAAAACTCATTCATTTTGGTGTATCAAAGAATTCTTTCGTGAAAATTTCAGAAATTGGTAACTAATTATGTGGATGAGTGGATTCAGCGCTATTGTTGATATATTTTCCGCACAAAGTTAAAGGATTCTATGTGATAATTTATAGTAAAAACTATGTGGCAATAGTGTAGTGTTTGTAAAAATAAATTCCAAATTTTGTACAAACCATTTTTGGACTTATCGGCATTTCACATGGACGAACTCCAATATCATTAATTTGCTTATATTTAAAGGAGAATGGAATTCGGGCATTATTTCCATTTACTATTACGATTCCCATGCTATGTCCTATTTTTAATGCTTTTGCAACTTCGTTCTTTACTGTACTACCTGAACCCATAGGTATTGTAATATTCAGTTTATTAAATTTATCGGTTAATCCATCTATGGTTGACGCTGCTCCATGTAAATAGATATATTTTTATTTGTTTATTGAATCAAAAGAGATCACTTACATAAATTTGGCTCCCTGCTGAGCATATCGAATAAAAATCTGAAGAATTCGAGTTGGACCTTTCCTTCCATTTGTATTCTTAATTATATATCACAAAAAAAAACTGAAATGAATTATCTTTTTATTTTTTTATTTTTTTTTTTTTTTTTTTACTAAAATGGCAATTGTTTTCAAATCTCACTATGTTTCAAATAAAAAAAAAAAAAAATTTAAATCAAACTGTTTATACTGTTTATACAAAAATGTGTTTGTACCAAATTTCATCTGAATAGCTTAAAACTTTAGAGTGTAATACCCATGACCAAAATCTTACTCCTTGTCATGCTGATCATTTTATCGGGTCTCCATCTTTAATGCACATTACAAATATTAAGCCTAATTGATTAAAGATACCTTCTCACACAGATATATAACAAACCTGTTATTTGATTTAAAAGAATCCATCTTCAACTTACCAATGCTAGAATTCCTTTTTCTAGATCTGAACTGAAAGGACCGCTTCAGTCACAAATGTATATATTTATCGTATTTTTCCAAGCCTAGCCCAATCTTCAGCTTGATTTTGAATTTCCTTAAATAAAAAAAAAGTGTAAAAAAATAGTCAAGTCCTTTTTTTTACTAAGAAGACAGTTTTAAAAGCTTAGTATGTATCAGGTCATTCACACCGAACGTGAATGTTGAATAAAACATTGAATCAGACAACAACCACAAGCAAAAATGACAGCCGATTCAGGTAGATTCAACAATGCAATCTGCTGTCATTTTCGTCAGACTTCCACTCTTTTTTTCTTTCAAACCAAAACAAAAAACAACTGATCATAGCAAAAGTATGTTTTCATACAAATTTCTCTTTTTATATTATGTTACTTGCCACAACTTGTGAAAGTGTGTATAAGCAAAACAAAAAAACAGCTGTTCATTATGCAGCATCGCCGGTTTGGAAGCAAAATCGATTCACAATGAATCTGTTCGGTGGCCTACATGTTTCAATATTTAAATCTGACGACTGAAATGACTTTCAAACTTAAGTCTTCGTCTTTTTGTTGCCTAGCTCGACTTAACCTGGAAGGCGCACCCAGGTAGGGTACAACAATTCTACCTATTTAGTTAAATGTATCCATCATCAACTTACCACACGTTTCCTCAATCAACGATTGGTAAAAACTAGCCAATTTTCATCAAGTAACAAAATATAAATAAATTATAATATTGTGTTATCTAGGCAAAATCTCAGACTGTATAAATTTATTTTTATTGAATAGACAGTTATATTAAAAGCCTACTTTGACCTTATTTTCACGTAGCCTTTCTGCGACTGCCACTTTTGTTTGTTGACAAAGGAAAGAAGATTCCGACAAGGTAGCCGAGCTGCTTGTACCGGCAGCACCTCGTCGTTTAGCTGACGTTTTTCTTTGTCTTATTTTGCTACTTTCGTGTTTATTCTTATTTTTGCGGCTTGCGTAGAGTGAGAAATGGAAAATATAGAGCGGAATGTAAAGAAATTTGCTCTGCGACGAAACGCATACCTTCACAAAAAAACATAAGTAAATAAAGAGGAATGTGAAAATACTTGCTAGCGTTATAATGCTGAGTGAAATCAACGAATGGCGTTACCAAAGAAGAATCAACGACACGAGCTGCTGACCATAATGCTGCGTGAAAACAAGGACTTTGTTTCAAAAATTAATTTTTCCATATTAATTTTTAATATAATAAATCATTTATATTTAGTTTCTTTGCCGATGGCAATTTTTCATCATCCAAAAAAAAATTATGTATAGTCACAGCAATAGCAAAGAAAATTGAAGCAATGAAGAGCAGAGCACACAAAAATATTTTGCGGCTACTGCTCTGTTCCCGAATCAAATGTTCATGCTCCGAATAGCATTCTTCGTTCTTTTTTATTAGGGTTTCAAAGTAATTATAATTGTCGATTTTAGGGATTTTTGACTAACTTTAGACGTAAATATTTCTGAGAGTTGGAAGCCTCGCTTTGGTAAGTGATATTCATATTAATATTAGGCACATCGATATATAGACAGATAGACGAACGGACATGGCCTAATCATTTTCCTCGTCATGCTGATCATTTCCATATACAATTTAGAGAACCGCATGAATACATTCATATGCCATAACAGTTTTATCTACTTATTAGAATGTATTCATCATTAACTTACCGCTCTTCGTTCCAAGCTATGAATCTCTTGTATAATTTTTAAAAAATATATGTATTTATGCAAAAGATTAGACGAGGCTTCTCTTTTCAAGTTCTTTTAATAATAAAATGATTTATTGTTTCTTTTTGAAATGACAATTGTATTTACAGCTTACTATGTTTTCTTTTTTAAACTTCAAAAATAAATCTGCCCATTCATTTAAAAGTATCCATCATCAACTCATCTCACATTATTCAAGACCATGAGTTTTTTCTTTAGAAACCGAATGAATGCCAACCTACGCAAAGGACTTAGTACTACCTCAGTGACAACGATTATATCTTTTCTTTCGTTTTATTTAGCGCATCTAAGCCACTGTCAAATATAATTCCTATCATATATTTTTATTAAAAAAGAAAATCACAAACTTTCACCACATAGCTTTGTGTCCTTTGGAAAGTGGGAGATTTCTTCATTACAAGCGATTAAATTTGATTACAGCGCGAACAACTTTTAAAAGAATCCAGCAAGAATTTCAGGTTTCTTACATAAAATCGCTAACAAGTAAAAAGCGTCAAAATAAAAGGTAATAATTCACACCGCAGGACAATGAAACAAAAGCAAAGCAAAAATTCAGGTGGTTGAGAAAAAAGCATCAACAAGAAAGAAAGAAAAAAAAGAAAAAAATGGGAAAACAACAAGAAAACATAATAAAATCATAATCGTTGGATCAACAGAGAGTCATCAGCGATGTCACAATACGCCAAGTGCTCAATCCAGGCACGCACAGGACAACAAAGCGAGTGTAGGATATAAAAGGACACGAAAAGCCACCATCAGAGCTCCAAACTTAACTCAACGGTAATTACTGTAATAATTCAAAAGAGATTTTGGCCACTAAAGTTAAAGACAATGAAGAACACCAAAAGACTCCAGACAGTAATGATGATGATGATGATGATGACGATGATGATGCTTCTCTTGCCATTGTGCAATAGACACCCTCCTTGATTCATCTTCTCCATATATAGTGTTGATGTGCAACTTCCGTTGAAGCACACAGGTGCAGTTGAACTCATGAATGAAATATAGAAGAAAATGGGAATGAGAGTACAAAAAAATGCGAAGCTATAAAAATTTCAGTAGCAACCTTGGTAATGTTGGTGTAATGGTGATGATGAAGAATGCGACAGTGAAAATAATTCCTGACACGCCCGCCTCTCCATGTCACCCCACTGATGACCGAACGAAGTCTAAAGCACTTAATGTTCGGCACACTCCTTTTTGCAAAGCACTTTTTTGGGGGTGTTCACTTGACAAAAGTCAGACTTCATCCTTGACTTGGTGTGAAAAAGTTTAAGTGGCAACATAAAATCCATGGATTTAGCTTTTAGCTTACCTTACTTTTGGCCCATTCTAGTATTTGTTTGCAATTCGAAGCAGCAAAGTTTTGGTTGCAGTCAAAGAGTACAAACCCTACAAACCTCTATATCAACATCAACATCAATGACTTCAGCTTCAACTTCAACTTGGACTTGAACTCCCCTTTATGGCTTTTATTACAACTTCGTCTATGTGTGGACTCAGTGTTGAAAGTGTCAATATTACGTTATAACATCACGTGTGGCATACCTGATGATGAGTAGCAACAGCAGTACACCCAAAAACACTAGCCTAGGATTTAGCCAGCAGTTGAATTGGTTCTGTTCCTTTTTCCTATTTTCTTTTCGTATTATTTTTTTTTTTTTTTTTTGGGCATCTAAGCTTTGTAACAAACGAATAAGGATTCTGCACTTCTAAATCGCAACATGAAACTTTTCCATGGTACTTTGTTGATATTGTTGTTGTTGTTATTGTTGTTCTCTGATGGCTTTAGTCTTTCAGTGTTTGTTGTCTAGTTCGACTAACACAGAAAGGGGCCCTGTTGGAATTGGTGAAAAAAGTTTTGGCGCAAATGATACCAATAAACAAATCCCATTATACACGGCGTATCAGTATTTCGTTGTCTCTACGTGATTTGAATTTTTAAAAAATTTCATTTCATATACACAATATTAGTGGTTGTTGTAACAACATAATTTTCTCATTTTCTTTTCTCTATTTCTCATTTTTTGTTTTTTTTTTTGTGTTTTTCCCTATTTCACTATACCGGATAGGGTTGTCTGGCTGACAGGATATCAATTCGTTTGATAAGTTTGCTGAAATCTGTTTAAGGATAAAGAATACATACGGCATGTGCTCAGAGTCACTCAGTACAGTATACTTATAAATTTAAACTTGATGTTTGATATCTTTAAAACTTTTGTACAGAATGTTCATTATAAATTTGTGTCCATGCTTTTATTTCTCTTTAAAATAAATTCCAGAATATGAAAAATCTATGCTTATAACAAATATTAAGATACGGTAAACTTTTATTGAAATTCAAGATGTGAATCTCATCGGGCCAAATAATAGCAAATATAAAATACATTCCAACACAACGTACGGAAAAAAGAGTTAGGAAAGAAGGTACAATCGTTCTGCCGGGGTCTTCCAAGTATGCTGAACCCTGGGATATAGCGTGTTTACACAACTCTACAATTTGGTCATTCTCCCAGTTGTTGTAGAATTAAACAAAACATCCGCAGCCAATGTATTGAAATCTGCTACTGTTATCTTCTTTTACAATATGTGATACCTAGCCCTGTTACAACGAAAATAGGTCTTTTAGACTCATTAACAGAAGACGCTCGGATACCGCAAGGCTCACAGCGGTTTTTACCGGTCACTGGTGTGTAGGTATGCACGCGGAGAGACTGGGTATTCCGTTTAGAAGCCATTGTAGGAGCTGCGGAAACGAAGAGGAAGAGGAGTCACTCACCCATTTTCTATGTCAATGCCCAGCCCTGGCAAAGACTAGAAATAAGTTTCTGGGCAAATATTTCATAGACAATCTCTCGGACTGTTCAGCCACATGTCCGGGTGATTTACTCAAATACCTAAATTCGACAGTTTGGATTTAGTAATACTGATTGCGTTCGGCGAGGAAGTGGTATCAAAACGGCACTCTAGTGCTAATTGTGGCTTGTAGTGGTTTATGCGAGCCAGCCACGGAGACCAACCAACCAACCAAGTGATACAGAGACTTTATACTGCTTTCACACACAGCAGAACACGAGTTAAAATTACAACAACACAGGGAAAATGAACAAAATTTGTTGTTGTTCTTGTAGCTGAGAACTCGAGTTCTTGTGCGAGTTCTGCCAGAACTCGGTGTACTGCAATGATCAACCTGAAACAGTGTTGGTAAATTTGGTCTCTTCTAGGAGATTTTCTATAGTCTTGTTCTTTCATTTTTGTTGCGCTGCAATAAACAGCTGCTACTTTAAGTAAAAAACATAAAGCAGCTGTTCAGAACACCACAGAATACACTGTGAACGTAAAACCAGAACTTACAACTTTTTACTTAAGCATCATTTACAATTGGCTAGTTAGCGTGCTGAAAAGCAACGAGTGTACAAATGAGCGAATTGGTGAGTGCGCTAGTAACGATTACAGACAAAAGTTTATACTTGTTCAGTTGGTAAGTTACCTCAATAGTGATTCAGTTTGAAAATAAGAGAGAGTGTGTCTGTGTGAGAGTACTACCTGGCAGCGAGTAGCGAGTAAACTTAGACGGGTGACAACTTTTCTTGGTGGTTTGTTAACACTCTACTTGCAACTAGCCAATGTGATTATACTGGGCGAGTTCGCTTGCAATTTGCCAATTCACTGGTTTTTAGCGAGCCAAATAGCCAAGTGTAATAGTGGCCTTACTACTTAAAGAAAATATCTCGCATATGTGCTAAAGTGTATTGTAAGATACATTAGGGGATAAAAAATGTCAGAGTTTAATTTAGGCAATTTTAGGGGGATACTCTTTTAGAGAAATGTCTGATCATAGCAATAATATTGGATAGCATATAGTTGTGCAATATACTTTTTGACGAGTTCTCCTATTATCTTCCATTTTTATTATTTTATTTTTTATCATTCAACAAAACTAAGTTTCCTCTATAAATTTATTTTAATATAATTGTCAAAACTCTGACAAATCGATATTTCATCTGTAAATTTTCTAACTGCCATCTCCACTTACTCGACTTCCATAATATACCATAATATGTACTTACATTAGTTGCAAACTTTCAATATAAATCATTAAACCGAACTATTACCTCTACTACTACTATCTACAATACTAATCAAACCGCAACACATCCTTGAATGAATGAAACTAACTTGTCCTGCAACTAACCACAATTCGGTCGAGATAAGCACTTAAACCAAGCCACATGCACGCATTTACGACTCTTCGGAAATTATATTATAGTATTCGAAAAGGACCTGGTTATCAAGTTGAAGAAATTAACTAAGTTGACGACTTTCATAAATCGAAAAGATAAATTAAAAGAAAATGAAAATGAAAAGAAACTAATAGTAGACCGAGGCTGCAAATGAAACTTACATAAGTCGTTTTTTAATGAACTGGGCACACACTCAAATACTTACTCAGATGTGCTTGATATAGAAAAAAATATATGTTCAACTAAAAGCATTCATTAAAAAGTTTAACTTTAAATAAGAGCACCAAGTAACTTTCTAAGAAGGCCAAGAAAGTGGAGACCATGATGAAAAAGCAGAGGTAGCAGGTAGTAGTTTAGTAGCCGTAGTAGCAGCCGGTGCCGCCAGCTTAGGACACGCACTGTGCTTACTTCAAGCGGCAACAAAGTCCAACAAAACTTTTCGACTTTGACCATTCATCTTACAACTAATTTCTGACTCTAATACTTTCTACAATGAGACACACACACACTCATCCATACGAAGACATTGAGATACCTCTGTAGTACTACTACTATTGTATATATTCGTTGGTCAGTTGGCAAAAGCCTTTTTGCACTTAACTACTTAAATATTTTGCTTCTTTTGTTCATTGAAGTCATTGCTAAGGATGTAGGTCGGAGTAGTAGCATTAGGAAAGATAGAAACCCTCAAGTTAGTGGCTACTTTCGTTAACGCTTCCTTAAATATTATTCAAGCAAGTTTTTCCATCTTTGCAACGAACTGAGTTTCAGGCATTATTATCCTTGCTGGTATTTTGTGTGTATTTAATGAGATTTTGGTCAGCCTTTGTTCAAATCCAGCATAGACTAGCAAGGACTACATCTGCCATAGGAGATGACAACATCAACTTAACAACTTTTTAACTCGTTTCATTCTTTTGGTAAAACTGTAAGCACACTTTGATTAAATATACACAAAAATATGTTCATTTGCTTCATGCACACAGAAATACTCGCATACAGATATTCATGCTCCTTAAACCTGAAGTTACCAAGTTTAAGATTGTTATCACAAAAGACCCGTAGAAATCAGAACGAAACTAAACTCAAACTCAACTCAACAGAAAAAACCGTATGAAAGTATAAAGTTTTTTAAAGCAGAAAGCCGTTATCTAATTGCTTTGAAAAACTTTCTTCCTTTTCTGTCCTATGGTTTACTTGATGATTTTCTGCTATTGAAAAACCATGAAAATGGGAAAAGTCACTTTTAGTTTGCTTAAATACTCACACATACGAGTTTACAAGAAGAGATAAGCAAAGATATGAAGAATTTTATATGTGTACGAAGAAAGAAATACCCAATTGGAACTTGAAATGAGGTCATAAGTATTAAATTATCTATAATCGGTAAATTGAATAGTTTAATCTACTAATGATTGATTGAACGATTGTGTTGATTGGAATCCACTTAATTAAAAATATGAAAAGGTAGTCTATGAACTTAACCTTTTATAGTATTCTCGTCGTGATATTAAACCTTGTAAAAGATGAAGGTGAAAGAAAATTGTAATCTCCAACAACAAAATACATAATCGAATTTAAATCAATTTCATCGACACAGACCTTTGAAACAAAATTATTGGATTTAAAGCGCTGCTAACTTTTTCTGAAATAAGTGTTGGTGGAAGACCTAAAGTCTTCGTTGTGTACAAAACGTTCACTCTTTTTCGCGCCATCTGTTGGATTGACAAAGAAATTGTGTGTCTATGCGTGCAGAGTTTGTGTAATCACAGGATAGGATAGGATAGGATAGGATAGGATAGGTAGGATTGGATTGTCAAACCGCTGGAAATGATTGAGTTTCAGACAAGAAGTCTTACTTCTTCTTGTGATGCTTAAAGTGAATGTGCGGGAATTAGTTGGTTGATCTTATTTGCTAAATAATTACATTTGAAACCATACTCGACCAATATTGACAGGCTCAACAAGTTTGCCCAGATTTTCAAAAAAATTTATCCAAATAAACGCTTCATCTTCAAAGTAACGCAAGGCATAAGGTGTTTTCCATTTCTCACAGGTGTATTAAAAGTCCTAGTGGAGAAGATGCACCCCATTGGCTTGATGGTTCAGTCCCCCTCATTATGACTTTCATACGAATCACGTTCTTGTGGAACTATAAGAACCAAGGGCGTATAGAAAAGGGACACCCGAACAAAACTGGGTATCGACCACAAGTCACTTAGGTACTGAACTATGGGGGTAGTAGACATGCAATGCAAACTTAGTAAACTACTTTGCGGCTACAGACCTAATGACATCAGCCATATACAAAAGCATGCACTATAAAGATGTAAGACTTAAAACGTAGAGTTGTACAATAAAGATACTTTAGCTTCAACTTTTCACTAGTAACATACTGAATTAAAATTACCAAAAATGAGAACAAATGATATTAAGTTAATCGGTTCATAGAAAGCTAAGTGTTAAGATGAGTTAAAAGATTAAATTTTAGCTGATCTGAAGAAATAGAGTTAGATATTAGGTCAAAATATAGGTTGTACGATTGACATAAAACGCGAAATGGGTCGTGCTGTAAATAAGTGGGGAAAAATTCTTTCTAACCCGAGAAGGAACATTAAAATTGATGTTTCCAAGCAAAGATGGGGAAGAAACACTTCCAAAAATAAGGTTGTGAAGGAAAGTTACACCCAGAGTCGTCCTAAGACTAGATAGTTTTGGGAGGTGGATTAACTTAAGACGGCTTTGGTAGGATGGAAGGTTGATGTTAAGAGCTCTGCAAGCATTGAATAAATGCTGTGATTTTTTATTGCTTTCTTAGTAAAATATTTAAAATATGAAGTAAACTGGAAGCCAACATCTCTACTGTATTTATCAGAAGTGGATTGCCGACTTCTTTTGACTTAAATTTTCTACTGGGTAATTTTCTTTCATTTTGTACACATATTTTTAACTTTTCGGTCATGTGGATTTTACAACTAATTTGTTTGAAAACTAAACTTTGTGGATGGTTGCCATGTATTATACACATACTTAAAGCTAAAAGATTTTTTCAAAGAAAATAAAATCAAAAGAAAACTACAGGTTAATGATACTTAATAGCAAGAACCTTGGACCCAAATAAATATATTTTTGAATCCCTTCAAACAAAGGAATTCAAGTTAAAAACAATCAAAAAAATGGTTTATGCCAAGTTAACTTTATTTTTTAATTAAAATTCATATTATTTAGAAAAACAGAAATTGTGGGAAAAATAAAGAAATATTAAACAAACAAAAAATGATACTGCGGCAAGTGCGCTGCAGTAAAACTGTTCAAAGAAACAGTTGCAGTCAAGAGTGAAGTGCAAAAAAGGATAATAGGAAATTGCAGCAAAAAGCAAATAATGCAAAGACAAAAAGGCAAGACAATAAGAGGCATCAAAGGGCACAATGCCAAAACACCCGCAAAGGATATACTACAATGCGCAATGCACAGATTTCCGCAGTTTTACTCGCTATTTTTTTGTGTTGTAGTGCAAATCCTTATAAACGGATTATGAGTTCCCCATGTTCACGTCCCCAAACCAAACTCATAGAGCATAGAAGAAAATAAAAGAAAAAAAGTACTAAAATGAAACAGAAACTTAGCAACACGCAGCAGGCTGCTTGCCAAATGAGAATTGGAAAAAAAAAGGAAGTATAGAAAAAAAATTCTCATCAGCAACAATAATTCCTACATATGTAACAACAACAACAAGAACAACAAAAAATGCGAATATGATTTATAGATACACATATACATATATCGTGCTTTTGAGGATGTTCCTCATACATTCATTCATTCATGATTTTATAGGTTTGGGGATGATGCTTTGCACTGACTTATGAGTATTTGAGGGAGTGGAAAAAGCGACGACGACGACGACGACGACGACATGTTGCAGGCACTCACTCATAAGCAGGAATGTTGCCCCCATGCGGCTTTTATTGATTAAACTTAAAGTTGCACGCACTGTTGCCCATCATGTTGTTCATGCAACCAAGCAACCCCTTGCAACCAAACTACCAAGACCCTGACTAAGACCACCCATTGTGTTTCTCGATTGCTGAGAGTTCGCGGTATTTTCAAGCCAACAACTTTCTTAATTTTGTTGTAATTTTGTTAGCTCTGTTGGAATTTCTATCTGTGAATTTATGAGCAGCAACAACAAAAGTGGAAACTATTTTTATTAGATTAAAACAAAAAAAAATATGAGAACATAATGGAAATACTCGGAAATACTAGAAAAACAGAACACAAGAAATCAACCAATTTTCTTTTTTAATTTTCCTAACAATTTTAATCGCATTTTCTTCTTTTTTTTAATAGAATTTCTGGTTCATCTTCCGTTCAGTTTATTGTTGTTATTATTTGTTAATATTTTCACAACAATGTTGCCATTTCATTAAAAAATTATTCGTGCGTAAGAATGCTTGCTCCATTCATTTCTTTTCTATTATTTTTTAATGTAATTTCACAATTTTTGCAAAAACGAGAACAAAAGGGCAAAAAGGAATTTCTATCTTTCTATCTGTCTATAATTTGCTATAGCACGCATACGCCGCGTTGTTCCCCAAACCTTTGACACAAGCATCCAAAGCCTTAGTTGATTGCTAAAAGTTGTCTAAGTATGAGAAACATGGTTTGTCCATTGTTGAAGACCTTTTTCAAGGCGGCTTGTATACTCTTCCTGAGCAAAGACAGCAAGCAAAGATGACATTATAATTTTCACTGATTTTTACATTAAATTCGATTATTTATTATTAATTTAACAATTCGTGTGCGAAAATATTTCACAGCAAAGGAATTTCAAATGAACTTTTCAACAAAACCAAGGAACCAAGTTTCATTGCATGTCAAAAAGAACTTCTCCTTGTTTTGCCTAAACCTCTCTTGAGCTTGTAGTGAGTCCCCCATCCACGCCACTTAAAAAACAAAAACTTCTTAAAGATGTCGAGCGGCATGGGTAATGGCAAAAATGACAAAGAAAAGTCGGTGGATGAAAAAATTGTGAATGATTAATACATTTATTATGGCAAAACAGCACTCAGCGAAAGGCCAAAACCAAGTAATGACAGACATCGGCTATTGATGTGCGTGCGGCGGCATGTGGCACGAAACGAACTTTGCCAAATGACGAAGGATTGTACAGAACGGATGGTTATGCGCGCTGACAACTCGTGCTGAATTTTTATTGCTTGATTTAATTATTAATGTGAATTGCAGATGTCACGAACAACTTTGACAAAGATGCCAACGCAGGAAACTGAAACTACATTTTTATGCGTAAATCGAAAGGAATAGCTGAAAAAATATTGAAGAAACATGAAGAAAGGATCATCATTGAAGCGGAAACCAAAGTCTATTTTGAAATATGCATGAAAAAGGATTGAATTTCATTTTCTTTTTCCTATTTTGTTTTTAAATATACATATAACAAATACCAAAAAAACCATAAAATATTCAACACTGCGCCACTCTTTAGTATCCTTAGGCTAAGACACAGGTCATCTGCTGAGGCACAGTTGGCAGCTATGTCGTTTTGGGGTTTATTACGGCATTCAAAGGTTAAGTATGTTGTATTTAATTTGTTTTTCTGAATCACCACTGTCAACTGTTTCTACAGTTTCACTAGCAATCCATCTATGCCAATTACTTCAATTATCAATGATGGGAAAAATGACAATGTACGCAACAACTGCACTAATATCGATAACATTTTATTGCTTTTTTTTATCGTATTTACATATTTGCATTGTTCGTGTAGTTCGCGATTTCTTTGATTGTCGGTGTCTCAAAATCCGTTTTACTGTACGCCGTCTCCTATCTCTGACCTAGAAATGGTAAAAAGATAATATACAATGTATCAGATCTACCCAAGATGAAACACTTATCATATCTGCAAATCTTCACCTAACCATAAACTGATTAATGAACAAATTATTAAGAACTACAGTCGGACTGACTCAGATAGATTTGCCCTAAGTGTCAAAAGTATAAAAACAAAATAGAAATTTTTGACTAGCATTCTTACGTTTCCTTCCAATTGAACTCTTTTGTAAATTCAAATGACGAAATTCATTTTCTTGCATTTGATAATATTGTTACGAAAATAATCGATAATCATCGATCATTTACAGACCACCTTGGCAGCACTTAGATAGATGCGGGTAGCCCTGGTATAGCAGCTGAAGGACAAAAACAAGAAGAAGAAAAGAATAACAGGAGTAGGACAGAAACTGAACGAGATATTTGCAACTGAAACAGACCAGAAACAGAACCGCAATGGAAAAACAATGCGGCCAGGTTGCATTACACATGAAACCAGATCTCAGTGTATTTGCAAAAGAACCAAGATCAATTACTTTTGACTTCTTTTCGGTACTATTGACAATGGAGATGTCAGTTTGTTTGTTGATAATATTTCTATTAATTTTTGCAATATACTTATATTTTCACCTTAAATTTTATTTATTTTTAGTTTTTCACTTTCATTTTTCACTATGACCAAAACAATAATAAGCAGTTTTGATTCTGTTTCTGTTCTATGTTGCACAGTCTCACAGAAACAGAAACAGAACAGTCCCAGAACATTGTGTACTGGAGTCCCGGTACTGTTTCTGTTTCTGTCCTATGTGACACCGCGCCATAACTGGACGATGGTTGGTTGGACAGATAAAAAGGAAAAGGTCTCCATGTTGGATTGTGATTTTGAATAAAGGAGAAGACTTTATCTTTTATGTTGTGGTACGTAATATCTTTTGGTTGTTTCGTGAAGTAACCGTATTGTGTTTTCTTTATTCCTATCTGTTCGCCGCTGGATCACTTCTAGCTGCAAGTCATTACACATCGCCACTTGGAAGCCGCTCGCCAACTTTTGTAACGATACTTAAAGATAGTTTGTTTGATAATTTCTACTGATAATTTAGTTTATTTAGTTATTTGCATTCATAAGTGAAGTCAATCTAAACTTGTCTTTATATTATTTACATTAAAACCACTGAAATTCTTCAGAATTTGATATTCTTATCCTTTATTCTTAATTTGGTAATTAAAATTAATGTATGACGCAAAAAAATATGTGCTTAACTAGAAAGTCTTTACGCCTTTTAAAATTTTAACGACTCCCCCATAGGAATGTGATAAAAAGAACTCATATAATTTAAGCCTTAGAATTCTACACCAAACAAGCACTTGAGAGCACACACACGTGTACATAACTCATTAAAGCAAACTTTGCACGGCATAAAACTCAAACTAAATCAGGCTTAAATGTACTTAACAATTTAAACAATATATATGAATGTATATAAATACACATGAAAACCCAAGGGACGAATGCTGAAGTTGGCAAATGAAAAAGAGACCCAAAAGACTCAAGGAATGAAAGCATACTAGGACCAAATGAACTCACTACTAACTCAAGCACGATAACCATATGTCAACTTAAAGAAATATTACGCACACAAAGTGCTCATTATGTGAAAAGTGAAAAAAAATATACAAAAAAATAGCAAAGGTTTTTCATAGAAATAAATTTGCACCTTAACGCCTTCAAATCGCTTACACACGCGCCACACACTCCATCTTTCATATGCGAGTATTCAGTACAAGCATCATCTATGTCTGCCAATTACCGGGGTGCAGGACCCCAACACCAGAAAACAGAATAACAATAACAGGAAGGTAAAACATATGCGATAAATTCTCAAAAGTGCCAAAAAGGTATGCAAGTGGGTTTGGTAAACACGGTGGCTCGGTGGATCGGATCGGAATCAACAAAATAGTTAGAAAAATTGGGAAAACTTTAAGGCAATGACGACGCATTGTAGACAAAAGCCAGACGCATGTCAATTTTAAGTGTGGCTGTGGCAGGGTGATGTGAACGTTGGTTTTGTGGTAAATGTATCTACATTAGTTGTGGGAGGTCGGTATAATGTGTTGTGCTAATGCCACAGCCAGGCCACGTAACAAACACCTGCGTCCAGTAGCAGTCGCAATGCATGAAGTTTGTCCATGTTGGTCTTGTATTTTCAGCAACATTAGAAGTTAAGAAATGTGTCTTTGCAATATAGCAATGCTTTCAACATTGAAATCCTTTTGCATAATACGCAAAGAGATACACTCTAGAACAATAGAAGAATGTCCTCCTTTGGAATCCTGTAATATGTAATAAAAAAAAATAGAATGGAAAACAAAATTAATCATAATTTATGATATGCGCGTCTTTGCAGCTGCTCGATTTTTTATTTGCCATTCACCTTCTTCAGGAGGCTTAAACTCAAGTTGAGTTTGCGGATTTTATGCGCTTTTCTTATGCCAACGTAGCGTGAAATATTATTTTTATGCACCCTACAATGTAGTTGTTGATGTTGAAAGTAACCTCTGTCATTCGTTTATATTCAGAATTAATGCTTCCAATCGAAAAACCAATGAAATTTAAAGTCTTCATGAAATTGAAATTGTATTCTACAATAAAATAATGCATGAGGCTCCTCGATATAGAATGCCCCTGTGATCGGATCGGATCTTCAGAAAATTCTAAAAAGAAACAAACCATTAAAAAAAAGATTTTATTGAAGACGAATTTTCTGTTTGTTGAAAATTTTCTGATTAATTTTAGATGGAATTTGATATTTTCCACTCTCATCCTCATTGTAAGGATTCCTTCATCTTTAATGTAGCGCACTCTTAAGTCATCCTGACCAATTCTAATCTTATCTTTTCCCTTTGCATTTTTACTTATTTTTTTATTATTCTACTTAATTTCACGCTTCTGTAAACGCTTCTTTACCTTTCGGTCGCTTTTCATTGTATGGCTTGCTTTGCTTTGCTTTCCTTTCCTTTGTTTTCTTATTCTCTCTCTCTCTTTCCCTTTCTATATCTCTTCAGATACTCTACTACTATATACATATGTATGTATCTAAAGGTATGTAAACAAGTGTAACTTGAAAAAATGGGCAATCAACTTAAAATGCCGTAGTGAAGAAAGTCTCGAATTATTCCTTGTCTTTTGTAAAGCGGGTTGAAAGCGAAATGAGGTGCTTCTTGAGCTGTCGTCCTTGTAGTACTAGTTATGAGTTAAGTTCCAGGGGAAATGTTACTTTTTAATACTTTTGTGTTGTTATTATAACAAGAACAATAACAAGGAAAATATGTGCGTTTGCGATGTTGTTTTTGTTATTTTAAGTACTTTGTATCCTTTGTGCAAATACATAAAAAGGCAGAAGTTGCGCTTTTCGACTCGACTCATTACGTTGAGTGGGTGGTAGAACGAATACATCTGGGGTGGCAATCCCTACTACTATGTTTAATGAGCAATTGTTTCTTTACCTTGTTGAAAGTGTATTTTTTATTACTCATACCATCAGTTGTTTTGTAACACAGACACAAGTCACTACCCTTTTGTATTCTTTTCTATTTTTACATTTAATTGTTAACATTTCATTTCTAGAAATAATCCCATTCCCCACAATCATAATCGTTACCTTCTTCTCATCTTTAGCATTTTTCACCACACATACCCACATTCCCAAAAGACGCAAGGATTTCATTCATTTATCATTGCGTCTGCTCCATTTTGGGGCGTCATACACCATGTCAAAACATTCATAGTTCAGTTACTCAACTCAACTGACTATATTTAACTCTTGGCGTCAAAGCATATCGAAAGCATATACATATGTATGTATGTATGCATGTGTGTCTGTGGTTTCATCATGACATATGCCAAGTTATCTAAATGAAAAATTGACTTTCATAGATTTCATCGGCATCGTCGACATAACAAAATTTTGATTTTACATTGGCATGACTATTTGCCAGGACTCAAAAAACAAACACACATGAGTTTTCATCATTTATCTAAGCTTTAGATCCTTTTTGATGTTGGTTTGCTGTTTGTTGTTTGTTCATGACGATGATGATTGTTGTTGATGATGATGATGTGCATTTATTATTGCCATATTTGCCTTTGGGATTATCAACTCATTGGTTGTTTTGTCTGTCAACTTGTCTGTCTTCCATCAGAGTCTGTTTATCTATTTGACTTTCCTTTGTGCCTTATCGTTGGATATTAAAAGAGATGTAACTAATTGTGAGATACTCTTTCTTAAAAGATTCAAAATCATTTTAAAATCACGTACGCACAATCATAGTAGTAGAAATTATTTTTCCAAATTGAATTTTCATATTAATTTTAATTGTTAATTAAGTCATCATTAAGATAATTTAATTGCTTCTTTCTAAATATATCTTCTATATATTTATACGATCTGTATAAAATAAAGTGGTGCCATTTAATAAGTTTCCTTCATAGATGATGGAGGAGGCGGTACAAAGTTCGTTGGGTCAAGTAGCGAACAGTGATTCGAAGTGATTCAAATTATGTTGGCTCAATAAAATTTACCAGCAACAACTGCAAATAGAAGCATTTATCATTCTTCAAATGAACTGTGTTAATTCGTTCAAGATCATCAGTAGAACGCACATTTCAGCACTCGGGTCGAGGAGGCTAGTGAATCACCGGAAATCGAACCTTGTACAATGGCCAGCCCATTGTTGATGGTAGAGTCATGCGTCTCTAGACTCCTAAGAAAAATTTGATTGTGATTTTTCAGTAAACAATTAGCCAATAGACTTAGCAACATCATATGCCTTACATTTGAATCCCGAAAAGGAACTTCAAGGTGCCGTTGCAGGTGAAAATGTATCAGTAAATATCCTTATAATAGTGAACTGAACATAAAACCAGAAAGAAGGTTATCTTTGGCTATGCCAAAGTTGTAATACTCTTCACACTCCTGTGAATGAGCACTCAGATATATTATCGCAAACGATCATCTTCAGCGACCTGTTTTGGTTTTTTTGGTTAAAGAACTCTGCTTGTGCGGCAAAGAAAAACAGGAGCACAAAAAAGTGCGTGGGAAAAAGATTGTCTCCATCGTCGTACACATATTTTTTTTATTCCTTATAGAATCAATGATCAGCTATCTTACCCAACAACAAATTTTGTGTACAACAAAAAAGGTATACACAATTTGCATGCACTCAACAACAATAGTATACCCAACCAGTTGGTTGGCCTTTAAAATCAAAGGTCACAAGTTCTGACTGAGAACACGTACTGCATGCGAAAAAACTCTATTTTAATTGGTCGGCCTGGTACCTGATACCTGTGCTGCTCATAAAGAAACAAGTGATTTGTTTGCAGTTGAAATACTTGCAGCATTCGTGCAGAGGTCTAAACAAACATGTATACCAATAGTCATATGAAGATGACGTTAAATATGTGGCAACACTTCATATGGCCAATTTCTCTTTGACTATGTACCCATGACCATACACCGTGAGCGCATGACCATGCATACATGACCATCTTATGATTGAGCACATATTATTTATTTAACATATGTTAAGAGTCAGTATTCATACTGCATTTCAACATTGAAACCGGGAGCTATAGTGTTGAAATTTCAATCCGAAAAGACAAAGAAAAAAACAAAGAAACATTCATTTGAATTCGGGTTTGAATTCCTCCAAGTGGTCCGATTCGGCTGATTCATGACAAACTTTTAAGCCGATTGCTGCTATAAAAATTTCTTTAACTTTTTCAAACCAATTGTTCCTGTTTATTCTTATATTATGCAACAGTAACAAATGTGCCATCCATCAAATAAAAAATGTGAATTACGCCTATGCCGAGACCCTCTTAAACTTGGCTGCCAATCATGCCAACTGCTGCCGCCCTTTTATATGTACCCTACTATAACAATAAATGACGTTCATATTTTCTTAAAAAAAAAAAAACAGAAAAAATGGAAAATAAAAGAAATTGTTTTTCTTTTTCCTTTGTTTCTCATCTTCACTTCCTCACTTTTTAATATAACACAATCTCTTCTGTTTAGTACATTAAGGCATAGCACAAGTACATCTAGAATGTAACAATCTGAAAGACATGTAACCCGAAGAAAGGCGCCAGGACACGCCTATAAATTATTTTGAAATAAATTGAAAAACATTTAGAAATAACAAATAACGAACAATTGCCATCAATAACCAAGAAAACAGTAACAAGTCAAGACAAAAACAAGCGTCATGCCAGCTGATGCCAAGGCAAAAAAGCAAAGAGGCAAGTTCAGTTAAAGGATATGGCACTCACTGATATTTGTATTGTTGAGTGTTGAGTGTTGAGTGCTGGGCCAAAGTATCGTACTACAACAAAAATTTTATATACACATAACAAGCGACATAAGAAAATACAATATAATAATATAAAAGAAAAGGCAAAAGCAAAAGCAAAGCAGAGTACAAACTTCACTTGGCTGACACTCAAAATGAGCCAAGTTTATTTTTCTTGGCAACAACATGAAGACGCAACTTGTTAGGCTGCAAAACAAAAGGATGTATGTTTTTCTTGTTGTTGGACGGATATCAGACAATCACTTTTTCGATAATAATTTTTTGGCAGCTGCTTATTGTTCTTCAAAAGTGATGTCAGTGGTAGTAGTAATAATAGTAGTAGGAGAGATACTTCCTCGAACACAATACATTGCAATTTATATTTTAAATTAGAGCACAAATAATGTTATTGCTGAATAAAGAAAGCCCAGAAAGCAGCAAAAGGACCTGATGTTTGTCATAAAGTACAATAGGCCGCCCATTATACGCACAGATTTCAACTATCATCATATAACACATACATACATATACTTATATATCTGTGTACTTGGAATAGTGCCAGCTGATGCACCTTTTCCTTCCGACGACCTTTCAATGATATCTTATGGCACATGTTACTGTCCGGTGTGTGTGTGTGTTTGAAAGCATTTGTGTTGGCCTATTTTTGAAATTTATGTTATTGACATTTATGTTGACAAACGTTGCATAAAATCTGTACTTTTCTACAATAAAGTTATGTATGGGACACAGATGGACAGAAATGTTTTCTTCTTCACTCTTATAAGGATACAATGATAATGTTGTTTGCATTCCAAGTGAGTTATCACAAGACTGTCGTTTATTGCATTGTTAACCTTTAGCCTTTTTGAACTTGTATTTTGCTTTGTTCATCATAAGTTTCTATTGTTAAATAAATGCATATACGATTGAAGTTTTTATGAATACTGAATAATGTTGGTAAATATTTAGGAAATTTTGTATCTTAATATCTGAAAGAAACAACATAGTCAAAGTTCATAAGAAGGTCAACAATTGCCTTTAAAGGCCGTCATACAAATATCCTTGGCACAAATAAATCAAATGGCTGGAAATGCAATTTACTGCATTTAAAACAATCAGCAGTAAACAAGTTCTTTTAGAATTGAGAACTACCAAAGCAACGTCCTCCAGGCGACAGCTCATGTTCTGATGGATCATGACAATAAGAATAATTTTAGCATTTCAATGATAAGACTTCGACCATATACCATAACATTTAAGCTCAGTAATAATCCACTGACATTATATCAAATGATGAGTCATAGTCACAATTTCTATCAACGGAACTGGCACCGATTTACATCGACTGAAATATGTGCATGTAGCATTATGTGTTTGTATGAAATTATGAGTTCCGTCAAGTCATGCTAGAGGCTCTCAAGAGCTTCCCCATTCCCAATAAGACAATGATAAACGAAAGTAACATCTATCAAACGGTCAAAAGTTGGAATGATGATGACAACACATTGACAGAGCAAATTAGAGCAACTGAGCCAACGCGCAATGAAATCCTTCAAAATCAAATTAATATGCTTGTCAGCAAATGGGATGTTTTACCAGAAATCTTTCGCATTCCGAAACGTGAACATATAAAACAAATTAAATGATCCTTTAGAAAGTATGATGGTGATACCACTCGATACCACTAATCGCTTCAAACCAAGTACCACAACCAATGGTAACAACAACACAATTTCAAAAATTATTGGTAATTTCAGAACAAGGACCACAGTCAACACCAAGGTTCGTTCTTCGCATTCGGGCAATTTTCAACGTAACAGTTATTTGAGCTAGGAAGTAAGACGTAAAATGTTTGAAAGAGAGGTAATGGAAATATCTAATCAATTAAAGAAGTTTATCATTACATTTCACAAATTTCAGGTGGCTCGTGATGAAGCAAAGAAAGTTAAGTCAGAGGAGCGGCGTAGGCTTGAAGCAAATTGTAATTTCTTTGGCTTCGATACACTCAAATATAATCCAAACCATGTTCCGTTCACTGAGGACTTGACTTCGGGTGAATTCTTTAATGTTAATGCAGTAAAAGTACCACCGCCAAAAAGACCACCAATCCAATTAACTGATCCGGCATATTATGAACTTCCGGAAGAGGCACAACTACCCGCTGCTTGCCGTTCCATCACTTGTCTTTGACACTATGTAATTAGATAGTATAGCATTTTCAGCAATTTATTTTTTCGCTTTAATTTTAGGATCAGCCAAGTAGTAATCGACTTAAAACAAAGAGTTTTTCTTTAATAATAAAACAAAACACATCTGGACATACACTACCGCAATTTTTTTTTATTTTGATATTATGTTGTTAAAGTACTACCTTAATAAACTATATGATATACATATAATAATATTATAATTACATACTTATATTTCATACTCCATTTAGAACACGGACACAATTATAAACAATTCGTCACGTTTTCCTGAATTGATATTCCCAGAATTCCGTAATGATGTTTTAATTAATAGTAGTTTGGCTGCCACTACCTGTTCACCAATTTTGGTGTTGCATACGATTTCTCAGAATACTGATAATACATACTTATGTTACTAATAGATGTTTCTTCTCAATTTTACAGAATCATCGTTGAGTTTCGTGAATCCTCTTTCTTTCTTCTTTCTTTTTGATTTGAAACTCACGTTTAAAAATTTCATTATAATCTTTTTTAAAATTGACTTTTTTTTTTTTTTTTTTTGTATCTTAACGCAGCTCAAGTCATCAAATTATCAACATAATTTTGTTTATAACATTATTAGTTATTTAACTGTCGATTTATGCATTTGTATCACACATGTCGTACCTTATGAAATGCTTATGATATCTTTCAGGATCATATTTGAATTCTATAGTTAATGCATTTTGTTGTTGATAAATTGAAGACTCTTGAAGATTCTAAAAAAAAAAATAATATTAGATAAAAATTCATTTAGTATATATTACATTATATCAACCAACCTTTTGAAAAGTATCCATACCAAGGTATTGTTTACGTTTATAATAACAGAACACAAGTTCAAATGATCGATTTCGTCTTTGAAGCTCTGTTATAAAATTAATAACATCAGTAAAACAGAATTGTTCAATATTGAATTTGGTCTCAATACATTGAAATTGACTACAGCAATCGATAAGTTGTAGAAGCGAATGTAGAAAATTCATCGATATATTTACGTCGTAATTAATCTCAGGCGACGTGTTGTGCAAATAACTGGCCAGATAGTCGATCCAATACCAAGTCATAATACCAAAAAGACTAAGTTTCTGAAGACTGCTTCTTACTCTTTTCAATTCGTTTGGTGGATTTATTTTGCACATAAAAGAATCATAATTCACATCAGGATGCTTAAGGGTCAAACTTGTTAAAGAATACTTTTCCAGAAGTAAAATGCCAAAATAATCGCCATCGGAAATGTACAATTGCTTGAGAGTTGATATTGGAGTTGACATAAAGGCCACCGACAAACTAGCGGGCTTGTTGTATATAATTTCTATTTTTTCCAGGTTTAGTTTTCTTAACATTCGTTCCACTTCTTCCGGTTGTATAGAGCACATATGAAAATGTAATTCCTTCAATTTTTCCATTTCGTCAACATATTTACCGGTGATATTTGTATGACGCACGGAAAAACTTTGCAAGTTTTTACATTTCTTGCCAAATAACTGCACATGATGATCTCTTAAGGAGGATCCTTCGAAATTTAACTCTACGAGGTTTTCCAGATTCAGTGTGAAGAAAAAGCCAATATTAGGTAAACAGTTCTCACCGGAGTACAAACCTGAAAGATCCAATCGTTTGATTCCTGAAGAGACCATTTGTAAAAGCAGTTCAATGTCGTTTCTTTTTAATTGATGTGTTAGTTTATCACAAATTTCCATAGTTCTATATTCGCGTCGTAAAACTTGTTCCATAATGTTTCGGAAGCGATGGCACATGCGCGCCATATTTATTTGATCACTTAATGGCAGTGCACTAAAAATTGCGTATAAAGAATCGTCGCTGTACTGAGACATTTTAAATTTTCACGATCTGTAACACGTGTGCGTTCTATTCAATAAAAAGTTTTGTACTGACAGATTCTCGCTATGGAGCAACTATTTATTAATTTTTCGCTTTAATCTACCTGAGACTTACTTTACCAACAAGGGTTGCAGTAGTGTAATTAACTAAGATAGGTAGGTAGGAATATACTAAATTTGGTGTAGAAACTCACTTCAACACAAAGGAACTTTGATATATTTTTAAAGAAATTATGCTCTAATATTAATAAATTTTATGTCAGTACATATTTTTTTCTGTTTTAAATGAAATCCAACTTTGGAATTTAGTGTAAAAGGTAAATATATAACGATCCTTAAGTTTTAGAAAAGGTAAATTATGACTTTTTCTAGAAGAGAGATGAAACACACCGTATAGAAAACCTAATAAAAATATTATTCATAATATTTGAGTAGTAATATTAATGTTTATGGTTCATGTTAAGGTTAATTAGACTTGTAGTCTTCTCCAAACTTTTGCATATATGGTTTTATAAAGTCAAGTGTTTTGTGCTTAACCGAATCATTTAGTACAAGTTTTTGGCCAACCAATTCACAATACATCACTTCCTTTGTCATAATATGCGTCCACTTTGACAGGTATCCTTACGGTATGACTTAAGATACTTCGTAATAATTTGAGCAACATCATAATGAAATACTAGTACTTATATGTCCAATATATCAATGAAGAATCAAGTAAATATAAAAATAATAGATGAATATTAATTTCGATTCTACCGACAATGTTTGTTTAACTTTCACACACACATAAGGAAAAACTCATTAACAAACTTCATAAAATTTGCAAGGCTCCCGCTTTAACACCCTTTGGATTGACACTACTTTCCACTCAGATATCTAACTAACTAGCTATGTAGTATGTACAATAGTATTTTTGTTCGGCAATTATTTCGATTATATTCTGTATAAAGCTATGTGTTCCGGGGCTGTTTAAGTAAATGAGATCAGGACCCTAGTTAAACCAAAAATGTACCATTGTAATTGTTCTTAGGATTGACGCAGGTTTTGTTACAATAGGCCCAATTAAGGCCACATTGTCGAGGTGACTAGCTCCCGTACTACCTACCCCTGATCAAGGATTTGTGTTCGTGCATTTTATTTCTTATTTTTTCTTTAGGATGTGTGCCGCTCCGAGGTTGCCTTCTACATGAAATATTTGTAGTTGTGCTGCATGTCAGCAGTCTCAGTACTGCCCTCCAATTCCAATATCTCAAATGGAAATTCTGGATATAAGTACTTATTCGTTACAATAGAAAAACACTTGATAATGGGTGGATGGATGGTTCCGATGGATGGACATAGCTAACTTAATTCTCCTTCCGATACTAAATCTTGGCAAAATGGAGATTTAAAGCATTCCTTCGTAACCAAATCATGTGTGAAAAGTGGAATACAAAAATCTATAATATTATACTTTTGTGAAACACTTACATTTGCTTTTCTTCTTGATGACGTTAAGCTTTGATGCGGCCTTTATCGTTTTCTTCTGGTTCTGGTTATCCCCCTATTATATCTTTTATTTTAAATGGAAGTGGTTGCATTGGGAATATTTTTGGTTTTGAAGCTGCTCCTTTACACAGTAGTTGTTGCTATGTTTACTGGCGGAAGCACAAGTTGATGTTTCTGATATCGCCTATTGAGTGCATCACTTTCATAGACAAATTTATCATCTTTCATAATGATATCATTTAATGAACTATTACTGCAATCATTCGCATGTGCATCGTCGGATGAATCCAAATACTCATGTATGGGCAGTGAAGCATATGAATTCGGAATAGATGGCGATTTTTGAAAACTTCCTTGCTGCGTCTTATCTTTTCTTTATTTTGCTTATATATGCCTGATTTTTCTGTACTTACATAAAAATTATTAATTTAAGAGCATAATTTCTTTAAAAATATATCACAGTTCCTTTGTGTTGAAGTGAGTTTCATACACCAAAAAAATCATTGCCAACATCGAAAACAATTCTGAAAATATATAAATTGCAATTTGTGAAGATGAATCGATAATAACGGAATGGATCCTAAGAAAGACTATCATTCAAGAAAATCACAAATCACTTGGATTCACGAACTCAAGGAGAACCTCCGCGTTGGTTTGGTAAATCAAGATATATTTAGAATAATCGAATTGCACCAATTTTGTGATGCTTCTGAGAAATCGTTGCCTACACCAAAATTGGTGAACAAGTAGCGGCAGCCAAACACACGGTCAATCCATTAAAAACTAAAAGATCATTACGGAATTCTGGGAAATCTTCTAGTCAAATTATATATTTATTCATTCATTCTTAGTTGACTCAAATTATTATATTATATTATACTAGCTGACCCCGCAAACGTTGTTTTGCTTTAAAAAAAAGAAGAAAAAATCAAAACATAATCAAATCAAAGCACAAACAACAAAACATACCTCTTTCCTGCCTCTTTCTTTCTTTCTCCCAATGAACATCAAATACACAAACGAAGAGCGCAAAAAGTGCGTACTCATAGAGTAAATTACAACAATAACAACAAACAAAGCATTAAATCATGGTACAATAATACAAGGTACCGCCACTAGGGCCTTTTATTCTCTTGAAATTTGCTCACTCTCAATTGTTGACGTCATTCGCATATCAGTGTATAGAACGCTGAAATAATGCATTTAGTGTTGAACATAATTTAAAAATGCATTGATAATTGAAGAAGCAGTGCTATGAAAATTCTTCAAATTCTTCAATTTTCAATGCATTTTCAAATCATGTTCAACACTAAATGCATTATTTCAGCGTTCTATACACTGATATGCGAATGACGGCAAAAATTGAGAACGACACATAACTGTAAACTAATGGCGCCACCTCTATTTCTTACACCATGGCATTAAAAGCGAAAAGCGACGCATACCCTATCTTGGTGACCGCAAAAGTAAAACAAGTAAAATATTATCGAAATTGGTCTCGCCGTTTAGGAGCAAGGCAGTCACAAACCATTGGACACTCGAATTTTATACATAAAGATACATTACAGTTAATAATTTACGGTATATAGAGTTTATTTACTTAAACTAAAGATATTTTTTTTGTAAGGAAAGTTAATATGTATTTTCTAAAAAAAACCTTAACTCAAGGATAGAGTGTAGATTTGTTTATACTCGTATGCGTGAAGTGATAGAACAATACCACATGTGTTTTGAATAAATTTTTGATGAAAGCAGAACTCTTTGTTCTAAGTTAATTACTTACTGGCAAATTCACCTACCTACCTATCTTAGTTAATTACACTACTGAAACCCTTGTTGTTAAAGTAGGTCTTAGGTAGATTAAGGCGAAAAATGAATAAATAGTTACTTCATAGCGAGAATCAGTCAGTACAAAACTTTCTATTTAATAGAACGCACACGTGTTACAGATCGTGAAAATTTAAAATGTTTGAATTAAACGACGATTGTTCATCCCAAATTTTAAATGGATTCCCGTTACTACAACAAATAGGTTTGGCGCGCATCAGCCCTCGCTTACGAAACCTTATGGAAATAAATTTACGACGCGAATATACAACTATGAAAATTTGTCTTGAAATAAAACAAGAATTAAAAAATAAAAAAAACATTGAACTGCTTTTACAAATGGTCTCTTCAGGAATCAAACGATTGGATCTTTTACGTTTGTACCCCGGTGAGAACGGTTTCCCTAATATTGGCTTTTTCCTCACACTGAATCTGGAAAACCTCGTAGAGTTAACTTTGGTAGGATCCTCCTTAAAAGATCATCATGTGCAGTTATTTGGCAAGAAATGTAAAAATTTGCAGCGACTTGCAGTGCGTCATGCAAATATCACCGGTAAATATGTTGACGAAATGGAAAAATTGAAGGAAATACACTTTTATTATTGCTCTATACAACCGGAAGAAATGGAACGAATGTTAAGAAAACTAAACCTGGAAAAAATAGAAATTAAATACAACTACCCCGATAGTTTGTCGGAGGCCTTTATGTCAACTCCAATATCAACTCTCAAGCAATTGTACATTACCGAAGGTGATTATTTTGGGATCTTACTTCTGGAAAAGAATTCTTTAAAAAGTTTGACCCTTAAGCATCCTGATGTGACTTATAATTCTTTTTTGTGTAAACTAAACCCACCAAACGAATTGAAAAGAGTAAGAAGCAGTCTTCAGAAACTTAGTCTTTTTGGTCATATTACTTGGTATTGGATCGACTTTCTGGTCAGTTATTTGCACAACACGTCGCCTGCGATTAATTTCGACGCAAATATATCGATGAATTTTATAGATTCCCTTCTACAACTTATCGATTGCTGTAGTCAATTTCAATGTATTGAGACTACATTCAATCTTGAACAATTCCGTATTACTGATGTTATTCGTTTTATAACAGAGCTTCAAAGACGAAATCGATCATTTCAACTTGTGTTCTGTTATTGTAAATGTAAATTCTACGTTGGTATGGATATTTTTCGCGAGGTTGGTTGATAATGATAATGTTATATACTAAATGAATTTTTATCTAATATTATCTCTTTTTTTCTTGTGTTTTTCTTTTTAGATTCTTCAACAGTCTCCAATTTATCAACTACAAAATGTATTAACTATAAAATTCAAATATGATCCTGGAAGATATTATGATCATTGCGTAAGGTACGACATGTGTGATACAAATGCACAAATCGACAGTTAAATAACTAATTATGTTATAAACAAAATTATGTAAATAAATAAGTTACATATTTATTGCCAATAACGATTTGATGACTTGAACTACGTTAAGTTACAAAAAAAAAAATAAAGTTAGTTTTAAAAAAGATTATAATGAAATTTTTAAACGTGAGTTTCAAATTAATTTCAAATTTGGTGGTGGGGGGGAATGACAGCCCGGTTTCCGGCTCAAAAAATCTGCATTGCTTATCTTGGTTCCAGCGCGGTGTACTAGATTGAAGTAGTACGCGTTAAGAAAAATTGAATGCTGCAACATTTGGTTTGAAATGATATTGGGCACTGGTTTCGCTGTATTGAAAATCCCCAACAATGGGCGGTGATCTGTGATCAGAGTGAAAGGGCGGCCGTACACATAATTATGAAATTGTTTGTCTCCTGCAACGAGTGCCACAGCTTCTCTATCGATTTGCGCGTAGTTTCGTTCTGCCTTGCCGAGTGTTCGTGAATAGAACACAATAGGTTTTTCAGACCCATCTGCTGTTTTATGACTGAGGACTGCTCCGATGGTTGTGCTGAAAGTCGCTCAGATCCAAGTCGCACTTGGAGAGGTCAGGATTTCCTCCTGGCCATATTTCGCAAAACGCAGCTTCTTTCATGATAGTCACCGACGACCCCGAATCATCTTCGAATACACATTTCTTGCCGTTAATAGCTACGGAGATTGATTTCTTCTGGGTACCCAAAGAAGATCTCGTTGGACAGCAGACCCTCCACGGGTTGGTTCATGTCGTGCCTCAGCTTGGCGTAAATTTGATGTAGGTGACAACGATGATGGCATGGCTCTGCGACAGACGCGCTGTACTTTGTTTTTTCTTTCTCTTTTTACTTTTATCCTCGTCGCCAGTTTTGTGTATATACTTTGTTATTCTTTATTCGTTTATTGATGACCGTCGCGATTGGAGTCTCGCGATCGGCTGACTATACATAACATATACATACTGGACAGATCGCTCACAAAGGGCGATGTCTTCTTCTACATATTTCAAATTTAGGCATACCCAACAACACATTGTGTGTAATCTCGTGATACATAACTAAAACAACAAATTGTGTGTAATCTCGAGATACATAACCTAAAACAATTTCACCCAAAAACAATTACGGCGTTTCTTCTCTCGATTTTTTAAACATATGAAGTGAACTGAAATTACTTCTTGTTCAGTGTTATCGTACTCTGTTATGTTTGTTACTGTTTTATTTATTGACATTTTTTTCTATTTAGACTATTAAATTACACGATGTTTCGATACCTTGGCAAATAAATTTTCTCAACTGGTGTTATATAGATTAGTACTAACGATATATTTTCATCATGACGACGTATCACACATGTCGTACCTTACGAAATGATCACTTAAACATTGGGGATCGTATATGAGCTGTATAGTTAACTCATTTTGTAGATTATAAATTGGAGACTCGTGAAGACTCTAAAAATTAAATAGAAAAAAAATCAGTATCAGGTAAATATTCATTTAGTAAGTGCAGTGGAGACCAAAATGGTTAGAATGTTTTGCTCTTTTTGAGTAAAATTAGTAAAAGGAAGTATATTTGACAAATGTTTTTGATTCATTTATTTAATACTAGCTGTGCCCCCGACTTCGTACGCCTGGTTCGAAATATGTTTGTAATATCGTGTATTTTGTTATATTTTTCCCTTTATTATCAGATCTTTAATGTTGCCCCGCAGCTAAAGAGGAAATCATTCAAAAATCAGGCAAATAGTAGGCACCAGAATTCAAAATATGAATATCTTTTGATTTAGTAGGTCGATCTTGATAAAATATACGCTTAATGTTACACGAAGCTTGCTACAATTCACCAGTCAAAACCGCATTTAAATAGGTTAAGCCGTTTCTGAGATTAGCGTGCACAGACACGATTTTATATATAGACAGATGTCAATAATCCTTAATTTCATAAAAAAATAATAAAAAATGTAAATAAAAAACAAAAGTTTTTTTTTTTTTCTTTTTTTTTTGCTTTTTTTTTTTTGCTTTTTGAATAATTTTATTTTGAAACATTTTCGTAACTTGAGTTACATTAAATATTATTTTGGTTATAGAGAATATTGACTTGGGAATTTTTTTTTTTTTTTTTTAAATCATTTAATTTAATATTATAGCATAAAATATTGTTGTGGTTATTTAGAATAGTGACGTGGGGCGATTATATCGCAGTGTACATTTATCTAGGTGGCGACCTGCCGTTTAGAAGATCATTAGCATAAAGCCTCTTTAATCGACGTCGCATGACCCCATGGGTTAGTGCGCACGTCTAGCTGTTCATGCACTGACCTCCTTGCTAATGCCCTTGTCATGGAGCAAACGTTCCATCAATCGAGTCGGTACAAGGTACCGCCACTGCTTCTTCAATTATCAATGCATTTTCAAATCATGTTGAACACTAAATGCATTATTTCAGCGTTCTATACACTGATATGCGAATGACGTCAAAAATTGTGGACGACACATAACTGTAAACTAATGGCGCCACCTCTATTTCTTACACCATGAATCGAGTCTTGGTCGGCCATCAGGATATCTATCAAGAGAAATGAAATAAAAACAAAAATAACAAAGAACAAAAAAGTAACGGAACAATGTCCATGTACAATCATAAAAAAACACACGAATATTGCTAAATATTTTTTTTTTTGTTTTTTTTTTTTTGTAATAAAAATGAAGATTGTTGATATCTATATCTTCCATAAATATATAAAGTCGTAAGCCTTTTGTTTGTGCACGCTAATTTCAGAAACGGCTGAGGTTTTCACTGGTGTATTTTAGCAAGCTTTGTGTAACATTTATCGTTTATTTTATCGAAATCGAACGACTAAATCAAAAGATTATCATATTTTTAATCCTGTTTCCTACTTTTTGGCTGATTTTCGAATGTTTTCATCTTTTGCAGGGCGTACGAAGTCGTGGGCACAGCTAGTATTGAATATGTGAATGAAACACATTTGTCAAACATACTTACTTCCTTCTACTCATTTTAATGCATTTACTCTGAACCATTTTGCTCCCCCGTTTACATAATACCAACAAACCTGTCGAAAAGCATCCAACCCATAGGTGTATGGTTTATGATAACAGAACATAAGTCGAAATGAACGATTTCGTGCTTGAAGCTCCGTTATAAAACTAAAGACGTCATTAATAGAGAATCGATCGATATTGAACATTGTTTCTATACATTGTAATTGACTACAACAATCGATGAGATGTAGAATCGAGTCTAGAAAACTCATCGAAATAAGTTCGGTGTAATCCATATCAGTCGGCGTGCTATAGAAATAACTGACGAGATATTTGATACAAGACCAAGTCATACTACCAAAAAATGTAAGTTTCAGAAGATTGCTTTTTACTCTAATCAATTCATTTGGTGGATTTATTGTATATTCATAAGAATCATCATCCGCATCGGGATGCTTATGTGTCAAGCATTTTAAAGGATACATTTCTAGAAGTAAAATTCCAAAATAATCACCTTCAGAAATGTACAACTGCTTGAGAGTTGATACTGTAATTGACATAAAGGCCTCCAACAAATTCGCGTGGTAGTTGTATTTGATTTCTATTTTTTCCAGGTTTAGATTTCTTAACATTCGTTTCAATTGTGCCGTTTGTATATTACAAAGATGAAATCGTACTTCTTTCAATTCATTCATTTGGTAAACAAATTTACCGGTGATAGGTGCAAATGATACGGAAAAACTTTGCAGCTTTTTACACTGCTCGGCCAATAATTGCACATGATCATCTTCTAAGACGTTTCCTTCCAAATTTAACTCCACGAGGTTTTCAAAGTTAAGTGTGCAGAAAAAACCAATTTTAGGCAAAAAGTTCACACCTTCGAAGACAAGTATAATATCCAATCGTTTAAGTTTTGTAGAGACAATATCTAAAAACTGTTTCATGTCGTATCTTCTTAATTTATATTGTAGTGACTTGCAGACTTTCAAATAGCTATATCTGCCTCGTAAAATCATTTCAATAACGTGTCGGAAGCGATGGCAGAAGCGAGACATATAAATTTGTTCACTTAACGATAGTTCACTAAAAACTGCGAATAAACAGTCGTTAATTAAATGAAACATTTAAAAAAAATTACACGATTTATATCACTTGCGCGGTCTATTCACTGAATAATTCTGAACTAACTGATTTTCGCTATTGTAAAACTATATATTCCTTTCATTCCTTAATATACCTAAAAAGAGAACAACTCTCTTGTGAGCGTGACGTGCTTTTTGTTACTCTGTGATATTATTTGTTTTATCTTACTTCTTTCAATCTTTTATTGTTTTTAATTTTTGAATTTATAATAATTTATATCAGGTAATATTCATTTGATCGTGTTTTGCTTATTTAGTTGTGTACAAAAGTGTATTTTGCAAAATTAATTATAAATTTGATTTGGTGTTTGTATTTTGTTTTTGTATTTTTTCTCTTTTTTTGATTTCCTTTTTCTTTGCTCTTAAGCATCTTATCAAGTGCAATTACATTGTTTTTGCATAATTATCATATCCCTCTCGCATTTTGTTAGACGTTTGTTTGTGTGTTTAACTTTTCATAAACAGCATCACCTATTTACTTGTTTGTTTGTTTGTTCATAACGTTGTCCGTTATTAATTTTTTTTTTTTCTTTGGGTATAAATCCCAATAGGAATTTCAACGCCTTTTTCACTTTTATGCCCCAGTGGGATTTTTATGAAAAAAATTTTTTTTTTTTGATTTCTATTTATTACTATTTTAAACTTTTTTTTTTTTCTTCAATCATGCACTGCTGCAATGGTTCATGCGCTATTAAGGACTGTTTTGATTCGGAAAAAAATCGTGCAGTCACATGTTGGATGTGCAATAATATTGCTCATTTAAAATGTGCTGGCTTGACCGGAAGAGACCATGACAGGCTATATGGAAATAAGTCTGCCTGTGGTGGTACCAGATGGTCTTGTCCAGATTGTTATAAAAGACAATCAGATTTTTCAGGTATGTACCGGCGGGTACGGAACCAGTTCTTAATGCTTAAAAGTCTTTCTTCTCAATTGTCTTCTGCTTTTGATAATTCAGCTGATCTTCTTGGGAATTATGATTTTGAACTTACTTTGCTTTCCCTTTCACCCTGTCCTATCCCCAATAGTTATCCACTCTCAGTTCCTTCTTCCATGCCTTCTTCCATGCAACCTTCTATGCCTCCCTCCACGTCTCCTTCCATCCACTCTTCCATGCCTTCAAACTCACCTCGGTCTACTAATACTTTACTTGTCCCAAATCCCCCTCCTAATCTACAATTATCATTGCCCTTTGTGCCTTCCCTTTCATTTCCTGAATCTCCACTTCTTTCTTCAAATCACTTATCTTTGTCCTCAGCCTCATCACTCTCAGTGCCTCCACAGGTACAGAATGCTTCACCTGTTGTTATTCCAAAACCCGACTTAACTTGTGTCATTCCACCTGTAGTTTCCAATTCCCCTCCTGTCCTCACTGTTGTTGCTCCACGGAGACATGTCTTCATTTCTAGATTGTCAGCTAACACATCCTGTGATGATGTTGTTTCTTATATAGCAGCCAAAGTAAAGCTAAAGGCATCTATTCAAAAGTTCAATTTTTCTAATCCACGTGATATTGCTTCTTTCAAAATAAATGTTCCTGACAGCATTTTTCCTATTGTTTGTGATGCAAAATTTTGGACTGAGCACGCCGTTGTCCATGAATTTAAACCGCGACGTAAAAATCATCGGCCATCTGTTAATGTGCCCTCCACTAGTTCATCTTCACCAAGTACAATCTCAAAAAACTAATTTTGCCTTCTGAAACTCTTTTTATTCATTATCAGAATGTTAGGGGTCTCCTTAGTAAACTTGACGTTTTGTATAGGGATAGTTAGTCCTTTGTAGCTGACGTTATAGTGTTTTCTGAGACATGGCTGAACTCGGATGTACTTGGTAATGAAATTTTTTGTTCAAATTTTGTTACATATAGAACCGATCGCCCTATTCGCCGCGGTGGTGGTGTGCTCATCGCTGTTACTTCACACTTACGATCGGAACTTGTCGATCTGAATTTTCCAACCAACATTGAGTTTATTTGTGTGAAGTTAGTTTTACCTCATGAATCTATTTTTATTTCATGTTCCTATATTCCGCCTAACTCCATTTCGGAAATTTATTTAAGTCATGCCAGTGCTATTGACTCAGTTAATAACATTCTTCGTGACCGTGACTCTTTTATCGTTCTAGGTGATTTCAACCTCCCACTCATTTCATGGTCCTTTTCCAGTACATCGGGTTATCTAGTTCCTTCAGCACATCATGATTTCTTGGGCACCATGTTTGACCTCTCCTTGTTTCAAATGAACTCTGTAGTCAATTTTTTGAATAGATCACTTGATCTTGTGTTCAGTAATGACTTTACTGGAATTTCTGTGTCAAGATCTCAACCATTATGTCTTCCTGAGGATACCTACCATCCAACATTAGAAATTTTGCATTCTGTAACCTGTCCTGCTTCAGCCCCCACATCTAGATGCAAACGTCGGTTTTGTTTTCGCAAAGTTAACTTTGCACAACTAAATGCAATCTTTCTTGGAACTGATTGGTCTTTTTTAGTTAATTGTAATGATATGACTACCGCTATTAATTTCTTTTATTCAACGGTATACAATATTTTCGTTGCCAATGTCCCCTACATTGTAGATTCGTTAGTTACATATAAACCACCTTGGTTTACAAGAAGGCTTTCAAACTTAAAAAACATAAAGTTAAGGTTATATAAAAAATTTAAGAGTACTGGCTCTTCTATTGCTTTTGCTAACTTTTGTGTAGCTCGGGCTAATTTTCTTTCATTAAATAACCTTTGTTATAAGAAATATCTCTCACGTTGTAGACTGCAATTTTCGCGTGATCCTAAGCAGTTTTACAACTTTGTTAACTCAAAGCGCAAGTCTTCTTTATTTCCGTCATCCATGTATCTAGTTAACGAACAAGCCCATAGCGATTTAGGTATTGCAGACCTGTTCGCAAAATTCTTTCAATCAACTTATTCCTCTAAACCATATGTTGGCAACTTTTATCCATATTCCACTTCTCATTGTAACCAAATTGTAACTCCTGAAATTAGTGAGGAGAGTCTTCTTTTAAATTTAAAACTGTTGAAACCCACTTTCTCACCCGGTCCAGACAAAATACCGAGTTGTCTGCTTAAGCACTGTGCGGAATCTCTGTGTAAGCCGCTTCTAAAACTTTTCAATTTATCACTTCAGAGCGCATCTTTTCCTGCTATCTGGAAGGAATCCTTTATTGTTCCGTTACATAAAAAAGGTAACAAAGCTGACATATCTAATTATAGAGGTATTGCCCAACTTTCTGCAATCCCAAAGTTGTTTGAAAAAATGCTCACTTCTACCCTTTATCACTACTGCAAATCTATTATTTCTCCATGTCAACATGGTTTTATGAAGAATAGATCACCAACTACTAACTTGCTTGAATTTACATCTTTAGTAAATCTTGGTTTTAACGAAAAATGTCAAACTGATGTTATTTATACTGACTTCAGCAAAGCGTTTGATTCCGTTAATCATGATTTGCTTTTACTTAAGCTAGACCTTTTAGGTTTCCCGCAAGATCTTCTTTGCTGGATTTCTTCATATTTAAGAAATAGAGTTCAGCGAGTGTTATTTAAATCAACTCTTTCTTGTCCGGTTGATGTCACTTCTGGTGTTCCTCAAGGAAGTCATCTTGGCCCATTACTGTCTATCCTTTTTATAAACGATCTTCCTTCATCCTTGAATTACTCTCGTGTTCTGATGTATGCTGATGATGTCAAACTATGCCTCTCATTTAATGACATCCTTTCGCAAGTCAGATTGCAAGATGATCTAACATCACTGTATTCATGGTGTTCATGCAATCTTCTTCAGCTTAACTGCGCAAAATGCATGTTTATGACTTTTCATCGCCTGAAACCTCATCTTCTTTCTTACACGATTGACAACAATTCATTAGCGCGTGTCTCTACCTTCAGTGACCTCGGAGTCATTTTTGACCCTAAACTGAGCTTTAACCATCACATTTCTTCAACTGTTAATAAAGCTAAAAGTATTTTTGGTTTTATTAAAAGATGGTCTAAAGAATTTAACGATCCCTACGTTACAAAGCTTCTTTTTATCTCTCTAGTCCGCCCAGTACTCGAGTACTGTTCGTGCGTCTGGAGCCCTCAATACAAAGTACATCAAGACCGTATTGAGTCGGTACAGAAGCAATTCCTTCTTTTTGCACTTCGGGGCTTAAATTGGAACCCTGGTGTACGTTTGCCTTCTTACTCAAGCAGGCTTCTTCTTATAAATCTTTCTTCGTTGAGTAATCGCCGAATTTCTTTAGGAATAAGCTTTCTTCATAAACTTATTACTGGTATTGTTGACTCACCACGGCTTTTGAGTCAACTTAGTTTCTGTGTCCCTAGTCGTACTACTTCTTTTTGCTTAATTAGTTGTAAGGCTTTATTTTAAGTATTTTTAATGTTCTTTGTTTTGTCATAATTAAATTAAAATAAAAAATAAAATAAAATAAAATAAACCTTACCTTATAACTAACCTTAGGTAGGTGAATGCTTAATGCGTAATTAGTCTTCATATGGTGGATTTCTGGTGTTTTCTAGAAACTCTGCCGATTTAAGTATTAGCCAGATAATAATGTAGTTGGCTAAAGCTTCTGTTCGGCAGTCATTATGTAAGTAGTGCATTTAGCGATTTACTCGTGATCCAGAATAACGTATAAAAGTAGTATATATACTATGTATTTATTTATTTAATTTAATTATGACAAAATACTGTCAACAAAGAACATTAAAAATACTTAAAATAAAGCCTTACAACTAATTAAGCAAAAAGAATGTAAATCTGTCTCTGACCCGGTGGGGGAAATTTATTTGCTAAATAGCTAGCTATGCCCCTATTCATAGCATGTGTGGTCAGAGACAGATATTAGACACCCCATTCAAAATTGTGCGTCTAGATTCAGTCACGGTGGATGGAGAATCGTAGGTGTTGCAAGACCAGAGCGTTGATAGCGGTGGGCGAAATCTCAGGAGAAAGGATGTGGTAAATTTTGTTATAATTATCACATAATACACGAAATGGATCATGTGAGGCAAAGTTAGTTGTGCACCTACCTAGAGAAAGAGGATATCATATCATTTTAAGCATGGTGTATTTTCGCTTGTTTTCAGTATCAGACAGGTAATAATAAAATAAAACACATCTGGATACAGTACCGCAATTTCTTTATTTTTATTTTTTTGTTAAAATACTACCTTAATAAACTATATAATATATACATGTATAATTACTCTATTTCACCATAATTTAGAGGCTTTCCCAGAATTCCGTAGTGATGTATTAATTAGTAGTAGTTTGGCTGTCACTACCTGTTTACCAATTTGGGTGCTTCATACAATTTCTCAGAATACAGATAATACATATTTTTATTACTAATAGAATTACACTTTTATATCTACCTACTTCTTAATTTTACAGATTCATTGTTGAGTTTCAAGAATCCTAATGATTTGTAAATTTCTTAGAAACCCATTGAAAATGAAGTATTATTACCGATTCCATTGTATATTTCTCATTTTCAGGGATGTTTTCAATGATGTCAACGATTTCTTTATGGTTTGCAACTCTTAAAATTTAAAAAAACCATTGTAATCTTCTTTAAAACTGACTTTATTTTTTGTTGTAACTTAATGCAGCTCAAGTCATCAAATCGTTATTGGCAATAAGGATTTAACTTATTTAATACATAATTTTGTTTAAAACATTCATTATTTAACTGTCGATTTATACATTTGTATAACACATGTCGTACCTTACGAATTGATCATGATAACTTCCAGGATCATGTTTGAATTCGATAGTTAATGCATTTTGTAGTTGATAAATTTGAGACTCTTGAAGATTCTAAAAAAATAAACCCAAAAAAAAAGAGACAATATTAGATAAAAATTCATTTAGTATATAACATTATATCAACAAACCTTTTGAAAAGCATCCAAACTTCCGAAGTATCTAGTTTTAGAATAACAGAACACAAGTCGAAATGAACGATTTCGTCTTTGAAGTTCTGTTATAAAATCAATAGCATTAGTAAAAGAGAATCGTGCAGTATTGAATACAGTCTCAATACATTGAAATTGACTACAGCTATCGATAAGGTGTAGAATCGAATGTAGAAAATTCATCGACATACGTTCGGCGTAATCCACCTCAGGCGCGGTGTTGTGCAAATAACTGACGAGATACTGGATACAAGACCAAGTCTCACTACCAAATAGAGTAAGTTTCTGAAGAGTGCTTCTTACTTTTTTCAATTCTTTTGGTGGATTTATTTTCCATATATAAAAATCATCATCTGCATCGGGATGCTTATGGGTCAAACTTGTTAAAGAATACTTTTCCAAAAGTAAAATCCCAAAATAATCGCCATCGGAAATGCACAAATGCTTGAGAGTTGGTACTGGAGTTAACATCAAGGCCTTTCTCGACAAATCATCAGGGAAGTTGTATTCAATTTTTAAATTTTCCAGTCGTAGTTCACTCAACATCCGTTTCATTTGTTTCGGTTTTATAGAGCAAACACGAAAATGTAATTCCTTCAGTTTTTCCATTTCGTAAACATATTTACCGGTTATATCTGCATGACTCACGGAAAAACTTTGCAAATTTTTACATTTCTTGCCAAATAACTGCACATGATGATCTTTTACGGAGGATCCTTCCAAATTTAACTCTACGAGGTTTTCCAGATTCAGTGTGAAGAAAAAATCAATTTTAGGCAAAAAGTACACACGTGGGTACAAAAGTAAAAGATCCAATCGTTTGATTCCTGAAGATACCATTTGTAAAAGCAGTTCAATGTCGTTTCTTTTTAATTCAAATTTTAGTTTATAATTAATTTTCATAGTTGTATATTCGCGTCGTAATTTCATTTCCATAATGTTTCGTAAGCGAGGGCACATGCGCGCCAAACCTAATTGTTTTAGTAATGGGAATCCATTTAAAATTTGGGTTACACAATCGTCGTTTAATTCAAACATTTTAAATTTTCACGATCTGTAACACGTGTGCGTTCTATTCAATAGTAAGTTTTGTACTGACTGATTCTCGCTATGAAGCAACTACTTATTCATTTTTCGCCTTAATCTACCTAAGACTTACTTTACCAACAAGGGTTGCAGTAGTGTAATTAACTAAGATAGGTAGGTAGGTGAATTTGCCAGTTAGTAAATAACTTAAAACAAAGAGTTCTGCTTTCAGCAAAATTTTATTCAAAACACATGTGGTATTGTACTATCAATAATATTATAGTAGTCCAACTTGTTAGAATTAAAATCTCAAATTTATCACCTTCGGAAATGTAAAACTGCTTGAGAGTTGATACAGGAATTGACATAAAAGACCCCGATAAATCAACAGGGTAGTTTTCTTAACAGTCGTTTCATTTGCGCCGATTTTATATAGCTAAGATGAAATCGTACTTCTTTCAATTTTTTCATTTCGTAAACAAATTTACTGATGATAGCTGCTAATGATTCGGAAAAACATTGCAGGTTTTTACAGTTCTAGGCAAATAATTGCACTGATATGATTCCTTTTAAATTTAATTCTACGTGGTTTTCAAGGTTCAGTTCTTTGATGGCGTTGGAGAACATTTTTTAGCGGCCGGTGACTAAAATGCTAAACACAGCTATTGGGGTTCTCGTTTAGTAAATCCAAAGGTCGGTAACTAAACAATACTCTTGTAAATTGGAAAAACAAGCTAGACTTCGTTTCTCCGGGCAGGCCTACATACTGGCCGGTGAATCCAAGAAAAATTCTTGATATTATAGACTTTGGTATCTCAAGAAATACCCAGAAACCTTATATCATTATGAACTTTCATCCGATCACTCCTCTTTGATATCCTTTGGCTCTATTATCCAATAGTTGAGTATCGCCCATACAGACTTATATCAAATAAAACAATTTGGTTGAAATAAGTATAAAAAATATATAAGTTCTCTAGTGACTATTAAACGACGATTGAGAAGAGTTCTCTTGCCGCTAAAGAAAGGCTGAAAACTGCAACAAAAAAACTAGTCGAGGCACAAAGGTGCTATATTGAGAATCTATCACCTACAAACATTAGACTATCACTCTGGAAAGCCCATAATTCACTAAAAACTCCTGGCAAACTGGATTAACCTATTAGAGACCGAACCGGTAGTTGGGCACGTTCAGATAAAGAGAAGGCTAATATATTTGTCAACCATTTGGATAACGTGTTGCAAGCAAATGCACCTACAAACAATTTTGTGCTTCCTAACCAGACAATCTCTACTAATGCAAATATATCTCCATTAAAAACTAACTCAAGGGATATCGAATCAATTATTATGACTGTATTGTTCTAAAAATGATAACTGAACTTCCAAACGCAGCAATAGCATTTGTTTTCAATGCTTTCCTTCGGATTGCATACTTTCCAATGGTTATAATAATGGTTCCAAAGACCGGCAAGGATAGGACAAGTTTTTCTTCTTACATACCTAAAAGTCTGCTTCCATGTCTTTCTATTTGAGAAGATTCTTATGATCAAACTCAACCACCATTTACAAAGAAGCAGTACAATCCCAGATCATCAATTTGGATTTAAAGCAAAACATGGAACCATTAAGCAAGTCAATAGGTTTACTTCGGAATTAATATCTGCCTTTGAAAAACGAGAATATTGCTCTGCAGTGTTTCTTGATGTTGCACAAGCGTTTGATCGAGTATGGCATGATGCTTTGATTCACAAAATAAAATGTTTCTATCCCAAAATATGCATAAAATCACGCAATCCTTCATAACAAATCAAGTGTTTGTAGTAAGACAGAAAAACATCATAACAAATGAAATTATGATAAATGCAGGCATTCCTGCTGACATTTCAACAAGTGCTCAAATTGTCACATCGATTTTTGCCGATGACACTGCCATAATCAGTCGCTATCGTTGCCCAGTTAAAGCTTCTACAATCCTGGATAATCATCTTAAAATCATCCAGGAGTGGCTACCTAATTGAAGAATTACAGTCAATGAGGGGAAATGTAAGGACATGATATTTACATTGAATCGACGGACATGCTCACCAGTAACGTTAAGTGGAGCTACAATTCCTCAAACTCAAGTAGTAACTTATTTTGGCGTTCATCTGCAGAAAACATATACAAGCTAAAAAGACATTTATGAACTACGGGCACAAAGTCTTCACTGGCTAATTAACTTTAAATCTGGTCAGATACTTGAGTACAAGGTGTTACTGTAGACCTCTGTTATTAAACCAATTTGAACTTATGGTTCTGAATGGTGGGGTACCGTAAGCGCGAGTAACATGGAAGGTATACAAAGAGCACAATCCAAGATACTTAGAACAATTACATGAGCTCCATGGTATATCAGGAACGAAGACATTCACAAGGTATGTTCTAAGCATGATAGTCTTTACATGGACAAACTAGTCCGACACAAGGAACTCGACTCGTCTGAATCGCAACGATCGTCCAGCCCTTTTGCTTGCTTAGTGGCTTTTAGTGTTAGATGAACCACTTCCTCTTCCTTGCAAGAAGGACACAAGTGCATAAGTATATAAGAGTTGACCCATTATTGTTAGTCCATTCATAAGAATATATAGGAGATGCAAAAAATAAAAATAAATTTAAAAAAAAAACAGTTGAAGAAAAACCAAAGTAAAATATCCAATCGTTTGTATTTTAAAGCGACAATTTGTAATAGCACTTTCACTAAAAATTACCATAAACAAACGTCGTTTAATTGAAACATTTAAAAATTACACGATTCACTGAATAGTTTTGTACTGACTAATTTTCGCAATGGAGCTACTATTTATTACTTTCATTCCTTAATCTACCTAAACCTTACAATACAACTAAGGCCGCAGTAGTATCTTAACCTTACATAGGTAGGTGAATATGCTTAATATGTGAGGAAAGTCTTACACGTGGTTTTACTTGGAATGCTGGTGTTTTTATCTTTAGAAGATCTGCCGGTTTAAGTATTAGCCAGATAATACTGTAGTTGGCGCCGTCGGCAACCATTGAGTAAGTAGCGTAGCATTTAGAGTTTTACTCGTGATCCAGAATAACGTGTGAAAGTAATATATATATATACTCTGAGTTAGATATCATAGCATTTTCAGCATGGTGTGTTTTCGCTTTTGTTTTCAGTATCAGCCAGGTAATAATAAAATAAAAAACATCTGGATATACACTACTGCAATTTTTAATTTTTATTTTTTTGTTAAAATACTACCTTAATAAACTATATAATAAATACATGTATAATTACTTCTATTTCACACTCCATTTAGACCATAATTTATGTATCACTCCACACATAATTATAGACAATTGAGTGTACCTTCGAAATTGTGTAATGTGACAAGAAGCTTTCCCAGAATTCCGTAATGATGAATTAATTAGTAGGCGTTTGGCTGTCACTACCTGTTTACCAATTTTGGTGCTGCATACGATTTCTCAGAATATAGATTATACATTCTTATAGCGTCTTCTTAATTTTACAGATGCATCGTTTAGTTTCGTGAATCCCATCGAAAATGAAATGTTATTAGCGATTTATCTTCTCTCATTGTGAATTTCTTATTTTCAGGGTTGTTTCCGATGCTGGCAGTGATTTCTTTTGGGTTTGAACTCACTTTTAAAAATTCGATAACTGTCGATTTATACATTTGTATCACACATGTCATACCTTACGAAATGATCAACATAACTTCGAACATCATTTTTGAATTCTATGGTTAATACATTTTGCAGTTTATAAATTGGAGACTCTTGAAGATTCTAAAAAAATAAACACAAAAAAGAGACAATATTAGATAAAAATTCATTTAGTGTATAATATTATATCAACCAACCTTTTGAAAAGTATCCAAAGCAAGTAATTTTTTAGATTTATAATAACAGAACACAAGTCGAAATGAACGATTTCGTCTTTGAAGCTCTGTTATAAAACGAATAACATCAGTAATAGTTAATCGTGCAGTATTGAATACAGTCTCAATACATTGAAATTGACTACAGCTATCGATAAGGTGTAGAATCGAATGTAGAAAATTCATCGACATACGTTCGGCGTAATCCATCTCAGGCGACGTGTTGTGCAAATAACTGACGAGATACTGGATACAAGACCAAGTCTGAATACCAGAAAGAGTAAGTTTCTGAAGAGTGCTTCTTACTCTTTTCAATTCGTTTGGTGGATTTATTTTCCACATATAAGAATCATCTTCCGCATAGGGATGCATATGGGTCAAACTTGTTAAAGGATACTTTTCCAGAAGTAAAATCCCAAAATAATCGCCTTCAGAAATGTACAACTGCTTGAGAGTTGGTACTGGAGTTAACATCAAGGCCTTACTCGACAAATTATCGGGGTAGTTGCATGTAATTTTTAAATTTTCCAGCCGTAGTTCACTTAACATCCGTTTCATTTGTTTCGGTTGTATAGAGCACATATGAAAATGTATTTCCTTCAGTGTTTTCATTTCGTAAACATATTTACCGGTGATATTTGCATGAGCCACGGCAAAACTTTGCAAATTTTTACATTTCTCGCCAAATAACTGCACATGATGATCTTTTAAGGAGTTTCCTTCCAAATTTAACTCTACGAGGTTTTCCAGATTCAGTGTGCAGAAAAAGCCAATATTAGGCAAACAGTGCTCACCGGGGTACAAACGTAAAAGATCCAATCGTTTGATTCCTGAAGATACCATTTGTAAAAGCAGTTCAATGTCCTTTCTTTTTAATTGCTGTTTTAGTTTATCACAAATTTCCATATTCCATATTCCATATTCGCGTCGTAAAAGTTTTTCCATAATGTTTCGGAAGCGATGGCACATACGCGCCATACTTATTTGATCACTTAATGGCAATTCATTAAAAATTGCGAATAAACAATCGTCTTTGAATAGAGACATTTTAAATTTTCACGATCTGTAACACTTGTGCGGTCTATTCAATAGAAAGTTTTGTACTGACAGATTCTCGCTATGGCCCAACTATTTATTCATTTTTCGCCTTAATCTACCTAAGACTTACTTTACTAATTACTAATTAACTAACAAATTCATTATTTTCGTTTGTTTACGGTAGGGCCAACCACTAAAACACACACTCTCTCTCTCTCTCTCTTTCTCTCCTATACTCGCGTCACACAAGAACAAAAGAAGACCTTTTTTTCGCTACCTTAATTGCATTGCTTTGCTTAGAATTCGCGAGATCATTTGTGTCCCAAATAACTGTTATTATATAAGAGGCGATTTCTTCTTTTTTCAGAATATATGAATTACTTGGGGCCACGGCTTTTGAGTGACGAGATATATTAAAAATATTGGCGACGTTTTTGTTACATATCTGAAAGAGCGTCAGATTCTCTCTCTTTAAAAACGTTTTTACATTAAAATAAAAATGGTTTTAAATTCAATCTAAGCTCAAAGGGGCACCACTATAATATAATGATTCAATAATAATTTACAAAGATCATCTTCATCTCCAATACGAAGAACTTCATTCACTTTAATCTATGGAAAATTCAGCCCAACAGAGATTGGTAAGGTTGTGATTTACTTAAATATAACCGCTTTAAATACATACTTATTCCTTGTATGTATGTACTTACCAATCTCCTCATCATTGCTATCAAATAATAAGTAAAATTGTATTGAGCATCGATTACAGAAAATCAAACGAAACGAAACGAAATTTTCATCCTTGGCCACAATCCTTAGCTGCTTACTGTACCACGAAGTCAAACATGCGCAAACAAAAAACCAATTGTTATTTAAGAGACGCGATTGTAAGGCAACTTAAACGCTAATGGCATAAACATCCGAAACGTGAGTTGAAATTTTAAACTGCTGCCATCAGCGTTCACTCACCAATATCGACAACAGTATAGTAGTACAGAAGCACTCAAAGGGAACCACAAAAAGACAGAGCACGGAACGGAACGACACGCTTTGGCAACATGAACAAAATCACATTTCATATCATGTTCGATTCGATTGCAAGTTGCTTTTCCTTTTTCATTTTGTTGACTCGATTTAGTTGCTTCTCCCCGACTTTGGCTTTCTATATTGGTTTCTTGGCCTGGTCCTGCTATGTTTAGTGGTGTCAGAGTCACACAAATTCGGAGTGAGTGAAATGTTTTGGTTCTTTTGTCGTTGCTTTGGATAGTACATTTGAAAATTCAATTCACACATTTGCCAGTTGTTGATGATTTTCTCTGTGATTTTCCTGTTTTTTTTGTTTTCAATCTTCTCTTTCTTTCCCTTAGCCTTAACTATAGTCAGTAAAAAACATTCCTAATCATCTAAACTGCTGTGCCTATGGACAATTTTTGAGTTCTTCTTCGACATGTCTGACAGCATTGACGGCATCTCATCTTGTTTTCTTGTGCAACATAGCATGTGACTTTAAAGCAAGTGGAAAATCGCAACGAATTGTTATAATATTTATGCCTTGATTTTATCTTACCATAGAAGTCCATTCTTATTGCTTTTATTTCCTTTACTATACCATATAGTACATGCTTCTTCCATTATGTCCTTGTTGTATGTTGTATATTTTTATATTGAACTTTGTATTGTATCAAATGCAACTTTGAAATCTGAGCAACTCTTTAGCTCATTCTTTGATTGTATCTTTTGCTCTCTTACAATAGCTATTTTCTATGCAAACAGTTATTTTGAAATTTAATTTATTTACATTCTTTTCCTCCTTCATCCATTTGGCTAATACTCACTGCCCTCAGTTGGCTTTGTCTTGTATTTTGTTTTATTGTTGTTCGCAAATACAAATAAAAAAAAACTCCTTTTTTCTCTCCTGTGCTTGTGCTCAAATTAAACATATTACATACTTTCGTCCTTTGATGTTTTCCCCCTGTTATTCTTTAAACTTCTCACTGTTTACATATTTTATTTTTTTTTTTCTGTTGATTTGTAAATTATTTTTTCTCGCTTCCTATTTATTTTCTTTGCTCGTTTTTTTCTTTTCTTATATTCTGAATGAATATTTTGTAGTTTTTCGCTTTGATGAAAACTTTGCAGACCATAAACTTTTGATTTCATTCATTTTTAATGATTTAACAAGCTTTTTAAGAAAACTTCTGCTTTTCATTAGTCCTTTACCAAAAGAACGGCTTTCGTGGCTGAGATGCTGTTTAATTGATCCTGTGCTTTTATTTCACAAAAGTTTTCATAAACTTAAGTAATTTTGTATATATGGCCAACGATATGACCTCGAATTTGTTAAGGTTAAGGTTTCATTTGCACTATTGTAAATTCATTTGAATGATGATTTTATATTGTACTTTGATGTTTGTTTATGGTAAAGTAGGAGTAAAACTCATCAAGTCAAGTTGATCCTTTATATTAAATTCATTTATTTTGAAATTTTATTTTCAGAAAATGAATATACGAGGGCTGCTATTTATATTTCGGGAATTGGCAATACTAATGTCAATACGTAAAATCTGGCAACGCCATAATAACCTTTATCATTTTTTAGTACATACGTACGTACAACGTTTTTATGCACAATTGGTTTTTGTTTTGTTTACAATAAGTTAAAGAAATCAATTTGGCAAAACAATGGAAATTTCTCGAGAGGGTTTTCGTTGGATTATATTTCACGACTTTCGACATGGATTATGCCAACAAGAATGTGTCGATGAACTTAGTTCTTTGTATGGTGAGAAAGCACTATCAAAAACGACAGTTTATCGCTGGTTTGCAGAATTTAATCGTGGTCGTAGTTCAGTCGCTGATGAATTCCGTGAATGTCGTCCAAAATCGGTTGTTGTACCACAAAACATCGAAGGTAAAAAAGGTTTGTTCTCGTTGGATACCCCATAACTTATCAATCGTTCAAAAAAAAGGCTCGCGTCGATTGGAGTAAGGAAATGCTTAAAAAGTTCTCCCGTGGTGCTTCAAAAGACATTTATAAAATCGTGACAGGTGATGAATCATGGATATATGCGTATGAGCCGTATATTGCCCTCGTATATTGTATGTAGACTAATGAAAGTGTCGTTAATAAAAATTCGAGTATGACTCTTTATGATGTGATGTGATTAGATGTACGGTATATCTAAGGCAACTCAATGAACCAAATCTGGTCCTAGCCTAATGTCTATCACTTCTATCAGTGGCGTAACTACACCATCGAGGGCCCGTGACAAAGTCATCGTATGAGGCCCTCCCTCAATGTAAAGAAGCTCAACCAAAGCTTTAGTTATCCTTATTTATTTTTATTTATTCAATTTAGGTGTTTTGATTATAAAAATTCCTTTTATAGGGCTTTCTGTTCGGCGAAAATGTTAATGGTAATAATCGTCAAAGTTTAAATTTCGGTCCTTGGAATGTTCGATGGATAAAATAGCTGAGTTGCATAACCTTTCTTTTCTTAAAAATGTTTTTATCAATTTTAATTTTGAAAATGATCACTCAGCACTAGCCGTAGTCACAGAGATAGTTACAAATAACAGAAATTCAGTGCACAATCCAGGAAAACTTGATGAAATAAAATGATTCTTAATGATTAACAAATCAACAACAAGTTCTTTTATAGAAGATGACTTACCTATGTCATGTCTAAGAGTGGAGCGAAAACTAAGAATTTCCTTGGTAAACGAGACAGGGGTCTTCTTTTTATAAATCAACAAATACCAAAGCCTTTTCCAATAAATCGATATAATTTAAATTTTGCAAAGAGGTAGGTTGAGAGACACAGAAATTGGAAACAATTTCATTCAATCCAGGGAAACGCGATCAGTTGATTAATGATGATGTCCAATTTTCACTCTAAACAAACTTTCTGGATATTGGAGACGTTCATCCACGCAGATTTCATTAAAATGACATTTCACATTCCTCTGACGAGTTTTAGGAAATTCTGGCTTGATAGACCATTTGTTTTCTATTGTAGTATATCATTTGCTTTCGTTTTAAAATCTCCAAATTCATTTCGATATTTTTCAAGATCCTCCAGTCAGACTTGCAAACGCATCAAGGCATTTGAAAGATGGCTTTAGACTAAAGTGCTTTAGAGGCTGCGTCGATAGTCTGTAAAATTTTGCCATGGAAAACCAGCAACTTAAAAAACTGTAATTTTCGATCTTCTTCTTAAGTAAAATAGCTTCATTTCTTTCATCTGCTTAGTAATTTAATAGAACAGTTTTTGGTAGCGCTATTTGAACTTCAACAAACCGTACTTTTAAAGCAAAAATGGCATCGAAAAGTCCTGCCCATCTAGTTGGATAAATGTTAGGATTCTCATGTTCTCACGACGCTATTAGGCAGGGGAACCTTTACAGCTCAGGGCCAGTAGCAATTTGCCGTCATGCCTCCCTATTATTACTGACCACTGACTTTTATCTACATCATCAAATGGTATTAAATGTTTTTGAATACGAGTACAATATAATTTAATGTCATTGTGCAAAATGATGAGATTAATCGGTGAAAAATACAATTTTATAGACAATGTTTCTTGAATAATATATTTTGTTGTTTCGGGTTCGATTAATCGAAGAAAAAAATAATAATCGATGTCATTAATCGAGGCTTCGTTAGTCAATACCCATCCCATACTAAATATAGCCTTCAATGTCATTCAAATATAATAATAATGAACATTTTCTTTCAGTTCTAGTATAGATTGATAATGTATAGTAAAGATTGCTATATAATTCTTTAAATATTTCAATTTTTTATTTGAAAAACTGTTTTTCCAATTCTTAATAGGACACTAAAACAAAATCCATTAGGACTAGATTACCTCAAGCCCATATTTTCATCACTTACAACCATCACGGTTTCAAGATATATTTTTTTTATGACATACATATGTATGTATCTATAATTCGGTAAACATTAACAGTGGAAGACGCCTTCTAATATTGGTGTGATTTAGTGAACAATGATAAGGCCTTCAAAGGCGTTTATGATAGTAGTTATTAGACTTTTAGTGATGGTTTGTTTTCAAGTTCTCCTTGTGAGCAGATCATTAGGGTGCATTCTTTTGAGTCGTCTGTGTGATGTGGTTAGACAAAGTGGGTTTGGATGCAGTTTTGTGTTATGTCTGCTGCTGTGAAAGCTTATTTCTTCCAGTACTGTTGAAATCTTCAGGTCTCGGTGAAGTGTCGTGTTTCTCACATACTATGGAGCTCCAGATATGCGATGAAGGGCTTTGTGCCCCATACAGTGACACTTCTTACATGGGCGCGCCAAGTGACACTTTTTTCCAGGATTAAGCCAAGATATCGAATTTTTTCACCTGCGTGAAATTTTATAACCGGACAAACATCACGCCCTAATGTGAAAGTGAAGTTGAAAGATTTTTCGGCATTAATGCCGATGTTCGAACACTTAGCCTAAGTGTGAAATCTTCTCAAATATAATTGAGTCATATCCGCTAACACTTTGGGGTACTCATAATTTGCTATGTATATGTTGCAAGCTCAAGATATCTATAGCTCTCATATATCTTCATAAATATAAATACATATTGTAATACACTTGTGTACAGGGCATCAAATATTCGAATAGTTTACTTTGGTGCTGTTACTTTATTTTGTTACAATATAAAAAACTGTCTTAAAAAATAACTGAAATGAAATTCAAGTGCAATGTGAAGGTGGCATTCCCATCGCCATGATGTTCATCATCAACATCATCTACAATTTCAATGAAGTCCTTGAGTTGTTATGCTTCTTGCTCAACAAAATTCTCTTGAAGGAGCTTTGATGACAGATACAAACAACAACAAACATTAAACTTGAAATATTTTAGCTCTTGTCTCACTTTACTTTCTTCACCTGTTACTTGTTACTTGCAACATTTGAACAGGTTTTCTTTATTCTTAAAAGCGTCTAGTTTCACCTTGTTTGAGTATCTCCTCCAAGCGTCGTCTTTCTTTGACAGTTAAAATGCGTTCCAGTTTCTCTAGCGTCGAGTTGATCTCACGAGTCGTGTGTAAGGGAGGCCAGAGTGTAGTAATGGCGAAGGTTCTTTTTTACAATATGCAACAACCGATTTTAGTATTGTCAGTTAACAATAAAATGTAAGTTATAATGATGATAATAAAAAAGAGAATTCTATTAAAATATGATCACAAAAATTGTTGAGTGGAATAGAAATAAGATGACTTGTACAATAAAAATAATTGACAGTGTATCTTTACCTATGAACACGCATTGAATCAATTGCCGAAGGTTGCATCTCGATATGTTGTTTGATTTCTTCACGAAAGCGTTTGTTGTAACGCTGAAAGGAAGCTATGTAACGTTTCTTGCAAATAGTAGGACTTGTTTTAGGTATGGCAGAGAGAGAGAGAGAGAGTAAATCATATAAAATTGTGAAAATAACACTGTGTCACAGCGAAAAAAAACTTCTTATCAGACCTAGTGGAGGTTATAGGTCATAAAAAACTAAAAAGAATGGCATATAAAAAATTTTTGATACACCCTCAAAATCTTGACTTAAAGCTCAAAAACCGTTTTTAAGAGGTTCCTGTACATATTACCTTATAACTTGGCCATTTTTATATTGGATTTCAAATTTATTTATTTTGTATTTAGAAGCTGAAATGTAGCCCTTTACAACCATGTATCATGTATTTTGTTATCATTTAAATTCATGAAGATACAGACCAAAAACTTTGCAAAATTTTGATTTTTCCATCGATTTTGCAACTTTAAGTCTAATTTGTGCCCCTTATCTTATCTAAATTATATTTTTTCTCAACGTTCATCGAAAGTTTAGTGATTTTAGCTTTAAATGAACCCTGTTTGAATAAAATCGGTTAAAAATTACTTGATTTATTGTACTTTTTGTAATTGCATATGACAGTTTTTTTTTCCTTTTTTATTCTTATTCTAGCTATCTCCCTCTAGCTATCTCCCTCTATCTGCAACAATTAAGGAAAAAAAACTGTCATATGCAATTACAAAAAGTACAATAAATCAAGTAATTTTTAACCGATTTTATTCAAACAGGGTTCATTTAAAGCTAAAATCACTAAACTTTCGATGAACGTTGAGAAAAAATATAATTTAGATAAGATAAGGGGCACAAATTAGACTTAAAGTTGCAAAATCGATGGAAAAATCAAAATTTTGCAAAGTTTTTGGTCTGTATCTTCTTCATAAAAATTTGAAATCCAATATAAAATGGCCAAGTTATAAGGTAATATGTACAGGAACCTCTTAAAAACGGTTTTTGAGCTTTAAGTCAAGATTTTGAGGGTGTATCAAAAATTTTTTATGTGCCATTCTTTTTAGTTTTTTATGACCTATAACCTCCACTAGGTCTGATAAGAAGTTTTTTCAATTTTTTTTTTTTTGTAACACAGTGTAATTGGTGTGACAACATACTCACTAGCTAAGCTCTTCTTTAACTTCAGGTTGACGTGGTGGTCCAAAGCCAACACGACGTGCCAATAATATACGATACCATTGCTTTTGAATAGCATTCATAGGACGCTTAAAAGGATTGATTTCCATTTTTCGTTGATTCCCTTGATTCAGTTAGTTGTATACTGACACTAAAGATTTTGCCAGATAAAATTGTTAATGCAATGTTTATTTGAAACTAAAGGAATTTATCGATTAAACAAACTATAAGAAATTAGGATAGAAATACCAAGGCAACGGTCACTATAAGTATTTAAATCAAACCAAACACAAACTGATAAATATAAGGAAAGTGCATTAACAACAACATATTTTTCGGTCCTTAGGTCTTAAAGCAACACTCGTGTGATTAAAAACTTAATCACTAGTTTAACACACACTTGTATTAAAACAACGAACATGGACAAACTCTGAATATTTTCATTTTCATTTCAATAAACCTAACTTAAATAAATTGAAAGTCTTTTTATATGGGTAGAAGGCACACAATATCATATTTATTCCATATAAAATACAAAAGATCTTTCTAATCATAGTCTTCATCATGATTATCAGAACAACAACTGCAATAACAGGAGGATCCACTGCATGTGCAGGAGCACTTAGGGGAACAGCAGCAGCAACAATTATACGCACAGCAACAGCAACAATAACAACTTTGACACATCGTATTTCTATCATCCTCATCCGGATAAGGAATCTCACTCTCATTCCCATTGTAATCAACAATGTGATAATCATAGTTGCTATTGTTGCCATTAAGCCATGTGGTTCTTCTTGCAATTGTCATAAACATTGTAGAGGGCACCTCATTACTTAATTCCTGATGTGTAGCCGTTTGCACACATTGTATACTCTCACGATATGCTACCGGATTTGTGGAATCCATGTCGCTGTTAGAGTCTTCCTCATTCTCAAAGTTCTCATCTTGAAATATGTCTTCCTCATCTTCTACGGGTTTCTTTACATAATTTGATCTCAGAATTGGTAATTTCTTAAGATGTTTTAACATTTGATTGACTTTACGTTGTTTTCTTTTGATTTGCTTTGCTTTCAGCTTTAATTTTCTTTTAGGGGTTCCTGTTATGGCCGCCTGAATTTCAGACTCAAAACGTCGGCGTCGCTTCTCATCATTTTGTTTCAATGTCGAACAAAGTGTATATCGACGACCGATATCTTCAATCAATTTAAGAGTTCGCTCAAATGCTGCCTCTACACGCTCACAGGCATACAGTGTCTGCCAAAGTGATTCCTCATTCAATATTAACATGATGAGATAATATACTTATTACGATTTTTTTACACAAAAAATTTAAGATTTAAACAAATTATTTAGATGACTTTTTTATTTTGTTATTTTTTACTTGTTTTGGCATTTATTACAAAGTTAATTTTATTCTATCTATCATGATTGATTTTTGTGTATCTAGATACATTCGTTTTTATCATCTAACTTTTATCCTTTTCTTTTCCATGTGCTTTCTGACTTTCTGTCCATTCACCGTCGAGTTAACCACATATAATTTTTCTTTAAATGTTTCCACACACATTTTCAATGGCAAGTGAAATGTTGTGCTGAATCAGGACTTGAGCTGTCCAGCTTACAACAAGTCAGAAGGACTCCAACCATCAGATAGTTGCTCTTATATAAGAGGTGTGTCACAAAAGTATTTCTGTTGGCAAAACAAAGATAGCTGAACAGATTTCGCTTCGAAGTAGTTCTTGGAAATGATTACTTATGATAAAAAAAAAATCTTAAAAGAACCTTGATACCCGATATTGATAGACCGATCAAAAAGCACTGGTTTTATGAATGAAAAACTATAGAGACGAATATGTGAGTGAGTGTGTCATTCCTCATGCTGACTTCCAGAACTTGTTTAGGATATTAAAGACCCATAAAAGCGTATTGTTCAGTCATTTAGGTATTACTTTGAAGGAAGCCACAAGATGGATAAGGAAGTGCCAACTTAGACTAATAAACACAAGTTGGAAACCTTTGAGACACACTTCTCTTGTACAATCCATTACAATTACACTGTTAAATGCGGTTTATGTAGCACGTTCTTCGGTTTCAATTTTACCCACACTTTCTACTTCAACTCTTTCTCTCCATCTATCGTCTATAGATACTAGTCAATAAATTGTACCACACAATGCGGTTGTAAGCCATTTCTCCACTTCTAGTTTACCGCGTGAGAAATACCGCAAGCTCACTGCATCACATGCATCATTTTACTGTTGAATTTTATTCAATTTAAAAGATAAAAAGAATTATAAATCTAAGCTCTTATTTTACTTTAATCATCTAATGAAGTTGAATTTCTCTTTCCTTTCATCTATTTTCACTTCATTGTGAAACTTCATTAGAAACGAGAAAGAGAGAGAGAGAGAGAGCGTGGAAAAAATTCCTTGCATACCAAGGAGCAAATCAAATCATTGAAAGAAGAATCTATCACTTGCCTAACAACATTCCAAAATATAATTTTCCTTTGTTCTCATTGAATTTTGTATTAAAATCTCATTAACTAGAAATTCCCATAAATGCCATAAGTTGCTTTTACCTACTCATACTTTGCTCCTAAAACTATGCAGCAGCAGTAGCAGTAGCATCTGCTTGAAGCCGCTTAGCATTTTGGCAAAATTGGGTGGCACATAGCACAATAGGACGAGTATGTATGGGTCGGTAGTGATGGTTGGAGTGGCATCACTTGATTTTGATTATAAATCATAACTTGCCACCCTCGCATGCTTTAACAAGAATTTACCAAAATTTTTGCCAGACATCAATCTAGGAAAATTATAATTTGCTCATCGTGCTAAAGCTTTATTCTACTTAATTTTGGGTATACAAGGTGGTGGTATATCACATTAAGGTATTTACATATACCCTACACTGATTTTGAACTATTCTTAGATTACAATATGCAATCATTATCTTTCTATGGTGAAGGGTATATGATAACATTCATACTTACCCATACTTTATATAAACAATATATACTATTTGATTGACTTGATTCATGTGTGCTTACAGATCGACACTCACATAATTTCATTTATGCACGCACATGCATGCTCACACAGATCCAACAACAACAACTATAACAATATTCCATACTAAAACTTGTGGAAAATATGTTATTAATTCAAATTAATATAATCCCATTTTTGTATGAAAATATCTAGATACTACATACTTACTCGCATGAGAGCTTAGCAACGCAATCAAATTCCAGTCAACAACCCACAAAAGCTTCACTTTCATTTTCATAATCATTATTTGTCGGGTTTCCTAATACATACTTGTCTATCCTTAAGTTGGTTGGCTTTTACATGGATTTGCCTATACTATTCCCTTTGCTTTGTTTTAAGGTTAATAATGTGCATATCTGCCAAGTATGACAAGCTTAATTTGTTGGCATTATTCATCTTGTGATATGTGCGTGCGTGCTACTACTACTATAGTATTTTAAGTAGTGTACATGTATGTATGTAATGAAACCTATTCAGAATAAGCTCATCAAATTTTAGATGCGTGAATTTTTACTAATATTTTATCAGTTGGATATCAACTAAAAAATCCATTCTCTTTGAACCCCAAAAACTCTAAGCTTGTATTTATTACGAATGCCAATAAAACTGAAGGACTGCACAATTGTGTAATATTGTTAAACGCAAACAATGCTATTCAAACTGTAATGTATTTTGCAAAGAAGCTTAATTCATTCAATCAATATTCATTTAAACTGTTACTCATATGGGTGGTGCCTCTGAATAGTTTTTAGTTTAGACAATCAAACTGCAGCTTTAAATCTTAAAAAAGCTTTAGAATATAAAACTGTGAATTTCAAAATTTTTTAATGACTTAAGCTATAATACTGAAACTTTAGAAAGCTCTATGAGACAGAAATAAATTTATATATTATACTTATTAGGTAAATTATAAAATAGAATACTACTTTGCTATTGAGGCCTACGATTTTATGTTTACCAATTATACGGATTATTTCTTGTTAGCGAAGTTACAACTATTAATAAAGTTATTAAATTTATTAATGTCCGACAACTGTCGGATGTTGCAGAAGATCAGAGGATTTTATGCTATTGAAAAAGTATGTCTAGTCCTCGCCAAATTAGAACCGTGGTCCAACAGATGGTCAATGGAGAGGGTGTCGCCGCAGGAACAGCGTTGTGCAAGAGTTCCTTTAAGAAGGTGATCATGAAGACACTAGTATGAAAACTATATAACCAATAATACAGGTCACAGAAATCGTGAGAAATTGAATTGATTTAAAAGCCTAAAAATATGCAATTAAAATTTTCATAATTTTAGCATATTTACTCCATAATTAAAGTATCAGTGTTATGAAAAATTTAATTGCATATTTTTAGGCTTTGAAATCAATTCAATTTCAATTTCTCTCGATTTCTGTGACACACATGATAATTTTCATATTAATTAAATGTTGATTACTGGCTTTTAAAACTGTAACTCATGTGCCTACAAATGTTCCCCTGTATATGAAGGCTGCTTTACATATACGGTTATTACACGATCGATCACGACAGCAAAGCTCCATCTCATTTTGCGTTTGTAGAGCAGGAAAGTGCGAAGGTCTCTTAGTCGCTGTGTTCGTTGTATGGATAACAAAAAAAAAGCGCTGCTGACAAAAAAGAATCGACTATCGATGGCGTTGTTCTAATCCATCGTGTAATACGATGTATTAACAATCTAATTGAATAAAATGGTGAAAAATATACTGGGACCATCATAGACCTTTTGTATCCCTAACGATCCTCCAGCAGGCCAATCATTCTAAGGATGATTCAAAACTGAATAAGGATTGGCCAATTTGTTTTCTTTACTCACATGGCAATAGGCATTTTTTATTGCGCTCTTTTCTTGTTGGCGCTCTGATTGCAATGGTATTATTTATTCTAAGAGATGATGCGATTTTGTGTGCTGCTTGAAACTTCACCTATCTCTGTATAGTAGTGGCTACTGAATCGATGACAAGATCTGGTTCCCGTACCAGGGAACATTGAGAGTACACTCAGCACTTTGTTTTGAAATCTTTGTATTTGCATCAGTGGTGCCATCAACCTATCACAAAAACAGGACAGACCGACCTCAAAAAAGCGGGAAAAAAGGGACAAAAAATATTTAAAAAAGGACAGAAAACAGACAAAAAAAAAAATAATTAAATAATACATTAAACAAGATTTACGGATAGGAGATGTTTGACTTTTTTCTCCGGATAGGTCAGTTAAAAAAAGGACAGATCTGTCCGGAAAAAGGCTAAAATGGCATCACTGATTTGCATTATGTTGCTGGAACACGATCAGCCCCATAACTGAATGCCATAAGTTTATATAGGTATTTTGTATAGTAATACATTGTTGTAGGTCGGTAACGCAGTTCGGATGCCTATGAGCCAATACATGTTTCTGAATTTTAGTGAATAGTGGAATAAATGTTTGATTCTTATGTGTGTAATGAGGATATGCTTCGTCTAGTTGTAAATTTCCATGTAATTTTTGGGGATAATTTCAATTTCTTAAGATGCCTTCAAAACTGAAAATAAACTATATATGTTCTATTTGCTAAACTGAACTATTCAGTTGTAGTTGTCTTTTAGAAGATTATCCTAAATTTTGTGGATGCATTTTAATAATTTCATATTCTCCTTATTTCCTCTTGTCTTTGCTTGTCTCTAATAAAGTGAAATGTTACAATGTTACAACATCCTAGCTGACTTAAAAATTCTTAACAAGTGTAGATTATAAATATCTCGCAGATAACGAGCTTTCATAGCTGTCTGGTTGTATAACATGATTGAAATATCTTTTTCTACTGTAACTACAATTGAATTGAATGCAAATACAATCATTTCCTTTCAACTGTAAACCAACATCAAATCATTCAATTGCTTTTTCTTAAATTAAATTATATCAAATCACTTGCCTATTGAATCGAATAAATTGTGTACTAAGTTGATTAAATTTAACCAAAAAAAAGAAAATAAAACAAATTATAATTTCTGTAAATTTTGTTATTTAATTTTACAAAAATAAATATTAAATATTTTTCAAAAGCAAAATTATAGCGAATTTTCATTTTTCGAAAAAAAAAAAATAAAAAAATGTATGTGTGTGTGTAACTAAATTAATTAAGAATAATTACATTTTTATTTTCTTTTTGCAGTTTCAATTAAATTTAGTCCAAATAAATTAAGCAGAAATTCAAATTCTATTAAAATATTTTTTTTACAAAATTTAAAGTTTAAACGAAAATAGTCAATATGTTTTTTGTTTATTTTAGAAAATTAAAGAGCACAATAAATATTTGTGTAGTATACAGAAAGGTAAATACAGAGGGAGAGAGCAAGAGAGAGAGTATCATGTAGTATTTTATAAAAAAAAAGTTAATTTTATTGTCAGGATTTTTGATAAATTTTGTTTGTAGTATGTGCTCGACAAAATAAGCAAAAGTGGGAAACAAAAGATGTGAGCAAATGGTCAAGTGATTGATGTAAGGAGCGACCCTTTTTTTTCAATAGCCTCCACTTTACTGCATTCCACTCACTCCACTCTTTCTTTACAAAGAGTGACCATTTTTCTTTTAATTTCTCTTCATTTTTTAGTTGTTCAAATTGTTTTGTTTTTTAATTCATAACATATCCCTGAGCAGTTCCTTTTGCGCAGCAGTCAATTTCTCCGGAAATTGTATGTCGAAGGCCACCAACAAATCGCCTTTGCGCGTCGTATCCTTGGGGAAGGGTAAACCATAACCCTGTATACGTTTGACTGTATTCGGTTTGATAATCTCCTGCATGGTGCTGATGCGTAATTTATCGCCGGACATTGTAGGAACTTGGAAGACAACGCCACACAGTGCCTGCCAAACAAAATAAAAGAACGATAAGGATATTTATAAGATATTAATAGCAAAAGATCAATCAAAGTAAAATGTATCATTAAGCCTAACGGCTCAAAACAAAGTATCAAGTAGTATCAAGACAAAATATATGGCAAGGCGTTGACAAAAGGACACATGCCACCAAGTTCAAATCTATCAATCTTTCTTTTTTTTTTTTTGTTGGGCTTTTTTTCTCTTTCCCTTTTTCCTTTATTTTTGTTGACTACCCATTTTGGATGTAATCCTGTTTATTTGTTGAGCTACTGTTCATTGCTTTAGTCAGTCAATGTTTATTTCGAATTGAATCGTATCCTATCAACAACTTGTAACTTGGCGTAAATCCTTTTTTATGCTCTTTATGTGCCTAATTCGTGTTTAAACATGTTCGATTGACATGTTTTTCTTATTTTTTTTTTTTTTTTTGAATCTATTGTTTGTTTTTTGTATGAATTGTTTACAAATATTGTTGCTTTCATCCAATGTTTTGTAGGAGATGAAGAATGAACAAAGAAATAAGATTAGGGAGTAGTATAGCAAATAGGATAAAGTCCTTTGGACATTTGACATTTTGTTTAGTTAAGTGATTCTTTTTTCAATGATATTTTTTCCTAAATGAAATCAAATCATCAATCAATGAATTATACTAAGCATTCAATGTATTATAGTAAGAAAAAGCTCTTAGGCACTCACTCTATTTATCAATCAATCTAACCATATTGAGTTTGAGGTTATCGAGTTGTTCATAATTTATAAATTGAAATATTTTAAGGCCAAAAAAAACCACCTAATTGACTTATTGACAACATAATTTATAACGAAATTTAATACCATTAAAATAAATATCTAATAATTCTCTCATTTATAGAAACAACAATTCAACACACGAGTCTGTCTTAACCTTGATTGTAATCTTAAATTGACATTAAAAAATTCCTTTCAACCGCTCACATACCACAAATGCCACAGTTTCGTACCTTTTCGTATGTCAATAAATGTGACAACTTGATCTTACAGATGACAACGACATACAATCAAATCATATAGTATATAGTAAATGTATATGTACTTCTTTTGTAGATATATGTATTTATACTTATGAATGTAGCATCTACTGGTACGCAGACCATCACTAACATGCCTCACCCATTAAAATTGCAAACCTCATGAATATTTAAATATTAACAAAGTGCCTAGCTATGAACCGGAGGACAGTCTGTAAGGGTAAGGGACCCCCAACGAATTTAAAAATCTGATGACAACATAAAATGATGACGAAATTTTGTTTCTTCACAAAGGTTTCTATCCAATGTTTTATTTTATTGTACATTATATGTATTGTCCTACAAAAAGGGATGATGATGTTGATGATGAGTATAGTGAGTTACTGTATGAGAGACCTGAAAGTGGCAACATAATTATATATTCATGTTAAATACTTGTTACCATTTACGGAAATGGTTGCTCATAAAAGTTGATAAACTCCAAAAAAAAACACAAATGAAATAAAATAAATTCAGTGACAGTAAATGTTTAACAAGAGGAGAAAAAAACACACAAAAATGCTTTGGAAAATTAAACACAAAAATAGCAAAAAAAAAAAAAAAGAAATAAATATTGTATCAGTTGTGGTTAATATTTTCTGACCACAATACAAAACTCAGTGTCGGCAAATATGAAAAACCTTTTTGGTTTGGCAAAAGTAAAGTAAACTGATAACAAAGGATAGGGTTACGGATCAATAAAGTTTGTGGTTTTTTTGCTAGTAAAAAAATGAACACCGCAAACAAAAGAAATAATATCAGTTCCGTTGAATATTAACTGCTTTTGACACAAACGTTTTCATTTGGAAAAATAAAAATTATGAATGCAATTGCAAGGTTTAGGAAGTTCTAAACTTATAGAGTGTTTGTATTTAATTTATTCAAAAAGAAGAAGGCCACAAAACTAATGAATGAAATTTGTCAAAAGAAAAAAAATCCATCCATCCTACTACTTTCTGCTCTTCTTGGATGTTAAGCAGGCCTTTGACAGGATATGGATTGACGATTTGTGTCACAAAATGAAAAGTCTCCTCCCAGTACAACCTATTAAAAAGTTATTTGTGTGGACGAACCCTTTTATCACCGTGCCCGACACGAAGTCATCGATAAGAAGTGAAGTATTAGAGCTGGCATGCCACACCGCAGTGTATTAGCTCCTGTTCTCTAATCGCTATATACAGCAGACATTCCAACAGTTGACTCAGATGAAGCCTACATATGCGGCGACAGACCCGTCCTAGTAAACACTTTCTCGGCTCAAGAAGCTTCAGAGCTATTAAAGGATTTCTTGCAAGGAATCCACGCCTGGACCATATGTTGGACCAAATGTTGGAATATATGCAGAAAAATCGGCAATTTGTGGTTTTTCATTAAGGCATGGCTCTTGTCCAGGTGTCAACTTTGACTCCAGTATCATCCCGCAAGTGACAAACGACTCACATAGCGAGCTCACATTAAAACTATCACTTCATGCTTTTATGCAAAGTTTCGTAGGCTTGACTGGTTGTTATGCCCGTCCAGTAAATTGTCGTTGAACAACAAGAGGACAATTTACAGACAAATAGTGGCCCTGTTTGCATTACGCGATCTAAATATGGGGTTCCGCAGCAGCCAGCAACATTCAGCTAGTTCAAGCCTGTCAAAACAAGGCACTTCGCCGTTTATATGGAACTCCTTGGCTTGTGCGCAACATCATTTTGCACAGACTCTTAAAGATGCCTACGGTGCGCGACGACAGTAAAAGTCATCGGCAGAGACTGCAAAGTAATCCAAACCGCCTGACGTAAGTCGACTCTTAATGACGTTCCAAACAGAAGGGCTAGTTAACTAAACACTAAACATGTCGCTATTCCATAGAATCAAATGTGTTCACCGGCCTCTCTTGATTTTAAATTTATTGAAAGCCTTATCAATATACGCAATATGGTCTACCTACATCTTAAGGAAACATTGGAATGCAGCATAATGTTAACAAGCTTATGGCAATAAATAATTTACAAAGACTAAGTTGAAAGACAGTTTAAGAAGTTCAAATAGAAACCTCACCTGCCAAGACTGAAGAAGCCCATGAAATTTGTATCTCTACTAAGAATGTCTGAATAGTGTAAAACTTGGTTGAGTGAATGCATCACAAACACTCGGACATATCTTGTTTTTCATCGATTAAGTAAAGTAAAATACCATTTGCTTTAAATAATAATCATTTGAGGGACAAATTTGCATAGAAACAATCATAAGATGGGCAGTCATTTCAACATTTCAATATATACAATAGAGTCACCAAAGGTATATAGTCTTATTATATGATAAAGGTTTCATTAAGTGTCATCTTGACCACTATTTTAATGAATTCATACTGTCTTGCATAAGCATTTAGTTATAAACTTCTTATGAGAAAAGTACAATAATTTCTTCAAACTATTCATTAAATTTATTAAATAACCACTCGACTTTGAACAAGCTCCCCCTCGACTACAGAATGTAAAGAAGATTATAATATCACCATAAATCCAGCTAAAAAAAAAATTGATTAATGAAAACCAACATTTTAGTTGCATGCAATGCGAGACAATAACTCAAAGCCAAACCATAACAGACCAAATCAATCCGAAACGAAATGAGTGCCATAGAAAGAGATTTGTATGGAATCCAAAACAAAAAAATCCCAAAACATAAGTAGAAATACAATCAAACGTTATCGAATCGAATGTCATAAAGCATTTTTACGCTGACGACTGTCATCAAAATGCAAACGACAACGGACACGTACCCAAAAACTCCACATAAACAACTAAAAAAAAAAAACAAAAAAACCTAAAGGAATCTATGAATTCAAGTACTCACATACAGACAACAACAACAAAACCCAAAAAAAAAAAAACAATAGACAAATCGATGCTAGCGATTCTAGATACTTTGATTTGCAAATACCAAATGGAATTTTATTTACTACAACCAAAAATGACAATGAATGTGCTATAAAACACACCGAAGTGCGGATAGAATGGGTATAAGATTATTGTATATTGTAAATTGTAAGAGGAGTGGATAGAGATAAAGCTACTACAATAGTATTTTGAGATAGCCAGACTTGCCCCATAATATGGGATAGAGATAGAGCACACAAAAAACCCATTTGAGTATCCATCAGTTGCACAATTGTTCAACATTCATCATTATTGTTGTTGTTGTCATCAACATGCGAAACGAAATGAAATGATTTTGTTCAATGATGTCCAACAAAATGCAGTCGAAAATCTGTTGAAAATCAAAAAAAAAAAAAAAAAAAATTGTATACGACAAAATCGAAAACAAATTCAGTCGTCTGCAGATACTCAATCATGTAATCGAAGTGGTTGGTGAGATGATGCACTATAAGAGGAACTTATAAGCTAAATTTTCTTTCAAATTTCAATCGAAATGAGTCTACATTTTTATTCTAATGATTATTACACTTATATACTTGATAGGAACTATTTTATATTAGAATTCTCATAAAGTCATTTCAAGCAAAAGATGCACTACGTTTTAATTCACTGTATGTAACTCATCCTCATACCCTTCTACAATACAATACAATTTCTAGGTCATTGACAAACTTGTCAATGTTTATAAGTTTATTTGTCACTGTCACATTAACCATTAAATGGTTCAATTAGTTGATTTATATAGTCGTGTGTGCGTTTTATGGAACCACAAAATTATATCATACTCGTATTATTATATACTCATTATTTAGTATTGTAGATTTGAATGTTGTATCTTAGTAATAAAAACTTATATTCAACTTGTCGTCGTTGTCTTGCTTTGTCTCGTATTTCAACGTTAAATCTCTCATATGATTGGAACAATGATGACGATGTTCATTATCAATGATGATGATGACGCAATTTACTTTGCAAATTAAATTTAATGCTTAACATAAGGCAAATGATTCAAATAATAGATATGTATATACAAATATTGTTTCTGTAAAATAAAAACAAAAATTATATGTTGTAATAAAAAATTATACGCTCCATATTTGGTGCTCGTTATTTCTTATATCGAGACAATATGAGTATGTACTATTTTTTATATTTATTAGAACAAATGAAATATGTATCTAAATACATACAAATTGCCTTAAGACTTTTTAGCGGAACTTTATTCTTATTTGTTATAAAGTCTTAGGCAAGTTTCAAATGTTGTCTTTGAAAATTATATATATGCGACAAGTTAAATGTTCAACGAACTTATGGTTGAAAACAGGTTACAAAATCACATTATTGAATCCAAATTCAAGCGTCAATATACTATAGTATCGTAGCTATCTTAGTACCCTAAATATTCTCTGGCGAGTAAAAGAAAGAAGTTCAAGGCCTTTCACAATATTGTATTTATTTAAAAATCATTGCTTAAGGACATTCAAGTCTTTCTCATATTTAAATATTCTGTAAAAATACTGTAATCCGGACAAAGTTAATAAATTTTAAATTTCTATTATCTCTCCTGCAATCTGGACCAACCACGGTTTCGCTAATCCGTATAACATGTTGAATAATGCAATGATCGATGAAAATGAATAATGACAATTATCAATCGTCACAAGTTGAAATGAGTGAATGGTTCTTTGGAAATTAAGACCATTTACAACTCGATAGTGTTCCGTTGAAGAAGTTGACAGCGATGAGCCAAAAGTTATTCATGAAGGAGCTATTATAAACTTAAGCATCTGCATACAATGGGCAGATTAAGCCATAGTACTGAACTTGTACTATATATCTAAATAAGTAAGTATGTCTACAAGAGTTTACAAAGAAAAGTCTCAGAATTGAATCCTACCAGGTGTAGAAGTTCAAAATGTCGTTTTTTTATTAAAAATACACAATAATTTAAGAACATTGGCAAAAGATTTTTTATTCATAGTATTAGACCACGTTTTCTACACATTTTGTCCATCTTTCAGGCAACTCATGGATGCCATACCAAAAGAAAGTTTCATCCTTCTTCGAAATTTATTCACCAAGACATTCTTTCACATCATGGAATGTTGTGAAATGCTGCTCAGCCAGTGCGTGGCCGATCAATGAATACAAATGTTAATCTGAAAAAGCCAAATCTGCTGAACACGGTGAGTGGGGTAATCATGGGCGGAAATGGTGTCTTTGATCAATTTGGCCATTTTGTGCACGAGCGCTGTCATGTTGTAAATTGACAAAATTCGCGTGGAACACATTTATATATTTTCCATGGCTCTCAGGCGATCGGAAAAGGCTTTCTTAACGGCATTCAATTGCCCTATCATCATTTTTTTGTGTCTGTGTATCGACTGCATCCAATAATCTTTGCAATTCGACATCTTCAAACTGTATTGATTGACGTGTTGACTTTGAAATCACCACTTGTCAATTGTTCTAACCAGCGTTCATAAGCAGAGTTCGCAAATAACAGTCAACACATACATAAGTATTTTCAATGCGGTGAAAAACAGAAAAAAATTAAGCCGATTCGATTTCTCTATGTGCTGAACACTTAAGTTGCTTTGCTAATAGACTCTCTCCTTGGTTTCTAGTTGAGCAAAAAAACTGTCTGTCTTTTTTGGAATTTTTCTGAATTTCTGATGTTTTTTTCTTTCGATTGAACAACAAAATCAGCACTTGCCGCAAATGTTCTTTGGCTTCAAATGACGACTTGTTTACTATCGAAAAGAAGAAAGTATGGAAACTAACCTGTTAACAAAGAAACGAATATCGTATTTTGTAGCAGGTGATTATACTTACAAAATATCACTTTAGGTTTGACATAAAAATTAATGAGCTTTGGAGAAAAACGACTTTTTAAACTTCTATACCAGGTAAATGCTTTTTAATTTATGAGACATTCGACATCATATTATTTACTATGAACAGTAACTGATATTCGGGATGGGGCAATTCTACTGTTGTATAGAAAAATTTATACATAATAAGCTAAAGAATCTTTCCTACTATGTTCAACATTTAACTTTACTTCAATCTCTCAACAAGAAAGTTCTAATAGAGATAGGAGGGTATCAAAAATTTACTACTACTTCTACTTCTTAGAATCAATCATAATCCTGTTTTTTTTTTTTACTATAATATGTAACCATAAAACCAGAATATTCTGGATGACAACCTAACATATTTGGTGGTCAATATTTCTTTTTAGTATACTATTTCGACGTGTATATCACTTTACAAAACATTACAAACTCAAAAAATCTAACCATATCGAATCAAATCGAATCGAATTGTATTGTATCGATATGGTTACTTAACTTGACAACTCATAAATATATTGATCACCAAAAAAAATATCAACAACACTTTAACACATTTTTATCTTATTTATTTATTTTTTTATTATTTTTTTTTTAATTCATTATGGTCAAGAAGCCCACACTGAAATTGAAAAAAAAAATAAAATCAAACTGAACCAATCATAATTACAACACTTGACAGGCATCGACGTCGTTGTTGTCGTCTGAATCAGTATTGTATTGCTTGTGTCTTTAGAATCAGTGTCAAATAATTCTATATAGAAAAACATGTTACCAACTGGCATGTTGGTTAGTAACGTGAAAATTCGCCAATTTTAGCAAAATGGAATTCATAATTTTGACACAAAACACAAAAAATCAACTAAAAGGCATATAACCAAAAACAAATAGTAAAAAGGCAAAAAGGCAAAAAGCAAACAACATAAAGTCGTCGACGAGTATAAATATTTGCTAAATTTGTCGCGCTAACAAGCAATAAAATGTTAAAAATTTTTACAAAAATCAAAAAACCGAGTACAATCAGTGAATACTTATATTGTACAAGTAAGTAGAATGAATGAATGAGTTCTCGACAAGAGTAGAAACAAACAACTATCAACTGCTGTTAAGCATGTTGAACCGACCAAATTATGCTTGTTATGTTGTGGTTTTGTCTGGATGTCTAACGTACTCCTCTCCAGTAAGCATGTAGTATCTGTCTATCGACAGTATTTATAGTATCTATTTAAACAACATTTTAGTTAATCCAATTAACAATTTTAACATGTCGACAAACTAACGTGACTAACATAAAAAATATGTATAAGTAAGTATATTGTACATACAACAGAAATGGGGGCGTCTCGTCGTTTTCAGTTTGGATAAATGATTATACTTAAATTAGTTGATTTTTCCTTTAGCCATGTTTTCATTGGATTTAATTTATAGTCATCATATAAAGTGTTTTCATAGCATGTGTGAAAAATTTAACACCTTTTCTCTACTACATACTGAGTATTATTTTCTTCAATTTTGGCAATTGACTGAAAATTTTTATATTGAAGACCAACTGCTGTGTTTCTGTGTTGTGTTGTGTGGCGAAGTTAATGTTAATGTTACAACATTGGAAACATTGAAAACCTGGTGAAAAATATATAGAAAATTGTTAATTGAAACTTGACCATGTTTACCAAATTGGCCAAGACTAACAGACAGACTCAGACAGAATGAAGCGGAGTCGGAGTCAGAGTCAAAATCAGCAACAAATTCAAAGGCAAGAGTGAACAGGAGAGAAAAGTATGTATGTATGTACATGTAGCAAATGCCCAAAGTGTTGTGCAATAGAAATCAATTGAATCCAATCCAATCCAATTGAAAATCACATCGTATTGAATTGAATCGAAGTCAATTGAATCAAAGCCAATGAATGCATCGCTATGTAATGCTTGAACGCTCAATCCTGGCTAATATGGTAAATTTGCCATATTATGAAGGTGGTTTAATTGATTTCATTTCAATTAAGATTTAGGCTCAAATTGAAAATGTCGTTTTATTCAACGCTTTCGGTATTTTGGCTTATTTTTAATTGGACTCAAGCTGTGAGAAAATTTATTTATTTATTTTATTTCATTTACTTTAGATGTATTTAGTATTGAGACAACAGATCAACTCAACTCAAATCAGATCAGAATTGATTAGATATCTAAGTGTAGAGAACAAGACACATTTGATTGATATCTTTATGTACAAAGATAGAGAAGGGATTGGTTTTACTATATACGAGTATGTGAGTTTGAATAGTGGCAGAATCTTCCTTATTTGTATGAGTTGGACTCGATTTTGGATCACTTTTTTGTGAATACTAAGCAATGCTTTTTCGTGAGATGTAAGTCAGTAATCATTAATATTTCAAAAAAGCTCTACTCCACTCACCTGTTTAAGTGTTAACCTCGCTGTGTAACGTAAATCGCTACCCTCACGCTTGAACATCGCATGTGGTTTATCCCTAATTATGAATACAATATCCGCTGGTATTTTGCCTGGGGCTTGATCACCTTCCTTTTGGAACGTCACTTTTGTGCCCGATTTCCAGCCCGGTTTTATCGATATGCTCACATATTTATCCTCTTTTTTCGAATTACCATCCGGCTGAACGACACGTCTTGAGATTTTCATTTTCTTAACACAGCCATGATAGATTTCCTCGAGCGTCACATAGAGATCATGTTCGACAGGTGGATCTTGTTTTTGTTCCTTTTTGAATGGTGTGTGCACATTGAACGAGTGTGATCTAAAAGATGGTCTAAATGGCATTATTTGCAAAGCATCGTACCTACTGTTTCAAATTTCACATACCTAAACGCACTACCCAAGCCATGCCGTGAACCTAATCCGCCACCAAAAGGTGATGAAAAGAAATCATGTTCCGTATCTAAATCAAAGACATTCTTATCGAATAGATTATCGCCCATGTCAAAGAATGACGCAAACGGATTACTATTTCCAAAGAATTGAGCGAATGTAGCACGCGGATCACCATGGAACTGATATGTGAAGGTATTGTTCTTGCCGGTGCCATTCCGTGTGCCTGTAAATATATTTTTGGGATTATTAAACAATCAAGTTTTGTAATTTAAACTTTAAAAGTTTATTTTTTTTTTTTTTTGTTTTATTTACCACCACTCTTGAGACCATCTTCACCATATTTGTCATAAATCTCACGTTTACTCTTGTCCGACAATACTTCATAAGCTTCGGCAACCTCTTTGAATTTCTCTTCCGCATTTGCTGCTTTATTTTTGTCCGGATGATAACGTAATGCTAATTTTCTGTAGGCCTTTTTAATCTCATCATCGGTGGCAGTTTTTGGCAAGCCTAAAGTTTTATAATAATCTTTACCCATTTTGTGTGTGAGTGTGTGTGTCTTTCAGTATATTTTGTGTGTGTGTGAGTTACAATTTGGTTTTCTTTAGTTCTAAATTGTTGTTGTTTTTAATTAATTAAATAATATCGTTGTGTAGGCGTTGAATTACTCTAAGTTAGACTATAGTAATCTGAAAATAAGAGATTTTATTATGATAAATTTTATTTTTCTTTCTTTAACACTCAGATACTCACAATTTAAGAGTTTTTATATAAATAATCCATATACAAGTTTCCAATAGCTGCCTTCTTTCTACCTTTGTTAATGCTTTCCCTATATGATACTGTTCAGTTAGATATGGAAGCCCAATGATGGCACAAACATTTTGTGAATGTTCTATGATTTAGAAAAAGCTGTAAAATTAAAAAGTATTATATTATATTATATTTGGAAAATATCTTTTAAACATTTCTTTCAATAAAAAAAAACCTACGATAATTTCCTATAGCAACACAACACAATTCATCGTAAAAGTAGTAGTAGATATTATTGAAAGTTATTTTATTCATAAAATTTTATATGATTTTTTGCTATAAATAGTATGTTTGCAACGTCACATTGACGGCAACACTAGTAACAATCACAACAACAACAACAACAGCGACCAAATCTGTCTCTCCTTAATTTATATACCCTTCATGTTATTTTATGTGAAAATATTATCATCAATCTTTTGCAGTTTTGTGTTTTCATTGTCATCATCATCCACCAAATACAAAATAATTATATTCTATGCACAGGTGGTTCGATTAATTCTTCGTCTATAAGCTTCTTAAGACTAAACAGATTTAATTACATTCACTGAAACAAATGATGTAAGTATGTGTAATAATCAGTTTGATATCTCAAAAACTGAGAAACAAGGTTGTATAGAAACAGAGTGTTTGTATATTGGATTGATTTGCACCATAATGTTAATCACTTATAGTATGAATATATTTTAAAGAGTATTTCCCTTTATGAGTTACAAACATCACACCAAATTAACAATACACTTATGCACATCATGAATTATAAGGTATATGAAAACATCTGTAATAATTTAGCGAACCCATATGAAATGTTCCAAAACGACATCGACGCTCATTGATGGTGACAACCCACGCCTTTTGTTAAATTTAGCATGCGTTAATATAAAAAAAATTAGAAGAACCACGAAAATTATATGAGAATGAAATTTTTAAATAAATTAGTATTGTATTAACGGAAAGAATATATTTGCCTTATATACATAATTACAAACACATACAATATACAGCTATGTATATATGCATATATGTATGTATCTTTGTATCTCTTTGATAATTAAATATTTGCTTACGTCGTCGAACTTGTTTTTTTGTTTTTATTTTTGAGAAACATTTGCTTTCGTTGAAATAAATTATTAGCTGCAAATTCAATTGCATTAACAAACAATTCAGAAACAAACATAAGGAAGCGCTCAAAATCACTTTTGACTATTTACTAAACGTATACAGATATGTATGTATATATGTATATTTATAAGTAAAATTTGTTGTATATTGTATAAGATATAGATTAGATATTTTATATTTATAAATATTTATGAAGGTGAAAACATTTTTAGGAAATTTTCTTTCATGTTGAAACGGTACATTAAAATTGTGTTAAAGATTGAGATTGATTGTGATTAGCAGACAGTAAGCTCATCACTTAAAATTTAGAGCTAGTGTATCTACTCATTATATCTTACAATGAATAGAATAATCGTTATTATGACATAACTTCCATGTGAGTTAATAGAAACAACTTGAGACTGATTGAATTATTAATTATTCTAACTCTGGAGAAAGAACCCAAAAATGTGTGAACAATATTCAGTGGAGTTCTCTGAATAAGACAAGCTTCCTGAAAATAATTGCCAAGTTTTTATGTGAAAATGTGAATACTATAATTGATCAAATACTTAAGCTGTTATATATTGTAGAAAACTTCCATAGCATTAGAATATAGTAAGATATACGGGTATGTACTAGAAAACACCGACGTTTTTGATGTCGGACGTTTTCAATTTCGTCCAAAAAACCTTAAGTGTGCTGCAAAACGTATCGATTTACATTGCACAGCTGATGGAAAAGTGTATGCGATTTTGTGTCATTGTCAGCATAGTTTCGTTTTGCTTATTTGTTTTTTTTTTTTTTTTTTTGCTTTTTTGTAAAATGCTCATCTATACTTAAGACAAATAAAATGTTAGCGAGAAAAACAATAAGCTACAGATCTTGGTAGTTTTTTCCTTTAATAACTTCAGATAAGAGAGAATTTAACCAAATCGTCTGTAATAAACAAGCCGAATTCAAAAACGTCAAAAGCGGTTTTTAGCACACCCAAAAGTAGATTTGGGAATTGGAATTGATGCGATAGCGGTTTCTAGCACATACCCAATATTCTATTAAATATTAGTACAATATTTTGAAAGGTGTTTAGTAAATTATTTGCTTATAACTATCGGATAGACTTAGCCAACATATAATAAGCAATAATTTTTAACTGAAAATTTGCCAACAATGTTAGAAATGCTTTCAAACAATGGCAGTGTATTAAATACAAAAACTACACATCTAAAAAGATTGATTTATAAATATTAATAAGAATTGTGTGTACCTTAAAAAAGATATGAAATCTTCATTCAAACCGACTCTAAATTTCTTTTTATATACACATATTTTTAGTTGTATATTTTTCATTTATGTAAATTTTTAATTTTTTTTATTTAAATTTAAAACAATTAATAAATTTCAATTTTTACTAGTACTCGTATAACAAAATTACTTCACCCACTGAACATTTTTTAAAGCAATTCTTTGCCTTGAAGCATCTCAATTTTCTACGCAATTTCCATTCATTTAACCTATGAGGTCTTTATTTAATTTGCGTTCAATTCTTGGCAATTTTATTGCCCCCAAAAAAATATTGTATTTTATTGATTTGAATCTATTTTTATGTTTACATTAATTTTCTTATTCTTTGTCATTTCCATAAATTGAGTTGTTGTTCCTACATTCAATATACTCGTAGATACATATGTATGTATCTGCTTTGCATACGAAATTGAACATTATCTGACATTTATACTTGTATATGTTCAAAAAAACAATCAACAACACTGATCGATTGATTTGACGACGCCATTAAGGCGCGGAGCTCTCAATAAGTTGAAAAACAAAAATAAAATTAATTATAAATATTTTATTTAACACTTTTTGAACCAAATCATCAAATGCATACATATCGATTGAAATAAATTACTTTTAAAATGATAGAAAATTAACTTCGGTTCTACTGATGTTTCAATGCCTTGCACATTCTATCTAAATATAAGAACAATTAATGTATTTACGTTTTGATACTCCCTACAGTATGCTTGCTGGCAATACTCCCCGTATTCTATTACCTGGTAACTAGTGAATTTACTAGTCGCAAATTATACAGAGGCAAACCAGTAAGTGCGCGTTTCCATATTAAGTCAGCAGCCCCTTTTTGCATTACTTATGACTAGTGAATTCACTAGTCGTAGAAATTGCAGGCGGTGGCTATGACTGATGTCTCGGCTGTAGAATGGCAATTGACCCCTTCCAAAGACAACGCCATATTAAATTCACCAGTTGAATACATGTAAAAGGTGAGTTGGAACTGTCAAAGGGACTACCCACAAACCAGTTTTGGACCAGTGATTACATGCAGGGCTTTTATAGACATCAAAAATAAAACATGTAGATACTGATGTTTTGGTATTTGTATGAGAACTACTATCACTTCCAGAAATAGGGTGAATTCCATTGTTCTGTGTGAATCAATCATTATATAAAACAGATCCATTTCCCTTCTTTACGCTTATTATTTTTATATATGTACCTACTAATATGTAATTTATGGGATCTCTAACTTACGATTCTGTTAAGGAATAAACAAACACCATGCCACAGTAATAATACCAAATGATATTAGAGTGCAAGGTATACAAAATATGTATAAATAAATACGTTCGCATTGATCTTGATAATTTGCAAAACAATGTGACAAGGTCACTTGGTTGCTTGGGTGAATTTTTTGTTTTCCAATTTGTTTTGTTATTTCTATTAATTTGTGCAATAATTTTCTTTTGAGTGAAATATTACTAGATTGTCAAAATTTCATTATTTAACATCTCAAAGAGATTTCTAAGGAGAAATGTTTAATCACTTTAGTTCATTGTTTGTAAGTCATAGAGTCCGGAATCTAAAAAGTCTAAATAGCCAAGATACAGTGGGAAATATTCCCCTTAATTTTGTCAGGTAAGGAGTTCAAATTTAGTCCATGATCTTCTTATATCTATACGCATATTGCTGTTTGTTGTCATCGTGATTGGACCATTAATAGTATGGAAACTAAATTATTGAATTATTATCATGAATCATAAAAATACTCATATGTAAATTGTTTATATTTTATAGCCTCCTCTATTTATAACTTATGTATTTCGTATTTCGTGAAATCAAAATTTGCTTTATATATGTACATATGTACATACTATGAACATATGTATAACTTGTTTTTCGTATTCGTTTTTCCGTAATTTTAAATTTATTTTATTACGACAATAATTGAAACAAAAAATTGTACATTTAAATTGTATTTCATTGACATTTACAACATGTTCGTGAGTGTTTTAGCTTGTGGGTGTGTTTCTCTTGAACGAATTAAAAATTCTTCCGGTTTTTTATTTTTATTAAAACATATTTTGAATGCATATTTTTTTATTGTTTCTTTGAGACATTTGTTGTTCTCTGTGATTTATTTAATAAATATGAAAATATATTACTTTTTTTGTGAAGATAATAAAAAACTTTGGATCCAATGATTCCAATTTTAAACAATATATACTATCTATTGTAAGAACTTTCAGTTAAGTTGTTAATCCCAGCAGTTCATGAATTAAAGAACCTTAAATTGAATTCAAAATATGGTAAAATCTATGTCAGTTTATCCGATTTGATAAGATTAAAAAGTTGCTGAATTAATATGATTAATCAGTCCAAGGAGACTCTATCAGCTTGATGTCTCCCTAATATTTACTTTAAAGGATCTCCTGTCCCTCCATACTAAAGCTTATAGTATCTTTTAAAAAGGACATATTTCTTTACTTTTATATGACTTTTGCTAAGCATTTATCACTAATTGAGCTGCCTCACAATGCCACAAAAACATTATAAATTGTCATGGGTCAAACTGTGCATTTAATTAATTTAAATTAAATTGAACTTGATTTATTTACTTTAAAAAAATATATAAAAGCAACAATAAAAAATATGATAAAATATCTTAAATCAGTTTCAATTCTCAGGTCTTCTCCAAATAATCTTTTGGCGCTACGCCTTGTTGCAATAAATTGTTGGGTCTTTAAAGTCAAATTAGTAAGAATGAGCAAAATAAAAAAGCGCATCAAAATAAATAACACATAAATATGATTTATTGATAAAGCAAATTCGCTTCATTTGAATTCATATTCATAAAATGTTCAATTTAAGGTTTTGTTTTTGTTTTATTTGAAATAATATTGTATGTTTATCAAGCCTTTACACAAGGGAGAATGATATGCTTATCAATTTGTCATGATGTTTGTAACTCAAGAAACATCTTGATGGTTGAAAGACCCCATGAAGTATAGTGTAGGTATAGGAAAATGATCTACTTGAAGAAAGATGATTGAAGACTGTCTAGCTGACATATTTTGAAAGTTCCCCCATTATTGGAAGAAATAGTCTTCCTACAACAACATTGGCATCTATGATTTTCTTACTTCATTCATTCACTAGAAATTGGATCAATAAAACATAAATATAATTACTATGAATGTCATAAAAACTGCCATCTACCATATGTAAGAAATATAACAACAGATGAAGTGTAAAAGCTTCGATAAACTAATGTTTTATTATTGTTTTTTCCTAAGTTTTCTTTTAATTTTTATTTCTATAAAATTTCCGCTTAAATTGTTTTTTCGATGAAATATTTAAATCAGTTCATAGTAATACAAAATTCATGCTCTCTTTTGCAATATTAAATATGGACAACTAACTCCGAAACAAGTTAATATGCAAATTTGACTATAAAACTTATGATTTTATTTTCATTATATACAATATTTTACCAAAAATGTTGTCGAAAAAAAAATGTGAAATACAAAAATGTACACGTATGTTTGTATTTATAGAAATATAGAATTCTGACATAAAATTTCAAAAACGGAAATAGAATTAGAATTTTTATTGCAATATTATTCATAAACTTTTGTTTCGAATAAACTGTTAATAGGAGCTGGGAATAAACGATGATTGTAGATTTTAATTAAATTGTCTTTTTTTTTTTTGTTTTAGTGTTCAGAGAGAGAGGGAATTAAGTTTAAATCCATGGGTGAAAGCTCACACAAAAGTTACTATTTTAGGTATTTGTTTATGTCTATCAGACAATGATATATGTATGTATGTAATAACTTGTTAAGTTGGATGAACTATGATACTGTTTTTGTAAAATATAATAAATAATTCAAAAATAGTAGTGTTGTTCTAGTTTAAGCAAATGAGTAAATATATTGTTATATAATACTGTCAAAGTTCTCCATTTATTAGAATATTTGGCTTAAAAAGATAAATCTATCCAAAAGATAGAATTAGAAAGATTAGGATAAAATAAATGATGAATATGATAGATAGATATTATGGAATGGAGAAAATACAATACATTTTATTTTTTATATAACATTGTCGCAAAATAACATAAGAATAGGTTTTTGAATCAGAATCTTCCACTTGGAAGCAGCAATTGGTTCATCGTCTGGGGGTTAGCACGAGACAAAGATGAGGAGAAGGATATCTGGTTCAATATTGGACCTCATCTTAGTAAGAAATGCCAACTGAAACCTGAAGGCAATTATCTTAGATCCACAAGCCAGGTCAGGAAAACAAGCAAAGAGAGCTACAGAATAATCTGCATCACTCCAGAGTGCCTTCCGAGGACCTGCTGCAATTTAAGGAGCATGAGATGGTTGATGTGGCGGGTTATACAGGATCCCTGTCATGGCTACCATCTCTTCTCCCCACAGATCGCGGGTAAGTCAAGAACAAGTCGTCTTGTTACAGCAACGGAGACCTCACGGTAGTGGTATGAGAGAGGAAGTTTGGTAAGAGTCTTTATCTCGCTTCCGCATATCTTTCTTACGAAGAGGAAAATCCCCCAACTGAACACATCACAACATTCGTTCAGCATGCGATGATTTATGGCATGGATGTGGTACTGTTGGGGGAGTACGAACACTAATAGGAGAGGGGAGGCACTGTTTTTATGCAAAATACTGAAGAATATGATTGACTAAGGTATAAAGGATAGTTGGAAAAACCTTAGGATAGAAAGTGGGATGGATAGAACAAGAAGGCTCTTTTTCCCCGAATTATAAATCTAACTAACACTATCAACTGAACTCATATGATATATTTATAGTTCCAAACTCTGATACCAACATACTTATATCCCAAGACATACTATAAGTCTAACTTTTCCAACTCAATATACTCATACTTTGATATATCTACATCTTTGACCTCTGATACCAATTTATTTAGGTTTCCAAAGTTATATATAAGTCTAACGTGACAAAACCTATTAACAAATTCACATTGATATAACTTCATACATAAACTCTCATAAAAACTTCTCCTATAGCTCGGTTAAAGTATTAGTTTGATGGATAGAAGTTTGAAGTGGTAGTTGGTAATAAAAAGAGCTCAGAATGCCATTATGATGCTACTTATTCTATATAGAATATCTTGTTTATTTTATATTCTCCTAAATCCAATCAACAACTATTTCTCTTTCTCAATGTTACTCGTATGATTAATTTAATAGTAGCGTATTAACATCTTTTAAAACCGAACTTATGATTGTTTCTTTAACTGTGCCTTTCTTTTATTACTAAAAGCTTTTGAAAATTCCTCAGTCTGTGCTTCGTTTCATCATACTTGATGCAAATAAATCTCTTACTAAGAAATCTCAAGCTTCAGCTTTAGGTTTATTTAAACAGATTTTATTTTTTGTCTGTACAAGTATATGGTTGGTTGTTTTTTTCATCTCTTAAGTGTGTGCAAATTTTAAATTAAGGAATTCACTTTTAATCGCGTCACTTTCAAACGTGTTCACAGATACTTTTACTGTGTATCTTCTTCTTTTGTTTCTCATACACTTGAGATCATTTTTGTAGTATCTTCGTTCGAAATTAAAAGAAATGAATGAAGATCGAGTGAATGAGTGCATGACTTTAATGAATCATTTTGGCATCAACATCATCAAGCAACAACATTAATTTACACAGGCAGACAGATTGACTGAGGGTTTTACGTACATACACATGTACATTTGTTTTCTTTAGTCTCTTTTGAGATTTTTATTGATTTATTTATTTATTATACTTTTTTTTTTTTTGTATTGTAATTGGCAATGAAAATAAATTGTTTGTAAAAGTGAACAAATGTTGGCTTCATACCACAAAAGTGGCAGCAGCAACACCAACAAACCTCAATAAACTTGCGACATCATAAAATGTTTTTGGCCGTGATTTTTTGCTCACTTCACATTTCTTTTAATTTATAACAGATTTTTATTTGCAGACTCCGTTTTTTCCAGTTGTTGCGTGTGTGTGGGCTTCTCTACAATTATACTTTCCAAAAATAAAACTAAAAACACGATGGATTTGGCCAACTTTTGTATTTTGTTTAGTTTGAATGAGTTTTGCCGCTTTTTTTTTTTTTTTTTTTGGTTTTTTTTGCTCATTTGACGCTTAGTCATGTGCCAGACTATTGTGGTATTTTTATTTCAGATTATTCGCCTACGAAAATTTTTAATCATTTTTTCTTTAATTTAATTTTAATTTTAGGTTGCTTAGCACTACTGCAGCAACATAAGGCAGCAACATTAAGTATAATATTGTTTGCCTTCTTTTAGCAATTTTTTGTTTTTTTTTTCCCCTATGAAGAATTTAAAGATTCGTGCGTAGAAATATTGTTTCTTTTTTTAAATATTTTTCTAAAAATCACAAAGGTAAATGAACGTCATGCTCTGAAGGTTACACTCTACAATACAATAAATAAAAGTGTGTGTTAATTTGTGGGATCCAGTTTTCTTAGTAGCTTTCTCTTTATAAGTATGTTTGTACAAAGCAATCATTGTACAATGAGATACATTTTTTAAACATGAAATTTCTATAATAAATCACATGGAAGAAGTTTCAATTCAGCATTGATTTTATGATCTACAATAGATAATTTGCATAATCATAAATATATAAACAAACCTTTAAATTAGTTATTCTTATATTTCAATATAAATACAGTAGACACCTGCTTATGTGAACATCCAACGGAGTGAACATATAAAAACTACCAATCTTTATACAGTAAGTTATACTTGCCTCAAATAGTGATGACTCTGGAGAGTTGTGGACAAACAATATCAACAAATGAGGCAATTATTAATTTAAGTTTGCCTTGGAATAAACTAAATTCTGATGTTATAGAAAAATGCTGGATAATCTTATGATATTGTGAACGACACTCCTTGAGCATATTAAAAAATAAATATAGAAAGGAGACAAAAGCTCCGGCAGCTGAATTATTTAACCTTGTAACTCAGTTGGTAAGGCTGATATTCAACAATTACTTACAAAACGTGGATGAAATTCAATTGGTGCATATGGTTTCAAGTTTTAGATGCTTTCAATAAACTAATCATTTTGTTTAAAGAAAGCAAGCAATACTCGTACATATGAAGCTTAATGTAAACAAAAATCAATCACAATTAACAAAGTTTATCAAACCTCAATTACTCACTTCATTATTGTTTGTAAATATAACAATTTAATTAAAACAATTTACTTAAAAGAACTAGGGGTGTTTGAATTAGAAAACAAATGTAGACTCTACAATGTCATACGGATATACGGCATCCAACTATGGGGAACAGCTGCCAAATCTAATATTGAAATACTCCAACGTTATCAACATATTTCCTAGCGCTCCCTGGTACATACGTTATGTGAATATTCTCAAATATCTCCTGATGCCAAATGTCAAGGAAGATATAAGGAGATAAAGCACAAGGCACAACGAAAGGCTCAACCTGCACATCAGTAACTTGGCATATAAGTCTTCTTGACAACTTTTTTAAACATGTAATGACACATGCATGCATTTTTATTGAGCTACTACCAATCAAGGTGCAAATACCTTATGAGTGATCGCCAAGTAATATTAATTTACAGTATTATTTGTATTTACAATATTTACAATGGATTAATTAAGTAATAAGTGATTAAAGTGACGTCTTTTCAGTCGCTGTATTGGGGTGGAGTGAACAAGTGTCCTAGCCACTCTATTCGTGTGGTTCTTCAGTCTACCGTACCGACTTGAATGGAAATTGATCTGACTATCAACAAGGCTACGATCAAGGATCGTGGTGAATGCGACTGCTCCTAACATACCAAGGGCAGCCAGTGATTGTGCGCTGTGCGTAGTTCTGTAATCTTTGCACTTTCAGTCGATGGAACCTGACTGCCGTTTCCCATATTTGAATCCCATATCTATCGGAGCGATAACTGTCCTCTGCTGTTATTCTGCAGCGACAGGCGGCTTTTTCTACATACTAGCCAATGGAGGCGATGCAGTCTGATTCTACAAGTCGCTACTGTGACTTGTACATGTTTTCGAAAAGTGAACCGCCCAGATTTGAAGCAGACATTGCTACTTTTGGTTGGGTTGAGCTGGACGTTCCACCTCCGAGCCCAGGCAGTCAGTTTATCTAAGTAATTCTGCAGGAATAGGGCGCTGCATGTGCTATTCACCATGAAGCAAACATCGTCAGTATACGTAGCCATGAGAAGGGACTTAGGTGGGACTCCGAAAGTAACGGCAGCAGGAACGTGCATGTCTGCGGCAAATAAAGAATATAAGAAGGGTACAAACACGCTTGACACGGATGACTGTGTCGCCCTTACTTTTACCCTGAAGGAACAATCCTCCCAGTAGGACCGTATCAGAGCAAAGTAGGGCGAGGGTAGAGCGGCTTTAATCTTCTGCAGTAGCCCCTGATGCTACACGTGGTCAAAGGCGTGAGCGACGTTGAGGAAAACTGCATTATAGAACATTTTTCCATCTAGTGCCTTCAATATATGGTCGGTGGTCCTGTGCAGCTGTTCCAGAGTACCATGTCCTGCTCGAAAACCAAGTTGGTTATTGGGAATAAGTTTCCTTTAGTCGGCTATGTCCACAAGTCTGGCACCAACCAGTCCTTTGATAAGGAAGGCAGGAGACTGATCGTCGGTAGGATTCAGGGTTATCCTCTCTGACTTGCCAGGCTTATAGATCATGGTGACGAGTACTGTCTTCCAAGCTGTGGCGAGCGGGTTCTGAATTTTTATTTTATTATTGTTTACTTATGAATTCTAGCCCTATTTGCATATGATATCGGTTTATACGATGGCTACAATTGTTATATATATGATGATTAAACAACAAATGCTTTGTACACAATACAAGATGATCAAAATAGTTAGATTTCATACCTGGTACTAGGCATATTCGATGTTAATGAAGTCAATTACAATAATTAACACAATTTATTGTTTTCTAAAGTTATTTTAGTGAGAAAGTTATATAAATTGTTTTATTTGTATCAAATAACTTAATTTCCAAGGTACTCCTTATTATGAGGTCAAGACATAGATAAGACAAGAATAGGTTAGATTAGGTAAAAGTCGGGAACTAATCACTAGAATTACAGTCCTTCTGAGATTCTGTTATTCATCATGAATTCAAAGATTTTCTTCATTATAAGTCAGCTATTTCTGTTGTTTCCAGGTAAATTTCACATATGACAAACATGAGACTAAAGTAATATATAGTGTTAACTACCAATATCATAAAAATTACCTAAAAATTTTAACAAAATCACAAAATACAATGAAATAATTTCCAGAGCAATAAATTATTTTTTATAACAAAAAAAACCTCATTATCGTTATAAAAAATATTCATGTTTATCAGATGAAAAAAAAAAAATGTAATTGCTTCTAGAGAAGTCAAACAAATACATTGACCTTTATGTTTTTATTCAAGTTTTGCACTTTCAACAGCGGAAGCAGTACAACAAAAATTTAATAAACAATGAAAAAGAATTTGCAATTAATTTCCCGAAATTATTTTTAACAATTCAGGGAAACAGAGATGATGATGTTTTTGATATATAAAATTAATTAATCAATTACAAAACAACAATAAGAATAATGCATGTTCATGATGATGGTAATAGTGATGGTGATGATGATGATGATGATGAAAGTGAGAAACATGAAAGAAATTTTAATTAAAATTTTGTATGAATTATTTTATATTTTTAAAATATATAAAATTTTATATTTTCTTGATTTTGTTTTGTTTGACCTTTCTTAACAGAAACTGACCTCGATGTGACTTCATAAATCGTCTTACTAGTTTTTTCGATTTAAAATAATTTGCAAAAATTAAAAATAACAACAATAACAAGAAACAACAACAAAACCATGTGCGCATTGAATTGAGTCAATATTTTTAAAAGTTTTTACTCAAAAGACTCATTTGCTTGCCGACTCTTCTTGCTTTTTTCTCACAAGATTCACAAAGAGATGGAAGAACTACTACTAACTAGTATTGTATTGTATAGTATAAGAGTTTGCTTCTTCTTTTATTCTTCTAATTGTTGTTATTTCTATTTTGTTGCCTATTTCAAATTAGAAATTTGTTAAAGAACCTAAGAATGAATGAATGAAGAAAAGACTTATCGAAAGAACGAACGAACGAACGGAGGAACAAACTAATGAACAAATGAGTATGAACAACACAACTACGAAAATGTGTCATAATTTAAAAATACAAAAAAGAAAAATAATGCAAAAATAACAGAAAATAAAACAAATAAACTTTAACAAGAAGCAACGGTAAAACTAAAGACCTGACAAGTTGTGTGATTTTTTTCTTTTATTTTCATAATTATTATCCGATTTTGCGTTTGTCTAAATCACAACAATTGACAATCGACAAACTTTGGTACTCTTAACCGACTTCAAAAATATCAAAGATACCTTCAAATTCGATTCAATGTTACGAAACGAAACAATGTATTATCGACTTCTTCGTGTTTTGTCCCCCTATACTATACTGGTATACATCCATAAAATGATTGTTAACTCGTTTACTTTATGCTTCGATCAAAGTATCTTCATTTGGAGGCCAAAAATCTCGCGGTTCAGTAATCAATCTTTATTGCTTTTATTGTTCACATCGTTTTTGTATACCACTATAATATGTATGAATTATTATTAGGTATTATCAATTTATTGAGTTGTTTGTAACCAGTGTAGGAGATCTCTTAAAGTATATATATTTTGCCGATACGATTCCGATCCCGATTATTGGAGTAAAAAATCGGCGATTCCGATACTGATACCGATACATACAAATAGCTTATTAAAGACCATTTTATTTAGACGGTCAGTTCCATCTCAGTCCATTATAGCCTTTCTACAGAGAGTAAAAAGTTGTGAGTTCTGGTTTTGCGTCCACAGTGAGCTCTGGTGTGTTCTGAACAGCTGTTTTTTGTTTTGGTTATACACATACGTGCAACTTTGTGCGCACATTGGCAAAAATAAAACGAGAATTTGTGTGAAATACATGATTAAGAACAATTTGCAGAATATGCACATAGTTCTTATAGCACTTGGATCATCAGATCGTACACAAAACTTTTTTCGAAACTGTTTTTTTTAACATTATTTGTTTTTTAGGTGGCAGCCCACTGTCGGGCTTTGACGTGTCTTTGTGCACCTCTTTTTCATGATAGCGCTTTAAGTGTGTCCACATGTTTAATGTCGTGAGGCTTTTGTTTCATCATCGAAGACTGAAAAATGTACTGATGCCCCAGCTTAGATATCCATTTCGATTTTTGAAGCGATAGCATGGACTGAGACTCAGACTGAACTGTCCATCTAAAAGGCCTTTATGTTGGCAAGCCTGACTGTTTCATATCAGTCAATAGACAATCGGCGATTCCGATATATCGGGATCAGAATCGTTGCATCCCTACTTTCTAATGTAGTCTCTTTGTTTTAAAGTTTTCGCACTGAAATTCAGCTCCTTACATAAACCACCCTTGTTCCCCAATGACAGGCACAGAAAAAAACCACATTGGTGTAGAAACTACATAATTTTATCTTTCTACTTTAACTTCTCTTAAACAACAAAATTTTTAAAATAGGAGAGTCAAAAATTCAGTGAAAATAGACCACATGGAAACTTGTGGTAAAGAAGCAAGTTTTTATGCTATTCTATGAAAAACTGTCTTTGTTTCATAAGTAATAGAAAGGCAACTTTTTATAAAGACGTCTTTAGTTAAAGCAATAAATGTATCCAAAACAATAAAACATATCAATCCAACGGTATAGCAATAATATATATCCAGCTAGAGTGTGTGAAAAGTACTCCAAGTTCTTCATTGAAAGATTTATTTCTTTTTACAATTAAAGTTTTATTGCATTAATTCTTTAATTTTTTTAGTATAGTGAATTCTAATCCACAAAAATATTCTCTTTACTCTATAACTTTGGATTTTTTCCTTTACCACTGTCTCCAATAAAATTTGCTTTTTTTTCAGAGGTGTCTTGTCATTTTTCCTTTAACTAGGTAATTGTAGTCCATAACTATTGAGTATTATTGAACCTTTCGATTTTTTCAAAAGTATCATGTTTGTCATGTGGTGAATTCTTTCTTTTATTTGCAACTCATCTTTTAAAAGCATTTTTGGGTGACTTTTAACTACCCTTCCAAAAATATCATATGACGTACCAGTTGGACATGAGTTACATCTATAAAGACGAGACTGAATAGTTAGCCGCTTATTGTTATCGACTTTGCCAAGAATATAAGCCTCCAAAAGTATTCCATACATTCTTTTGGCCTTTGAATTGGTAGGACGGCTTATATTCTTAACATCACCATGTTTCTGTTTTACATGATTTTTTTTTCCATGGGAAAACTTAAAATTGCACATTTTGTCCTTTAGTTGTTGCCGCTTTAGCATCTTTTTTGCCATGATTTTTAGCACCTGTAAAACCTTCTTCTCAAAACATCTAGTCATATAGATATGGATAAAATATTTATATTCCAGCTTTTCCTTTTTTAGTTCTTTTTAAAGTCTCTCTACCAAATCCCCTGTGGCACGACAGCATTCATGATTTTGTGGCAAATTGTCTTGATGAATTTTCTGATTCTTTAGCAATAGTGTCCAAACTCTCTAAAAATTCCTTTCTGAATGTGTTTTTCTTAATAGTTTGTTTCAACTCATCCCATACCAATTTACGAATGCCTAAGATCAGACATGACAATGAAAACAAACCGAAGCCTACATCGTTTTTTTATGCCAAAATTGTATGATATACTTCACGCTTCATACAATTTTAAGGGAGACCATGACTCTATGTTACAAACTTCACACCAAATTGGTTATACCCATTCACACTACTTAGTTTTACACTAAGGTATCTACACCACAATATCTTAGGCTATATGTATGCTATATTTACTGGTATATGGAAAAACACCTTCAACAATTTGCGTACATTTTTTCTTCTCTAAGTCTTTTTAGGTCGATCGCCCGCACACGATTGTATATACAAACGACTATCTATTATATGTATGTGCCTTTCTTTTTGTTGTTATCTGACTAATTTGAAGTTTGTTTATATAAAAAAAAAGAAAAATTATGTTCCAAGTTTATTTAAGATTTTCAATTGAATCATATTGTTTATCCATTGTACTTTGTATCTGCCGTTGAATTAGAATACATAATTTCAAATACATATTACGAGAAATTCAGATTTTTCATGTAATTTGTTTTTAATTAAGATACTCATACTACTGTTGGAATCAGATTTTATAGTGTTTTAGAATCAGAAATCAATATTAAAGTTAAACAAATGGGTTAGTCAAGTAATATGAAGTCACGTTTTAATAATTGTAATCGATTTTGTGGGAAATCTGTGTACTGTAATCATGACAAACAAAAATATAATTTCTTCAATTTATTTGTTTTTTGTACATATACGAGTATAAGTATATGGATACTTATAAGTTATTTCTTGTTGCACATCGGAATTTCCAGCTCAACAAATTTTGGTAGCTATACCAATATGACCTTAAACATTCCCACATAGTGTATTTAAAACAATGATTTTGTAAGCAATTATAGATCAAAAATAGTAACCATAAGAGTGTATCGATTTGTCTTTTCATGAAGATGAAGAACTCATTTTTTTTGTTTTATGAAATCTTTTATCTTTTATTCACTTTGTATGAAATGTTAAAATAGATTAGTTCAATGCCCTGACAATGGAAATCTATCATAGGTTTAGATTGTCAAATTCACGCTCATTTAAAGTGTATTAATGTTTTCCACATGGCCAGATCTGGTGATAGAAGTAATTACAGGGTATGAACACTTAGTAGGGATATTAAGATTCAAAATTTTGCCAATGCGATACGATACTGATTCAAATTATTGTTGTAAATAATCGGCGATTGGTACCGGCATCTGTAGCTTATTATTACATAGTAAAGCAATGTCGAAATTCAATAAACTTTGGATACTGATTACTTCTAAAACACGCAATGGATTTTGATACTGTTTTTAGAGTCATTTGTTTATAATAAATGAAATTAAAGTTATTCAAAACAATTATTCCAAGAATGAACTACTTCGTTCGTAGAACAACAAACGCAAACAGTCATCGTTTGCTTCAGAATGATGAAACCGATGCAAAGCAGGGACGGGTCTCTAGTTGAATAATATATCAACTGAATATTAAAGTATGGAACTCGCGATATATCTCTTAAACAAAGTATCTTGGAATGTTGAGACAACTTAAATAAGATTCCACCTCTTCTTGCTCTGTATGAGTATTCATGTGTAATAATTTGGATTCTCTTCTTAGGATTTTTTAATCAAATTGTCACAAGCAATACATATACCTGTTATAATTTTTAGCTAGCTCTTTGTTACTTCCACCATCTCTGTTTGTACTTTGAATTTACAAGATAAGTGTTCTTTTCGCCAAAATGCCTGTAGGTGGTAAAGCGAATATGCACAATTTGTAGTGCGGATCTAAATCTGTCTGGATATCTAATTTTCCAAAAAAGCCCTATTATTTTCATTGTCTTCTGCAATTTGTTTATTCTCGATCAGAGCTTAAACTTGTCGTAAACTATAACGTCGGAAGGGAAACAGACTCTTTACTTATAGATGGATTTTGATATTGTTTTTAAATAAATTGCACAAAAATTAATGTTCTTCTAAGAGAAATCATAAGTTATATTATATTCTGATCATGAAAGATCATCATCATCATCATCATCATCATCCTCTGGTGCTATGATTAGTTCCTGAGAAAGTTATCAACAAAAAAATGTCAAATATATTGCACGATTAAATTTATTATTCAGTAATAGTAGAATTCCTTGAATTCAAAGACGTGAATCATCTATTGAATGAAAATAATCAATAAATATTAATATTTAATAAATAAAATTATTTGCCAATGACCTTAGAATACCATGAATTCCACCTGTGCCCCTACTAATATGCCACAATTAATTCTTATACATATACTCGTACCATATTCTGAAAAACCATTAACACAACCGACCTCAAATTTATTTATTCTATATACTATATACACAGAAGAAGAAGTAATGAAATGTAGTATGTAAATGTGAATGAAGCACCCTGTAAATTATATCTCAACACACACACACACACACACACACACACATAACAAATATTCCAAAAATCACTGAAAGAAAGAAACCCCGAGTATGAAAACACGAACAAAAAATATACACAAAAATAACTAAAAAATGCTAAAAATAAAATTTATTTAAAGAAATGAAACCATGAAGAAAAAATAAAGCAAAAAGGAAATGATGAAAATATATATATATATATATATATAGATATATTCAAATCTATACATATCAGTATATATAGTATACCATATATATCATAGGCAAAAGATATGGTAGCAGACAGGAATAAAGAAAAAAGAAATTCGCAAATTTTAAAGGCAAAGAAAATTCAAAAAAAAAACAAAAATTATGTAGAAAATTGTTTTAAAAAGAAAAAAATTAATAATATGAAAATGTGCAAAAACTAATTTGTTAATTAGTGTGTGTGAATGTGTGGAAAATTTATATTTGAAATAAATTATGACAATTATTTTTTGTTTAATATTTTTTAATTATTTAAATAAATACCGGTTTTTGTTTTTTTTTTGGAGTCTTTGCTTTTAATTAAATAAATAAAATATTATTATAAATAATAATAATAATTTCTCGAATCAAATATTTAATCAAACCTATTATGATTATAATTATTGTTGTTGTTGTTGTTATTGTTGTAAACAATTGTCAAATTGTTGTTGTATAAAAAACTCTTAACTCATTGAAAGAAAAATAAACATACAAAAAATTAAATGTTTAAATTTTCAAACCATAAAAAGCATTTGCTCTCACTCTCTCTCTCTCACTCACACAGATACACACACACATCCATACAAACAGTCCAATACTCTCTCACACAGATACACGCACTTGTTTTTTTGCTTGCTTCTTTTTTTCTACTTATTTTGTTTTTGTTTCTGTTTTTTTTTTTTTCTATTTTTACGTTTATTTTTGATTTTTGAATAATTTATTTTTACCACATTTGGTTAAAAACTCAGGTGAGTTGGGAAAATATGAAAAATTATTTTAAATAGCTTTTCATTCTTACAAGATCTTCTGATGTTTTAGTTGTTGTTGTTGTTGCTGTTGTGATGGTGTTGTTGCTGTTGTTGTTGATGATCTTGTTGGCTTTTATAATTACTTATTATATTATTAAATTCTTAAGATACACAAACACATGAGTGATCGTACATGCACGCGGCTTTTTTATACGCAACAAAATAAACTTCTTTTTTTAAGGGGAAAAAATGCTTTTGAGAAACAGTCATCAAATAGTAATCTCAGTTGATCTTATTGATAGATTTTATTGTAATGCTTAATTGATAGATTATTTTCTTACTTTAGTTTTTTGTGAGTATTTTATTTTTATTGAAGTTAATCACGTTTTTTATTTATTCATGTAGATATATTTTTAATTTGTGATTTGCCGCAGCTTATGTGAGAATTTGAAGTGTTGTTTTTTAACTCTAGCGATACGGCATGCAACAGCGGAGAATTCATAAGAGAACGTAAGCAGCACGACGAGACAACCGACGATTGTTGTTGAGCGGCAGCTGTTTGCAAACTGATCGTCGTCACGACACAAAGCTGCAAAGCTTTTCCAATGTAGTACTATGAATGACCAAAGCAAACGGCAGAAGTGGCAAGGAAGGTTGGATTGAGAAGAATAAGAAGCAAAAAGGTGAAAACCAAAACAGCAAAAACATCTCAAAAAGAAATACATACACGTACTCGCACTATAGAAAGATACAATTGTATTTGTTGTTGTATCGTTTATTAGCTGTGAATGCGTCATGTTTTTCATGTTTGTTTTCTCTTGACATTCGTTCGATGAAGAGCTTTTTCCCATGGCATAAGCTTTTTTGTTCACCATCATCATCATCATTATTGTGAGCATCATCATACACTCAATTTAATCAAGGGAGAGTGCGGATCGATTGAATAAAGTCAATGATATTTATCTTATTATTAATTATTCAAAACAGTATGAAGTCGATAGTTCGGACTGTTGAAAAACAGACAGTTTCCAAATCATAGTAATATTCGGATTAAGAAAGTAAAAATAAAATAATAGTACATAATATATTTTGGTACTTGAACCCATATTTCCCACAACCGTTAGACATCTGATCGGGATTGAAGCTTATATAATAAAAGTTTAAATTCCAAACTAAGTTTGCTCTTTTTGCACAGAAGCCAAGTCACCTTTTTCCTTTTTTACGAACAGGAACGAGCAATGGTGGTCAAGGAAATTTTTATTCCTTTCTACATAATTTTTTTTAAATATTGAATTAATCACCTTTTTTGATTGGGATTACACATTTTTCAAACTCTCTTTTAAAATTCACATGCACATATTTTAACGGACGGATCTGATATGCAATGCTTAACCCTATTGAATCTTTTTCAGAGCTAAGAAGTCTTCGCATCATTCAACGTAATTTGGAATCAACAATTCTTCATCTAGTTATTAACCTGCAAACAATTCTTATCCTTGATAGCCATATCTTTGCAGCCTTCACCTTCAATTGAATAATCAAGTTGTAAAATTAAATCTAGTGCACGTTGCTTTCAACAACTCCCGGTCAGACATTCCTCCAATATCCATTCAATGTTGATTGACCTCCAACTGAATGCAGCCTTTCATGGAATATTTCTTCTAGCCACTCATTACATCAATTAACGTTATGTTCAAAGTCCATTGTAAATAACGTCTGATAGATTGTTCAATAGTAAGTGTAAATTATAACCTTGTCCTGATCGGCCGCATTGCCCATGTTGTATTTAATTTTGATTTCAGGAGTTTTTCTTTAATAATAAAACAAAACACATCTGGATATACACTTCAGCAATTTTTTAATTTTTATTTTTTTGTTAAAATACTACCTTAATAAACTATATAATACATACATGTATAATTACTCTATTTCACCATAATTTAGAAGCTTTCCCAGAATTCCGTAATGATGTATTAATTAGTAGGCGTTTGGCTGTCACTACCTTTTTACCAATTTTGGTGCTGCATACGATTTCTCAGAATATAGATTATACATATTTTAGTTACTAATAGAAGTACATTCTTATAGCTTCTTCTTAATTGTACAGATTCATCGTTTAGTTTCGTGAATCCCATTGAAAATGAAGTTTTATTAGCGATTTATCTTCTCTCATTGTGAATTTCTTATTTTCATGGTTGTTTCCGATGCTGACAGTGATTTCTTTTGGGTTTGAACTCACTTTTAAAAATTCATTAAAATCTTCTTTAAAACTGACTTTATTTGCATAATTTTGTTTATAACATAATTCGTTATTTAACTGTCGATTTATACATTTGTATCACACATGTCATACCTTACGAAATGATCAATATAACTTCGATCATCATTTTTGAATTCTATGGTTAATACATTTTGCAGTTTATAAATTGGAGTCTTTTGAAGATTCTAAAAAAATAAACACAAAAAAAGAGACAATATTAGATAAAAATTCATTTAGTGTATAATATTATATCAACCAACCTTTTGAAAAGTATCCAAAGCAAGTAAGTTTGTAGATTTATAATAACAGAACACAAGTCGAAATGAACGATTTCGTCTTTGAAGCTCTGTTATAAAATTAATAACATCAGTAATAGAGAATCGTTCGATATTGAATACAGTCTCAATACATTGAAATTGACTACAGCTATCGATAAGGTGTAGAATCGAATGTAGAAAATTCATCGATATACGTTCGGCGTAATCCATCTCAGGCGACGTGTTGTGCAAATAACTGACGAGATACTGGATACAAGACCAAGTCTGACTACCAGAAAGGGTAAGTTTCTGAAGAGTGCTTCTTACTCTTTTCAATTCGTTTGGTGGATTTATTTTCCACATATAAGAATCATCATCCGCATTGGGATGCTGATGGGTCAAACTTGTTAAAGAATACTTTTCCAGAAGTAAAATCCCAAAATAATCGCCTTCGGAAATGTACAAATGCTTGAGAGTTGATACTGGAGTTAACATCAAGGCCTTACTCGACAAATTATCGGGGTAGTTGCATGTAATTTTTAAATTTTCCAGTCGTAGTTCACTTAACATCCGTTTCATTTGTTTCGGTTGTATAGAGCACATATGAAAATGTATTTCCTTCAGTTTTTCCATTTCGTAAACATATTTACCGGTGATATTTGCATTACGCACTGCAAGACGCTGCAAATTTTTACATTTCTTGCCAAATAACTGCACATGATGATCTTTTAAGGAGTTTCCTTCCAAATTTAACTCTACGAGGTTTTCCAGATTCAGTGTGAAGAAAAAGCCAATATTAGGCAAACACTGCTCACCGGGGTACAAACGTAAAAGATCCAATCGTTTGATTCCTGAAGATACCATTTGTAAAAGCAGTTCAATGTCGTTTCTTTTTAATTGATGTTTTAGTTTATCACAAATTTCCATAGTTCTATATTCGCGTCGTAAAACTATTTCCATAATGTTTCGGAAGCGATAGCACTTGCGCGCCATATATATTTGATCAATTAATGGCAGTGCACTAAAAATTGCGAATAAACAATCGTCTTTGAATAGAGACATTTTAAATTTTCACGATCTGTAACACTTGTGCGGTCTATTCAATAGAAAGTTTTGTACTGACAGATTCTCGCTATGGCCCAACTATTTATTCATTTTTCGCCTTAATCTACCTAAGACTTACTTTACTAATTACTAATTAACTAACAAATTCATTATTTTCGTTTGTTTACGGCAGGGCCAACCACTAAAACACACACACTCTCTCTCTCTTTCTCTCCTATATTCGCGTCACACAAGAACAAAAGAAGACCTTTTTTTTGCTACCTGGATTGCATTGCTTTGCTTAGAATTCGCGAGATCATTTGTGTGCTGTATTGGGGGTTTGACATGGTTACTGGATATGTACCACAAACTTATTGTTTCCAAATTTCAGTTTGATAAGTCAAAAACCAAATAACTTTTTCTAAGAAGAACTTTAATTTAAATGGGGTTTTGTATGGGAGGTAAAGAGAAATCTATGTGCCTAATTTCAGCTTTCTTGCACAAAAGCAGCGCTCGAACCTTTTCACCAGGACCTTTTTTTTCGGGACAACATTGACAATTATTTTGAGTGAGATTGAGCAAAAGGTCCCAAAATAACTGTTCGTGCACTGACGTCAGACTCAGTCGCACAACATTCACACAAAGATGCATGAATTGAATGAGTCAGGCCTTGATGTTAACTCCAGTACCAACTCTCAAGCAGTTGTACATTTCTGAAGGCGATTCTTTTGGGATTTTACTTCTGGAAAAGTATCCTGTAACAAGTTTGACCCATAAGCATCCCCATGCGGAAGATGGCTCTTATATGTGGAAAATAAATCAACCAAACGAATTGAAAAGAGTAAGAAGCACTCTTCAGAAACTTACTCTTTCTGGTAATGCGACTTGGTCTTGTATCGAGTATCTGGTCAGTTATTTGCACAACACGTCGCCTGAGATGGATTACGCCGAACGTATATCGATGAATTTTCTACATTCGATTCTACAACTTATCGATTGCTGTAGTCAATTTCAATGTATTGAGACTATATTCAATATCGAACGATTCTCTATTACTGATGTTATTAATTTTATAACAGAGCTTCAAAGACGAAATCGTTCATTTCGACTTGTGTTCTGTTATTCTAATTATCAATACTCAGATGGTTTGGATACTTTTCAAAAGGTTGGTTGATTTAATGTAATATACTAAATGAATTTTTATCTAATACTGTCTCTTTTTTTTTTGTTTGCTTATTTTTTTAGAATCTTCAAGAGTGTCTACCTTATACGCACCTATACTACAATATGAATTAACTATAGCATTCAAATATGATCCTGGATGTTATCATGATTATTTCGTAAGGTACGACATGTGTGATACAAATGTATAAATCGACAGTTAAAAACAAAATTATGTAAATAAATAAGTTAAATCTTTATTGCCAATAACGATTTGATGACTTGAGCTGCGTTAAGTTACAACAACAAAAAAAAATAAAGTCAGTTTTAAAGAAGATTATAATGAATTTTTTAAACGTGAGTTTCAAACCCAAAGGAAATCAACCGTGAATATAAGAAATATACAAATAGAGAAGATGAATCGGTAATAACACTTCATTTTCAATGGGTTTCTAAGTAAATCACAAATCACTAGGATTCACGAAACTCAACGATGAATCTGTAAAATTAAGAAGAAGCTATAAGAATGTACTTCTATTAGTAACAAAAATATGTATTATCTGTATTCTGAGTAATCGTATGCAGCACCAAAATTGGAGACCAGGTAGAGGCAGCCAAACTACTGTTAATCAAAACATCATTACGGAATTCTAGGAAAGCTTCTAGTCTAATAACATATTTTCTAAAGTAAATTCAATTCAAAGAAAACGTGTTCTGTTATGGGCTGTGGAAAAAATTTAAAAATCTTAATCCTACAAAAACTATATTAAAATGTTTCATTAATCAAAAAACTGGTGAAAGAATTTTTAAAATTGGATAAATCGTTTTGAAGGTTACCCGTATCATCTAAACAAACATTACCTCTTTATTATATTAAGTATAGATAGTATAGATTAAACCGCTCAAGCTATAAAATGTTGGTAAGAGAACTATTGACATTTACAGAGATTGATATACGTTCAATTTATAGAAAGGAGGGTGTAATTTGTTACTTGAGTGTTGGTAAATCGTTTGGGTGAATCTTTTTTAGCTGCCTTTGAATCACCGTCCTGGTGAGTGACTCTGCGAGTGTATTTGGGTGGGACAGAAGTCTGTCATTGTATCGGTTGTTGTGGAAGTTTATTTCCTGTAGAATTGTAGGCATGCTGAGGTCGTTGTGAAGCATCGAGTTCCTGACAAACCAAGGGGCATTGGTGATTGTTCTTGGAGCTTTGTTTTGAAGGACTTGAATTTTCCTGCGATTTGAAGGGCGTGATGTACCCCATAGCTGGATACCATATTTCCAGGAAGGAGCAACGATTTGCTTGTATAATAAAAGTTTATATTCCAAACTAAGTTTGCTATTTTTGCACAGAAGCCAGTTCAACTTTTTCATTTTGTAGGAACAGGAACGAGCAATGGTGGTAATATGATATTTCCATGTTAGACGTTTATCTAGGTGCCCAAGTATTTCACAACTGTTTTATTTTTTTAATCTATGGTTTTTGCAAAAAGCTTCGTAATGAAATACTTCTTAGATAAGAAAATACTAGGCATCGTTTAACAAGGGGGTTACGTTCCTGTAAAAAACACCGTGTTAAGCGAGACAAGCAGCCAGTACAAAATTATGAGTTTCATTCCTAGATTTCAAAACAACGTCAAGGAAATTTTTATTCCTTTCTACATAATTTTTTTTAAATATTGAATTATTCACCTTTTTTGATTGTGAAGACACATTTCTCAAACTCTCTTTTAAATTTCACATGTGCATATTTTAATGGACGGATCTGATATGCAATGCTTAACCCTATTGAATCTTTTTCAGAGTTAAGAAGTCTTCGCATCATTCAACGTAATTTTGAATCAACAATTCTTCATCTATCCTTGATAGCCATATCTTTGCAGCCTTCACCTTCAATTGAACAACCAAGTTGTAAAATTAAATCTAGTGCACGTTGCTTTCAACAACTCCCGGTCAGATATTCCTCCAATATCCATTCAATGTTGATTGACCTCCAACTGAATGCAGCCTTTCATGGAATATTTCTTCTAGCCACTCATTACATCAATTAACGTTATGTTCAAAGTCCATTGTAAAGAACGTCTGATAGATTGTTCAATAGTAAGTGTAAATTATAACCTTGTCCTGATCGGCCGCATTGCCCATGTTGTATTTAATTTTGATTTCAGGAGTTTTTCTTTAATAATAAAACAAAACACATCTGGATATACACTTCAGCAATTTTTTAATTTTTATTTTTTTGTTAAAATACTACCTTAATAAACTATATAATATATACATGTATAATTACTCTATTTCACCATAATTTAGAAGCTTTCCCAGAATTCCGTAATGATGTATTAATTAGTAGTCGTTTGGCTGTCACTACCTTTTTACCAATTTTGGTGCTGCATACGATTTCTCAGAATATAGATTATACATATTTTAGTTACTAATAGAAGTACATTCTTATAGCTTCTTCTTAATTTTACAGATGCATCGTTTAGTTTCGTGAATCCCATTGAAAATGAAGAGTTATTAGCGATTTATCTTCTCTCATTGTGAATTTCTTATTTTCAGGGTTGTTTCCGATGCTGGCAGTGATTTCTTTTGGGTTTGAACTCACTTTTAAAAATTCATTAAAATCTTCTTTAAAACTGACTTTATTTGCATAATTTTGTTTATAACATAATTCGTTATTTAACTGTTGATTTATACATTTGTATCACACATGTCGTACTTTACGAAATGATCAATATAACTTCGAAGATCATTTTTGAATTCTATGGTTAACACATTTTGCAGTTTATAAATTGGAGTCTCTTGAAGATTCTAAAAAAATAAACACAAAAAAAGAGACAATATTAGATAAAAATTCATTTAGTGTATAATATTATATCAACCAACCTTTTGAAAAGTATCCAAAGCAAGTAAGTTTGTAGATTTATAATAACAGAACACAAGTCGAAATGAACGATTTCGTCTTTGAAGCTCTGTTATAAAACGAATAACATCAGTAATAGAGAATCGTGCAGTATTGAATACAGTCTCAATACATTGAAATTGACTACAGCTATCGATAAGGTGTAGAATCGAATGTAGAAAATTCATCGACATACGTTCGGCGTAATCCATCTCAGGCGACGTGTTGTGCAAATAACTGACGAGATACTGGATACAAGACCAAGTCTGACTACCAGAAAGAGTAAGTTTCTGAAGAGTGCTTCTTACTCTTTTCAATTCGTTTGGTGGATTTATTTTCCACATATAAGAATCATCATCCGCATTGGGATGCTGATGGGTCAAACTTGTTAAAGAATACTTTTCCAGAAGTAAAATCCCAAAATAATCGCCTTCGGAAATGTACAAATGCTTGAGAGTTGATACTGGAGTTAACATCAAGGCCTTACTCGACAAATTATCGGGGTAGTTGCATGTAATTTTTAAATTTTCCAGTCGTAGTTCACTTAACATCCGTTTCATTTGTTTCGGTTGTATAGAGCACATATGAAAATGTATTTCCTTCAGTTTTTCCATTTCGTAAACATATTTACCGGTGATATTTGCATTACGCACTGCAAGACGCTGCAAATTTTTACATTTCTTGCCAAATAACTGCACATGATGATCTTTTAAGGAGTTTCCGTCCAAATTTAACTCTACGAGGTTTTCCAGATTCAGTGTGAAGAAAAAGCCAATATTAGGCAAACACTGCTCACCGGGGTACAAACGTAAAAGATCCAATCGTTTGATTCCTGAAGATACCATTTGTAAAAGCAGTTCAATGTCGTTTCTTTTTAATTGATGTTTTAGTTTATCACAAATTTCCATAGTTCTATATTCGCGTCGTAAAACTATTTCCATAATGTTTCGGAAGCGATAGCACTTGCGCGCCATATATATTTGATCAATTAATGGCAGTGCACTAAAAATTGCGAATAAACAATCGTCTTTGAATAGAGACATTTTAAATTTTCACGATCTGTAACACTTGTGCGTTCTATTCAATAGAAAGTTTTGTACTGACAGATTCTCGCTATGGACCAACTATTTATTCATTTTTCGCCTTAATCTACCTAAGACTTACTTTACTAATTACTAATTAACTAACAAATTCATTATTTTCGTTTGTTTACGGCAGGGCCTACCACTAAAACACACTCTCTCTCTTTCTCTCCTATACACAAAGCTAAACACACAAGCACGTCTACATACATACTAGTCAAGTGAAACCATAATTAGGAGGTTCTTTACAAATTTAGTATATTCACCTACCACCTATGACAGTTAATGATACTACTGCAACCCTTGTTAATGAAGAAAGGTTTAGGTAGATTAAAAAAGTTGAATAAAAAGCTGTTCGATAGTAAAATTCAGTCAGTACAAATCTTTACATTGAATAGAACGCACAAGTAATATAGATCGTGAACGCACAAGTGTTATAGATCGTGAACGCACAAGTATTATAGATCGTGACAATTTAAAATGTTTCAATTAAGCGACGATTGTGTATCCGCAATTTTTAATGTATTGCCATTAAAACAACAAATAAAATATTCGCGTATGAGCCATCGCTTCCGAAACATTTTACAACGCGAGTATAGCACTATGAAAATGCATCATGAACTAAAAGATCAATTAAACAGAAAGGACATTAAACAGCTTTTAAAAATGGTCTCTTCACGAATGAAACGACTGGATATAGAACTTTTGTATCCAGGTTTAAACTTTTTGCCTAGTATTAACTTTTTCCTCAAACTTAATCTGGAAAGCCTCGTAGAGTTAAATCTGGAAGGACGCGTCTTAGAAGATCATCATGTGGAGTTATTTGCCACGAAGTGTGTAAATCTGCAAAGTTTTTCTGTATCATTGGGAGATATCAGCGGTAAATTTGTTTGCGGAATGAAAAAACTGAAGGAAATACATTTTAATGTTTGCTCTATACAACCGGAAGAAATGGAACGGATGTTAAGTGAACTATCTCTGGAGGTAATAAAAATTACATACAACAACCCTGCTAATGTGTTGAGTCAGGCCTTGATGTTAACTCCAGTACCAACTCTCAAGCAGTTGTACATTTCTGAAGGCGATTCTTTTGGGATTTTACTTCTGGAAAAGTATCCTGTAACAAGTTTGACCCATAAGCATCCCCATGCGGAAGATGGCTCTTATATGTGGAAAATAAATCCACCAAACGAATTGAAAAGAGTAAGAAGCACTCTTCAGAAACTTACTCTTTCTGGTAATGCGACTTGGTCTTGTATCGAGTATCTGGTCAGTTATTTGCACAACACGTCGCCTGAGATGGATTACGCCGAACGTATGTCGATGAATTTTCTACATTCGATTCTACAACTTATCGATTGCTGTAGTCAATTTCAATGTATTGAGACTATATTCAATATCGAACGATTCTCTATTACTGATGTTATTAATTTTATAACAGAGCTTCAAAGACGAAATCGTTCATTTCGACTTGTGTTCTGTTATTCTAATTATCAATACTCAGATGGTTTGGATACTTTTCAAAAGGTTGGTTGATTTAATGTAATATACTAAATGAATTTTTATCTAATACTGTCTCTTTTTTTTTTGTTTGCTTATTTTTTTAGAATCTTCAAGAGTGTCTACCTTATAAACTACAATATGAATTAACTATAGCATTCAAATATGATCCTGGATGTTATAATGATTATTTCGTAAGGTACGACATGTGTGATACAAATGTATAAATCGACAGTTAAAAACAAAATTATGTAAATAAATAAGTTAAATCTTTATTGCCAATAACGATTTGATGACTTGAGCGGCGTTAAGTTACAACAACAAAAAAATAAAGTCAGTTTTAAAGAAGATTATAATGAATTTTTTAAACGTGAGTTTCAAACCCAAAGGAAATCAACCGTGAATATAAGAAATATACAAGGAGAGAAGATGAATCGGTAATAACACTTCATTTTCAATGGGTTTCTAAGTAAATCACAAATCACTAGGATTCACGAAACTCAACGATGAATCTGTAAAATTAAGAAGAAGCTATAAGAATGTAACAAAAATATGTATTATCTGTATTCTGAGTAATCGTATGCAGCACCAAAATTGGAGACCAGGTAGAGGCAGCCAAACTAATGTTAATCAAAACATCATTACGGAATTCTAGGAAACCTTCTAGTCTAATAACATATTTTCTAAAGTAAATTCAATTCAAAGAAAACGTGTTCTGTTATGTTCTAAATGGAGTATGAAATAGAAGTATCTAATTATAATATTATTATATGTATATGTATATTATATAACAAAAAAAAAAATAAAAAAATTCCGGAATTCTATATCCAGATGTGTTATGTTTTATTATTAAAGAAAAAAATTCAGTGAATAGACAGCACAAGTGTTATAGAGCGTGAATATTTTAAATGTTTCAATTAAACGACGATTGTTTATCTGTTATTTTTAGTGAACTGCTATTCAGTAAACAAATAAATATGTCGCACATGCACAAGCGATGCTTCCGAAACATTATAAAAATGCTTTGACGGTTCGGAGTTAGGTAATAGGGTATTTCTGACACTTTGAAAATGAAGGCTTTGGTCCAAAAGGTGGATCGTAGTTAGCTCCGCATGACTACATAGTTGACAAGATGGGAGTCTATCCCCATTGAGTAAATAGTTATAGATAATAGTGAAGAAAGTAAATTTATTCCCGTAGCAAACTTTGTACCTGTGTTGATAACACAACCAAAACTCAGATTTTGGAGTTTTGTAGCCTCTATTAATGCCTTTCCTCTCATCATTATACTCTTCACGGGAGTGAATAGTATTATAATTTTGTCATGATGTTTCTTACACTCAGGAGGAGACATCTCAGACCACGTAAAGTATATATATTTTTGATCAGCTCGATGAGACGAAACGAAACCCAAATTAAAACCAGAAAGAAGGCTATCATTGGCTGTGCCAAAGATGTAATACTCTTCACGCTCCTCCAGGTTGCATCCAACCTTCCTTTCTTAGCATCACCATATTCTCTCTGTTACAGTTTGAGTATCAACAAAGAAGAGTTGCATTGTATTTTTATTGTACTTATACTGTTTATAAGTTTGTCATTTAATTTGAGTTTGTATGGGAGGTACCCTTGCTGGTAACCATAGGTCTCATCGAGCTGATCACAAATATACATATATACTTTATGTGGCCTGCGATGTCTCCTTCTGTGTGTTACAAACTTCATGACAAACTTATAATACTATTCACTCCGGTGAAGAATATAAAAAAATGGGCACGTTATGTATAGTCAACTTTCTGACGTAACTATTTGACATAGCACATACCAAGGAGCACTTGCTACACTATTGTACGTAGAATAACAGACTGGTATCATTGGATTGAGTTCTCCAAATCCATACCTGCTTTCTAGGGCCAAACTTTGTTCTCTAGGCTAAGTTGGGACCCTGACCAAAGCAGGGTTTCTATACATATGATGTTTAATATTCGATTATTTTCATAGTCTCACTCTGATTTTAGTATTGGAAAAACAGTTCTTTTTTATTTAGACGTTAGACGTACGCTTACAATAATAACATTAATAAAGAATATAGGTATGTATATAGTACAATACAATACAATACATCATGATCATGTTTAGTTGAGTTATTAACATAAAGCCTTTGAAACCGTTTTAACTAAGAAAAATAATAAATTCATTTAGGGAGTATTAATTTTTTACAATTCTATGCCAAAAAGATGGCTTTTGATATAATAACTTTTTTAGTATACATAAAATACATAAGACATACGTTCAACTAGTTTGGAATATAAAATATCAGTTTTAAAATGTTGACTAACTTAAGAACTATGTATAGAATATCAATCTTCAATTATATAAACTAATAAGCTGAGTTTTCCTCTAGCCTGGTTTCCACTTTAATACCAGCTTCGTCATAAGTTTGATTTGTTTCCTCTTCCTCTACGTCTCTATCGGATTCTCCACTTTCTGCTGCTTCTGATGTAGATTTTGCTGTGTTTGCACGTTCATGTATACGCATATGGCGACGCATATCGCCCAACACACGAAACTTCTTGTCACACACCGTACAAGGATATGGTTTCTCACCTGTGTGTATTTTCATGTGACTCTTGAGATAGCAACTAGCACGAAATGATTTGCTGCAATAGTCACAATTGAAATTACGTTCACAGGTGTGAATCTTTCGATGAAGGACAAGTGAGTATTTGCGTGAAAACGATTTGCCACAATATTCGCACATATGAGCTTTGACATCATTATGTATGGATTCACAATGATATTTCAAGTCACCGAATCGTCCAAATTTCCTTTGACAAATGGAACATTCGAATGGTTTTTCGCCAGTATCTTATAAAAGAAAATATTATATATCAGATGATCTATGTATCTATGACTAAAGACTTACGGGTTCGAACATGCATTTTGAGAGCACCGATTGCAAAGAATGAGCGCTCGCCCACATTCAGCACATGTGTGTGGCCTGTCTTGGGTATGGGTACGTGAATGATATTTTAGGGCATTTCGTGAGTTGAGCTCACGATCGTATTTCGTACAAGTGAATGAAAGTTTTTTTCTCAGAGTGATCTTCTTACCGATGATGGTTCTGCTCGAGCCTTTGCCTTACGATTACGCGTCTTTGTAGTCTTTGATGAAATTGTGTATTGAAGAATATCGTCTTCAGTTGATGTTGTTGTTGTGGTTATTGGTGTGTTTGTTGTTGCTGTGTGATTTCCTCGTGGATCATCTGTAGAATCTGAACTTTGACTTATTGGTAGCTCTGCAAATGGTGAAGAAGATGTAAGCATTGTTAGCGTTTTCGTTTCTGTAGAGATTTGGTGTTTTTGTTCCGTTGACAGTACACTGTAGACAATTGATTGCTGCGGATCTGTTGGCTGAAGTACTGTTTCTTGTAGTGCTGTATTATATAATGTTACATATGTTTCATATGTACATACAATATATATGTCTTGTATGTTCTATACTCTTTAATTGCTTTAATCTTTGAATTTGTTTAATGTTAAACTCGTCTGTTACAATTAAAAATAGTGCTCCACTGCTTGAGTTACTACTTAAATTGACTTCACTTGCTAAATTGTAGCTAACATGAACGACTTCACTTTATTCAGACTTACGAAATGAACATCAAATTCATTGCCACTTACTTGAGCATAAACTATTTACGAAAATCGGACTCACTTTCCTACCTGAGAATTAACTATTGAATTTACGATATTTATTACCGATGTCATCGGCCGCAAGTTTCTTGAATTACTGAATTATTAGAAGTTATATGACGTTGTTGCTGTAATAGCAAACACTTCTCTTCTCCTTCTTATCTTTTCATGTCGTCGCCTATTTCTGCTTTATAAATAATCTTGCTTGGGTTATCCCTTACAAATCTTTACATTAATGGAAAGTTCGAATATTTTATTGTTAATTTATTAATATACATACTATATGTATTTATTTATTTTTATATATCCTTTTTTATGAACAATATTTTACAATTTTTAACTAAAATTTATGAGTTCATAATGATTGTATAATTATAAAATTGAATAAAACAGAACATAAGACAACTTAGGGTATAATTAAGTTTTTAGTGTTTTAAAAAGTCTTTGGACACAACATAAAAAATGTATAGAAAAAGATATTATAATTCAAAGGTGTCAATGAAAAGCTTCCAATCTTAATAAGAAAAAATACTTTTAACATAAAAAATTAAAACTTAACATGGTGGATTGTTTACTACATGTACCTAGCTGGAGTTCTTTAACTTGGGTGTATAGTCATGACTATGATATGATTAATTATCATTATTGTTATATTATCACTTTTTAAAAACAATCACCACTCTATACAAGACTCTGATTGGCATCTTTTCATGCCACCCTTGTAAAAGGACAAATTAGAGACAAATAATAATTTGACTTCTTATGATGTGAAGTGTTTAAAAATAATGATTTTTTATGTAACTACTATAGGTAAATGTATTCAAGCTGATTCATAACGAGCTTTCATCATTTTCTTCATATAAGTTTTATAATCATCACCGGGTGCCATTCCAGATTTTGTGCCTAGGCCAG
>JBAMAV010000949.1:0-159467 GCA_037043315.1 Amiota communis
AACACAATCCGCTGGCGGTTGAAAAGACTTCATCCCAACGATCTCCTCAGTAGGAGATCTTAATAATAATTAGATGTCATGTTTATCTAAGCTTACGTAAATCTCCTAAATATGAAGAAACAAATGTATAAAAACCCATCCGGTTGCTTGACAATAAACTAAATAATATCAAAAAAAAAAACAAAGGTAAAACCATCAGCTGAGTTTGGTAAGTCAAGTCTGTCAATGCATTCACTTTAGGTATGAAAATATTCTGAAAATTTCAATCTCTTAGATATAAACAACACAACCAATATTTACTTTTTTCCATACACATCATCTTCCTGTATAAATTCATTTAATTTTAATTGTACATAATAAAACTTTTTTCCAAAAAAGGAACATTTGATAGTTGACTCTTTTGCAGTAGATTTTTTTCTGCTTCTGTTGTGCTACAAAATTAAATTGCAAACATTTTCCAATTTATGCCAATTCATGAACCAACCAGAAAATGAAGAACAATGTGGCAATAAAACTGCCATCATTTCGGTTTATATACTCGTTTTTTTTTACTATGGTATATGATGAAGACTATAAAGTTTCAACTTTCGCAAAGTGCATTTTGCAAGAATTAAAAAAGCCTCAAGCAAATTATACACCACAATGAATTTTATTGCAAAAAAAATATACACAAATAATAAAAATAATAATAAACAAAATAATAAGTTAAGTAAAAGTAGAACGCAGATGAAATAAGAATTGACTGAAAATGCAAACATAAAAATAAAAATTAAATAACCAAGAAAAATAAACAAATCTTAAATAAATAAAATTAAAAACAATAAATATATAAATACGTTTAAAATTACTGTATTTGCTATAACAATTCTTATGGTATTCAGATTTATTGAAAATACATTTTAATAAAGATAAAAATATGAAAAATAAATTCAGTGTACATAAGGTTATGAGAATATTATGCTTCAATCTGTGTTAATCCTATTATGCCGGTCAAATATGTTTTCCATTTTCATATTTAAATGAAATAAATTGAAACATAATTGAATATAAAATTCAGTTTCACCAACAATTATGTATCCTTCATTTCGTTTTAGTAAAAGAATTGAAGAAATTTTCCATGCAGAAAATAAGTAGTTGTAGTTCACAAAGGTGAAAACTGGTTTTTCTACTATAATTTTAGCTATACATTCATTTCATTTGGTTTCAAATAAAAAGAACAACAAAACGAATGTAACGAATGGTATGTATTTGTAAGCGATGCGCATTTGGTCATTTGGTTTACTTTAGAATATTTGAGAATAATCCCAACCATTCGTAAATCTTCTGAATGGACAACCTCTTTGGCTGAAGGACTCAGCGTGAGCGACAGAGAGAAAAAATCGACCGAAAATTGGGTGCGACAGAGGCAGTCTCCGTCGATGATCACATATTTTATTTCAACCATTACAGAGTCAGTCATCAGAGTAATGTTACGCTCAGACCTATATAAATACCCTTCATACGTATGCTACTTTTTTTAAATGTAAATTGGCAACCCTGTGTGGGAACATAAGTATGACATATGTACAGTTTTCTGACATGTTCTGTTCTGCAAATTAGAAGCTTTTGTTATAAGTTAGTTGAAAAGAATGTTAGGAGTAGGAAAACATAAAAATCACATAACTTTTTGATAATTTTTGTTAATTGCACAAAAAATACTACGCCAAATACACTTATCAGTAACTGTTATCACTTGATTTAATAGTTAGAACTAACGACCCAGCTGCACTTCTATTTTTATGAACATAACTGTATGTTAATAATAGAAATTTAAATTTTCGACATATGTCAAATTTGTATCATACGTATGAAGAAGTCTGCATAACCATCAGCTTAAAAACGACTTCCATTCATTTCATTTTATTTGAAAATTGGTTCATTCGCATTTGGTCGTCATTTGAATTAAAACATTTCGTTTGTCTAAGCAAGTATTTGGTATTTGCAAATGTCCGTCCAAAACTCAGTTCATTCTTTTTGGTCGACCAAATACTTAAAATTTGTTATTCTCACGAAACAATTGCCTTATTTGCCGCTTAGATTGCAATCTGATGTATCTACTTACTTCAAAGAAACTCATTTTCATAGAAATAGAAATGGTTGTGTTTGATACTCATCATTTCTATATAACACTCCTCCTATGCAAGGCATTATGTGTTACAAACATCAAGACAAAGTGAAATATATCATTGTGTGAAAGGTATAAAAACCAGGATTGAATCAGTAAACGAGTTAAAACGCGAATATTATATGAAAAAATGAAATGATATGTGTGGAAGGATTGGATGATTGTCCGAGTATACTTAGTAAGTTGCCAACACGGAACAATTTGTATGAAGAACATAGGATGAAAAGTTTATGAAATGAACAAAACTAAAAAAAAAAAAATACATATAATTTAAGGATAAAAGAATAATGGAATAACAAGGAACCGCATAATGTGGTACATTGTTTGCATACAAAAGAGAACTAACAGCACCAGCAGCATAAGTTATATAAGTAAAAGGATAATAATAGTAAAGGGCTGGATATAATTTATTATGCGGAAGCAATGCAATGTTCTGTCTTGTCAGTTTATGATGAAGTTCTTTATAATAATGTTAGTGATGATGATGATGATGTTGACGATTATGTAGTAAACAAGAATAACAGCAACAATTTCAGTGCAACTTATTATAAAACAATCTGTCTACGCTTTGTGCATTTAATGAGTTTCGCACGCGAGTTGATTCAATAAACAAACTGCACAAGGTTGATGCTTGATGATGAAAGCAAAAATAAAAATAAATATTTTCTTTTCTTAGTGTATTAAGCAGTTGATTTTGTTCTTTACAAAAATAACAAACTTTTATAGCTTAAGAAAATTTATAGTTGGTTGGTTACACACAATTTTTATGTTGCCATCTTTATGCAAGTGTATTCTTTCATTTTTCAATTTTTTTTCGTATTTCTCAGGTGGCCTTGAATCATTTCCGGTTGATCAACTCGATGAGGATGTTAAAGTGATTATCATTAAAGGACCAAGAAATACAATCAAAATACCGCGTGTCTTTTTACGTTTTACCAAATTGCAAGAGCTGCGCATCACTGACTCAAATATACCAGCAATTGGTGCGAATTCCTTTTGGGGCCTCACGCAATTACGAATATTAGGTGAGTACATTTTGTTGGAATCCAATAAGAGATAAGATGATGATGTTGTTGATGCCATGGTTGATGGTGGCAGTGAAAGTAAATGAAGTTTGAGTAGTAAAATTTAATGAAAGGCTACAAACAAATATCATCATATCACATCAAAACCATGGACACATAAAACAGTAAAGAAAAAAGGACATAATATCCTTGTGTTCATTTCATTTTCGGTTTCATCGTTGGCATTTTATTATTTACACAATAAACGAAAGGGAATATTTAAATACATGTTTTTATTTTTGAAATTTTCCAACAAGGATTCAATTTACAACAAACCGAAAGTTGTTAAAACGCAAAATCCTCAATACACAAATGTAAGAAACATTCAGAAAAAAAAGATACAAGTGGCCAATGTGGCATTAAATATTGTAACGATATTTCCTTGTAGCAAACTCAAATGAAGAAGAATCAAACAGAGAATATTATACAACATACAATATATAAAAAGGATAACAACGAAATGTGGCTTGCTTTACGCGCTTTGTCAATAAAAATTGAAATTGATGCGAGTCAGGCAAATGAAGGACACCCTGCAAAAGCAAACAGAAATTGAACATGAACGGGTAGGCGAAACAAATACTGGAAAACAAAATCAAACCAAACCAAAGTAAATAAAATCAACAACAAGAAAACAAAAGCTTTAAAAATCAAGGATTCTCACATCAAGAGAGATATGGAGAGAGAGGGAGAGAGAGAGTCCTTGGCTACTAGCTTAGCAATCAATGTTATCTTCTTCTGCTATTGCTGTCATGTCTTTTTGATAGGCGCATTGGGCGTTTAAAGTGCGATTTTATTTTTAGCTTTTACTTTCTTCTCCGTTTTTTTTTATTGGTTTTTCAACTTGTTTAGCGGATTATTTAAAGAAAATAAGAAACAATAAACAGAGTATTTACATAAAGTTGTAAAAGGCTGTGTTACATTGCTCATTGCAGTCGTCTGTCTGTCTAATCATGATTAAAGATGAATAAACTGTGCACCCACAAGCATTTGTCATCATTTCAGGATTGAAATGTTTTAAAATAACAATTGAAACGAAATGAAAAAAAAAAAAACAATAGCACAGGATATAAAACTTAGATGAGTCATATAATCCTTACCTTATGTCTTCTGTCAATTGGGCGTTGTTTTGCGTTGTTGAAATGCATCAAGAAATATTTTAAATTCCATTTATAACTATATAGATCCCCTGCACTAACATATGTATTGATATTGTGCAATCAAAAGTCAGTGGCAAGACAATGAGGCGTATGTGTATGTTTCAATTTAAGTTTATCTAAAATTTGACGCAGGTTTGACAGGAAGCATACAAACTTATATAACAAAAACAAATAATCTTATTAGAGTTTCAACAACTTTTTTTTTTTTCCTATCAGGAAATATGTTAGTAATTATAGATTCGATTTTGTGTTAAGACCCACTTTCAATGTGTACACATACCAGCAATACATTAAAATAATGAAGCTTTTTCTTGTGTTTAGAATATATATATGTCTCACATTTTCATCTAGCTATTACAAACTTCATAAACTTTATGGAAGATATCACTAATTTAAATATTATTTAAAAAACTTATTTGTCAATAAACTTCTTCCTAAAAAGTGGCTACTGTGTGCGATAAACGCCATTCATATCAGCACCCTGCTTCTGAGCTTCAAATGGTAGCCTCTTTGTGAATTGGTTATTTAATAAGACAACAGTATTTCAGGTGAAATGATATCCAAACACAATAAAATGGAAGAAAGAAACAAAAGGAATCCATTCATTCATCCATATATTCGATACTATCCCACGTAACTTTCTCTCCCAGAAGCCACGCGATCTGGGTTCCATTCAAAACCAAACATGACTGGAGATTGACCGCAAGTCCCTTTGGTACTAAACTATTGGGGTTACTAGACATGCAATACAATTATTGGTGACTACTTTTCATCCTGCACTATAAAATTTAATTGAAATTCTAAAACATATGGTTGCACAATTCAAATTAAGATACATTAGCTCTAAAATTATATTCAAATTTCCAAAATATATAAGGTATACAAGTAAGTTTTAGAGGATATTTACTCGATTTTGAAGCTTCATGTTGCAAAATTGGTACTCGGTACCATGAATTTCCCCACTTTTCTGGCAATGCATGAATTCCGCGCCAATAAAACTGTTTGTCTATGGAGGCCAAGAAAGCATCAAGCCAATTTTTGGTACTGAAGCGTTTCCCGTAAGACCGTTCTGCACCGACCAGAACAAATGGTAGTCAGATGGTTCAAGGTCGGGTGGGTTGGTACATCCCATCGGGATAGGTTTTGACGACGATTGCGGCACGCGGCCGAGCATTGTTTTGGTGAAAGTTTAATAGCTCTGGTTTCCCATTCCGACAGTTTTTCCGGAATCGCATGCTTCAGTAGAAAGCCCCGTCAGAAGCTTGTAGTACCTTCTGGTCCCGCCGAATGCAGAGCATAAGAGCTGCCAAAGATGTTTGACTTTGGCGTCAATGGTCCAGGTTCACGGCACTTAACATACGCCTCCTAGCGTTTTGGATTATCGTAATAAATCCATTTGTCACCGCTATTGATGATACAATGTAAAAACGACTTCTCTTTATACGGTTGAAGGAGCGTTTGGGAAGCAGTGACCCGGCGTTCGATATCACTTGGTTTGAGTTCGTGGGGCACCAAGTTTCTGACCATCTGGACCATACCAATGGCTTTCAACCGCAATGAACCACCTTGTTGAGTCCCATCTAATATTGCCTCAAGTTCTTCTTGGCTTTACCACGGGTCTTCAACCGAAATTTCCTCCAATTTGGCGTCTACAAAAGTTGGTGGCCATTCTCCACGCACCTTGTCAGTTCTTCAGATGGAAACAAAATAGAGTTTTGTAGGCACAATAACAGATATTGTTGTCGAACAAAAAAAATATGTTAATAATACTTAGATGGAGCGAAATTTATTCTAAAATGTGGTAAAATGATGAAGCTTTCACATAAAGTTGGTTCCAACATGATCGGTATGCATAAACACTACTGGTGCTCTCTGTTGTCAATCCTTTAAAATTTACTTGTATACCCAATGAAGCAAATGAGATTAAGTTAAACGGTTAATAGAATGATAAGTGTTAAGATGACTTAAAAAATAAGATTTAAGTTGATTGGAAGAAATAGAGTGTAATACCAGGTCGCAGTATTCATGTAAATCACAAACGGGTCATGCTGCAAATAAGTGGTTTTACATCCAACAAACATAGGGGAAGGTAATAGTTAAATTTATGCTATCAAGCAAAGATGTGGAAAAGATACTGCCAACAATTTGATTGTGCAAGACACCTTCAAATAAAGAGTTGTTCTACGAATGGATAATTTTGAGAGCTGGATTAACTTAAGACGGCTTTGGTAGTATGGAAGGTTGATTTTAGAATCACAATGCACTGTAAGCTACACAGTTCAAAAATCAAGTATTGTTTTTAAACGGATTCAATACTATCAATATACTTTTTAAAATGTGGGTATCATAAACAAGATGCGTATTCAAGAATTGTTCTAACTAAAGATGTGAAAAGATCACTTAGCTCTTAGGCAATATCAGTGTTCCATCTCCTTACTATTGTATAATAAATACGAGCACAAATTGATACCATTAGAATGTTGTGTAAACTTATGGTACATCAAGTTTTAAGACATAACATGAATTCAACATCAAATGAATATTGTTTTCGCCTGAGTAAACTTTGGTGTAGCCTAAATGAATCCTCCATTTGATGTGTAGTTCATAATTGAACTAATGAACTTTAGAGAGAGAGAGAGAGATAGTGTATTGCAAACTATGTTAATTGACAAAGATACATGTGTTTATATATACTACAGTCTAGCTTAATACACAACTAATTAGAGGCATTTGAAGGTTTCCCTGAATGTAAGCAGTTATTTCAAACTTTCGCATGTATGTTTGTTTGATTAATGAATGAGGTGAAACTTGAATTTTACAGCTCACACTAATGAAAATATTGTGTGAGGTTTCTTTGATGTATTTTGTTATACCAATATATATGTGTAAAATGAAGTTATTTCAAATTTAATGTCAATGTGATTAACACTTTTGAGGAGGACAAGTTCTTGTTCTATAGAAACACATATCTGCTGTAATCTTCAATATACTAAATTAAATGAAAAGCTGGGAAAAATTTCATTGAATACAATAAACAATATAATAAATACTGAATTGCATAATAAAAGAACAACAGTTGCACAGCCAATTCAATTGTAATAAAAAATCATATTGCATATTTTTATGCGCATGATGAAATGAATTTTAACTCAACCACATGCGATACTCACTCATGTATGCTCACTTCTTTCATTCTGTTTGCCTTCTTTATCTCATACTTATTTGATTTTATTCTGTTTGCAGATCTCTCAAAGAACAATATAACCAACGTGACTGAAAATCACTTTCGCGGCCAAGATAATCTACAGGAATTGGATTTATCGAAAAATAAAATTTTACGCATGGCAAGCTCAACGTTTCGACATTTAAGGGTAAGTAAACATGTGCAATCACAATTGACTGAGACTCGTCGATACCAATCAAGTCAAGTGAAATTGTTGTTCCATACTACTTAACGGATTATAGTAGTAAGAATTGTACAGATTTCTTCCACTATTAAATTTTCTTTTTCACTTCATTTTGTTGTGGTAGTAAAATGGGAAAAATTGATTTATTTCTTTTGTGAATGCAAAAGTGTGAAGCTACTATTAAAATTTAATAAGCTTTTGTCACTTTATCCTGCAGTCACTTTGTTTGTAATTCATTTATAGCAGGCAGGCACAGGCAGAATAACACAGAAAATGTCCTGCAATGTTGAATAGTATTTTCTATATACTGTATATATATTTCTGGTTTTAATGCAATGAATGAATAAAGGCAATGGTTCTATGTAAAATGCTGCTGGAATTGCCTGCTATTGCTAATAATTTTATAGTAATATCCTGCAAATCCTGTGCATCTTTATGGCCCATGAATGCAGCCTTACTTAGTTTATTTAGTTCTATGCACAGGCATAGAGAAAGTGAGAGACAATGTAGAAAGAAAGTGAAGTGGAAAAAGTAACTGTGTCATGTTATATATAAGTATATGTATTTTATGGAATTTTTAATACCAATCGCAGGAAATCGCAGAAGCGAATAGTAGAAGTGGACCAAAAAAGAAATAAAAGTTGTACAGCACATTAAATTTAACTTCGTCCTTTAGTTTGCTGCCCAAGGTTCACTTTGTTTCTTCTTCTATTCCTTCAGTTTTACTTTCTTTTTTCTTTTTTATTCATTGTAACATCCGCTTGCTATTTCATATTTTTGTGCATCTTCAACTCCCTCTTCCCTCCAGTCAGGTTTACTCCTTTACGGAACTATGCCTTGCACACAAATTTCGTGTCTATAATTTGTTTTTGCTTTCGATTTTGTTTTTTGGTAACTAACCTTGCTCTTGCTCTTGCTTTTGTTCAGCATCTTCATCTTTGGCTCCGTTGACGTCGTCAACTTCCGCTTGACTATGCTTCAACTTCCTGTGCATCCTTTTTTCATTTTCATATTTTCTTTACTGCTTCTATTTACCTCAGTTTATTTTCCAATTTCTTATGGTATGATGAAAATCAAGCTTAGCTTGTTGGAAATATATAAAAATTTATTAAATTGTTTTGTGCAAAAAATTTCGTTGCGAAGCAGCGGCACTTAATATTTAATTGCATGTAATAAAATTGTAAATTATCCTGTGTTTCCTTAATTCAATTTTTATCTACGTAAATAATTTTATTATTGTTTCATAATTTCAACCTTTACAGGATCTGCGACGTCTTAATTTGGCTGATAACTCAATCGTTGAGCTTGTACAGCGTAACTTCTTCATGCTGAGTCGTCTGAAGTACCTCGATTTGAGCGGAAATCCGTTGCAGGATTTACAACCGGATGTGTTTCGCGATGTGCCGGTGAGTATAGGATAATATATATGACTCCATCTAGAAGTCTTGGCATATTGTATTTTTTATCTGCATTGAAATACGCACATACCTTAGGCTCCCACCCTCTCAGGGCTGCCTCTCTCTGCACATTTTGTTTATCCTTTTGTCTATGCGTGGGCGTTGACAAAACCATTAAATCTTTGCCTTTTGTTTAGTGCTTAAGATTTTCAAAAGACGCCAACACAGTTAACCCAGTTATTCTTGGCTCACTTGCTTACTCTTCATTTGTATTCTTACACTTCTTGGTCTTTCTTTCTTTTGTTTCTTCGTCAGGAATTGAAAGTATTCAAATGCCGCAATTGTCAGTTGAAAAAAATCAATCCACAATTGTACAATTTATTGCCGCTTTTAACCGAATTGGATTTGGGACGCAACGAGGTTTGTTCATTTTATTTTTTTTTTTTTTTTATTTTCTTTTAAACCAACAAAAGATGAAAGTAAAACAAAAAATATCTTTCAACAATTTCCGTTTGTCGTTTGCTTTCTTCCATTTATTCTACGTTCACGCCCGATTGCCAATTGTCAATTGCCGATTGCCACAGTTCAAATTTCTCGACAAGGATGAATTCCGCGATGTAAAACGTCTTACCAAAGTTCTTCTTGACGGCAATCAATTGTCCGTCGCGGTGGACCAACTCTTTCGCATGCAGAAAAGTCTTAATCACTTGGGTAAGTTCACATTTCGAATTTTATTGTAGATAGAAGTTCTTCTGACCGCCGCCAGTTAAAAGTAAAATAAAAGTTTAAATTCAAATATTTGCATATTTTTGACAATGATTTTTATGTTTCTTTTTTTCTGTCATTTCCATCAATTTTGATTTTCATCTCTCGTACACAGATTTATCTTACAATCGGTTGGCCAAGGTGCCAAATGATTCATTTTTGCATTTGATCAATTTAACTTATTTGGATTTGAGCTACAATAAATTGGTACGCCTGGAATCACAGTCTGTGAGAAGCTTAAGCAATTTACGTACCTTGAATATTAGTGGAAATACACAAATGGATTTACATGAAATGCGTGAAACTTTTGAGGTAAGTTTAATTTTAAAATTTGAAAGTTTTTATTGAAAGTTTGATTTTTCAATTTTACAAAAGTAAAATGAGTCAATGGTAGCATTTGATACACCATATTGACACTTCTTCATTTGCAATATATTTGTACTAACTAATTTTTGTTGAAAGTTGAGTTTAACTTTTGGTTCTCTAACATCCCGTTTTCTATGCCAAAGATGAATATGTATAATCACATAAATAGTTCTTTTTGTGCTAATTTTCATCTTAAAATCTTTAAAACTAATGGCATATATTGTTTATCATTGTCCAAGAGCCAAGTGAGTGTAGAGAGTGTGTGAAAATGTAAATAATCGGCGTTATGACTTCAAAGCTATGACTTCATTTCCTTGGTTGACATACGTCCGATGGGAATAGTAAGATCAATAAATGTTACCATTTCAAACTGATATTTTCTTCCATTTCCTAAATTAAGTTACAAATTTTCAGTTCCTTTTCTTGTTTTAAGTCGTGAAAGAAAATTTGTATTATTATAGAGATTGACTTTTATTCAATAAAACGCAAAAGGTTTTTTTTTTACCAAAATTTTATTATAACTGAAAGTTCAATTGATTCAATTTGTAACGGAATATGACATCGTTCAAATGACCTTCAGGCCTTCATACGAATCATCCAATTTTGGATGGACTCGGCACATAATTCCGGCACCACAGTCTGAATTTCGGCGTGAATGTTGTTCTTGAGGACTTGAATCATCGCTGGATGGTTGGCTTAGGCGAGCGACTTCAAATATGCCCAAAGGATAGTCTATGGGCTTTAAATCACATGATCTCGCCGGCCAATTGACATCACCCTTTAGTGGGATCAATCGTTCCGGAAATTATTTTCGCAACAAATCGATTGTTTCGTGACTGGTGTGACATGTTGCATCGGCTTATTCCAAAAGCTTGAGTTGCTGCGTTAACTGCGAAAGTCTCGTAATCGAAATATTGTCAGCCGGTACTTTGCTTCAAGTTGACTCACAGGTATTGAAGTATCGACCACTTAATCGGTGCCTTCAAAATAAATCAATTAAATTACAAATATACCGCTTGTTTGGCTCTTGATCTCGAGGAAAGCGCATTTCGTTTGCTTCGGAAAACGCAAATTTTCGTAAAGCAATTGTTTGATTTCGATACATTATTCAGTTGTATACCTTTCCATGAAGAAATTGACAAGTCTACAGAGCATTTTTATGAAATCAGATGTCAAAAAAGTTATAATTGCTCGATGGCAGTTTTTTGGATTGTTAAAATCTTTTTACATCGTCAAAATGACGCCAACATCTTGTTACTCAGAAATTTAGCACGAGGTAAAGAAGATTTTATGAATCCAAAATATTACCATCGAGAAACTATAACTTTTTCGACATCAGACCAAAATCATCGAAATATTCTTAATAAAAACAATTTGTCTGTTGATTTTCCAAATATCTTTGTGGTTTTGTTAACTTTTGTTTTACTGAATTTCGTATAAATCTCCAAATAAATTCCTTTTTACTAATTAAGCCTTTGATAGCCTTTCAAGTTTAGCTTGTAAAATATTTTTTATATCTGCCATTTGAAAGGGTTATTTTCCATACCCGAATCACATAAAATTCATTTTATCACAATTTCAATCAAAATACCACAAACAAATAACGCTGACTAAAAATAAATGACTAAAACTTAACCACAACCTCAGTCAGTCACTCACTCACTCATTTGCTCACTCACTGACTCATTCAATCAGTAAAGCCATAAAAACTGTATCGAACCAAAGCGAACCACTTGGCCAAGCTAATAATACCAATAAAAAAAGAACGAAGAAGATGGATAAAACACAAATAAAAATGGCTAACAAATCAAAAACTAATAAAATAAATGAAACAAACGAATCAAATAAAATCACAAAAATCAAAATATATAAGCATAATAGTATTTGTTATTATAGAAGTTGTATTTTCTCTAACCGATTACCATTTACAGATGATACCACAATTGACACACCTGGCCATAGCAGATATGGGTGTTCTACCAGTCGGATTACTTGTGCCTTTTAAGCAACTGCGTTATTTAAATATCTCTGGCAATCATTTGGATAATATGTCATTACAAATAATTGATCCATGTCAGGAATTAGAGGTAAGTGACTTAATTGGAATTGAATACAATGATAATCACAAAAGAAAAAAGGAAAGATATGTAACATAAGAAAATTCCTCATAGTATTCCTCATAGTATATTGTAGTATAAGCCTTAAGAAGATTTGCAAAGAATTGCAATACAAAAGATGAAAAAACACACACATAACAATAGTCAAGAAATGTAAGATAGCAGTTGCAACACAACCAACTAAAGATTGTTCTCATTTTGGGAAAACTCTCTTCTCTTATCGTCCTGTAGTCATTGTGTTTGTCGTTGTCATTGTCATTTCTTTCGATGCTGTCAACAACAATTTTCTTTCTATTCCGTTATAGTATTTATTTTTAGGGCTTGTTGTTGTTGATAACTTTTTGGCCAATTGCAAATATTTCATTCAACAACATAACACAAAAATATAAAACACTCACAATGAAGAGGAACATTGCTAGCAACAAGGAATTGTGCGTCCCAAATTTTTGTGTTTATATAGTAGAAAAGAAGAAGAGTGTAAAAGGGGGGAGAACAGAATACAAGTCAGTAGGAAAATAATAAAAAATAAATAATATATAGAATTTTTGTGTAGCAAACGACTGAAATGCATACATTGTATCCCATCCCCTTAAGCCATAAACTAACATTCATTCGTCGTTTTGAACACAATTTTCATTTTATATATAAAATTTTGACAATGTGCCTCCTTTTGGATTCTGTTTACATTTGTGGCTAGCTATTCGTATAACTTTTCATTCATTTCCTCCTCTGTTAAGGCATATCATATTGCCCTGTGCTAGTGGTGGAGCTGCTGCTGCTCCTGGACCTGGTCTGCTTGCCTTTGTTAACTTTTGTTATTATTCTATAGTTTGTTGGCTAAACTAACGAAGGCAAATTTATTGTGGAACAACAATCATTTTATTCCCATTAAGCCTTTCAATTTAATTGAATTTAATTGTGCCAGGGTGTGTCCTACTAAGTAATCCTTGGGCTAAGCCATTGAGATTTGTTTTTCAATAAGAAAAATAGATTATACCACAATTGTAACTAAAGTATCCTGTAGTATTTAATACTCAATATTATACAGCATTGATTGGGTTTCTATGTACACATAATATGTACTATCCATTCTTATCCATCATAGTCCTTTTTCTAATCGCTATTGACTAAATTGCATTGGCTAATTTTGATTGGAAAATTTCCATTTCAACAGATCTGACAAGTGATTGACTTGATTTTCTTATATACTCTCATACTCGTACTACACACATAAAAATAAAATATTGTACTATTTGTACGACTACTAGTATGTGTAACTGGAAAACTGCAATTAGAAATTCTATAAATTTTTATTTGAAATTTGCAACAAACACAAATACACACAATTGACCTACTTCAAGCTGCCAACGAAATGTTTGAAAAATGAGGGGAAAATTTAATAAAAAAATATATATGTATTGGTATACTATAGAATATCTTTTCTTTACTAAAATGTAATGAATATTATTTATCTGTGTTCTTGTTTGTAATCCCTTTTTCTTTCCGTTTCACAGTTTTTGGATTTATCACGAAATCAATTATATGGCATCAATGAGGATACTGCTCTGCGAATACAAGGCATACGAAATGTTCGACTCGACAACAATCCTTTGATCTGCGATGAATGTCACATGGGCAAATTAATAAATGTCGTCAGACAAGTAAGTAAATTAATTTAAGAAGACTTAATTCTTAAGTACGCGTACTATAGTATAATATAACGAGGACATTGAATGTATGAATATACAGAAATTTCCTTTAACTTAATCCGCAAAGTTGAGAAATGTATTGATTGATAGTTTCTTTTATATTGCTTTGCATATTCAATTTATTGCAATAATTTTAAAAGGAATTGACAATTTCTTTCTTTCATTTTTTTTGTTCTTATTCAATTCAAAAGCTTCAATGGACTTGGGATACTTATCCGATTTGTTTTCTGCCGAAAACCTTACGTGGAGCTGAAATAAATAATCTCGATATTGGTGGTTTGGATAGTTGTCTGGAGTATATAACAGATGAAGAACAGAATGCAGCAAGCACATCACATAATTTTCTTGAGCGTGGTAAGTGTTTGATGTGGGATGTGTTAACCAAAGTATTTCTTCAATTTTTGAGATTTGTTGTTGAGATTTTAAATGAATATTGTATATTTGGAAAAGAAACATCCGAATAAAGCATAATAGTGATAACTTTATAAGAGAATATATGTTCTAGTGCATTTCTGAGAGTGTACAAAGAGTTTGAGATATCAAGCTGAAATTATGATTATACCTAAACTGTTAGTAAGGGAGGCGTCAAAAAAGTGCAAATTATGATGAAAAAGACGACGAGATCAACTAATAAGTCTGCATATATGATTGTATGGAAAATATATTCTTTAATAATTGATATATTCAGCTGAAATTATGATAACACTAATCACAACATATTCAAGTTCAATCCATAAGCCTGCATTTATGAGTATATGGAAAGTAACGTCTTTAATAGTTAAGATATTCAGCTGAAATATTGATAATACCATACACAATCAGATCAAGTTCAATCCATAAACCTGCATATATGAGTATATGGAAAGTATTGTCTTTAATAATTGATATATCCAGCTGAAATTATGATAATACAATGCACAACCCTTTCAAGTTCAATCCATAAGTCTGCCTATGTGCCTATATGAGTGCATATACAGTATTTTCTTTAATAATTGAGATATTCAGCTGATTTTATGATAAAACCATTCACAACCCTTTCAAGGTCAATCCATAATTCTGCCTGTGTGATATAATAATTGAGATATTCATATGAATTTGTCGTATTACATGATCAAATGTCATGAAGAGTTGAATTTTTCACATATGTATGTCAGTGTATGCATAAAATTTCTTAAATTGTTGCAGATTTGGTACTAATATTAATAATATTTATAATCATCAACATCATCATGATATAATTGAGTGAAATTTGTAGTTACTTATCACAAATTGTAAGTTATATCCATAGAGACTGTTAATCTTATCTTGAATTTACATATTGCGATTAAAAGTTTCTATGAACTTACATATTTTGAAAAGTAAAAACCCCAGAGAGATGATTTTTGTCTTTTTATGAATTCATTCTGTACTCTTCGTATAATTGACCATAATTTTATTTTATTCAATTTTCAGGTGGCCTTAATACACTTGCTATACTTGGTGGTGTAATATTTGTGCTAATCGCCATAATCATATTATCCTTGTTCATTTGTTTCTCAAAGAATCGCGCACGTTACTACACCAGAGAGGATATCAATGGTAAGTACTGAGTTCCAACTTCAATATACATAAATGAAAGAAGCAAATCAAATCTTAAATAATCTTCCACATACACTATACAATATTGTCATCATTAATATTCATTTTGCAATGCACCAAGATATACAAGATCTTTTTTAATTTTTCAAATTCTTTTCTATCAAGAGAATCGCTTTCAACTCAACTGAATTCTACTTATATAAGTACACTAAACTTAATACTTTTTTGTATTTGCTTGCCACAATGCTCAAAAGGTTAAAGCAACAAATTAAATTTGACGTGTTTAATTGCTAAAAACACGAAAGAGATGAGAACTTCACCAATTCTCAGAGTTTTGGCTAAAGGCGTTAAGCAAAAAAAAGATTAGAAAAGAAGAGTGAGTAGTCGAAAGATTTAGAGCAAAAAGTGTTGAACTCAATTTAGACAACGATGCTATAAAGCAACGTCAAACAAAACAATTCTGCGTTGTCTACATGCCTGGCCTGGCTTACTCACTGCCTAGTGGATTCTGGCAACACTCTTTAGTTGCTTGGCCTAATCCTTTTGGGCATTAGGCCAATACAGGAAACAGTAAGCAAGCAATGAGAACTTTTACCGAACTTGATTCGACGGCGACGACAACAAAAGTTGAATGCGGAAATATAAATTAAGACACGTAAGACAAAATGAAAAAAAAAAAACACAAAAACAAGTAAAAGAAAATTAGAGAAGAAGAAAAAGGAAAATTAAAAATAAAGACGTTCGTACTTAATTAATCAGAAGTGCGCACAGAAGTATGCAATGATAAAGAGAGTGAGTGAGAGAGAGAGAAAAGAAGCCCCAAATGAAAATTAATTGGCAACCGCATGAACTGAGTTTGAGTTCACCATATTTTGCATAGAATGCTTCACTTCCCGGGCATTGCAAATTAAGGTCAGTTTTTGGTAGCAACCAAAAGAACACAAAAAAACTAAGCAGAATTTAACCCAAACCAAAAATTAATGAAATCCTACAAAGTACAATACTTGATGAAGATAGCAAGTTAGAGACAGACAGACAGACAACATTGGATGTCCAAAAAAGTTACGCCCTCAACAAATCCCCACCCCCAAATGTAATGAAGCAAAAACTAAACTTTTGTACTTTATCTTTTGTGCTTCATTCCCACAGGCGAAGGCAAATGTTTGGAAAAGAATCTTGAATCGGTCACCATCACAAGCCTTGGCAATGGCAACAGTTCACCCACCACGACAACAGCAACAGCAACTACAACAACTGCTACCACAACTGCTACCACAACTGCGACCACAACACCGGCCAGCAATGGTAATGGACTAAATGGACTCAATGGCACCGCCTCAGCAGCATCAGCAGCCTCAGTAACTGCGGCACTTATCAGTGCAACCGGTGCGACGACTACAACGATGACGACGCCCTCTGGTGATGCCGGCAAGGAAATCAACTTTAAATTTCCCATCGATGATCGTGTTTGTACAATAGATGAACTTGCCCTGCCACCGGCGCCGCCACCACCTCAAATGCGACCACCACGTGACTCAATGACACTGCCACACCCACATCCACACTCTAGTTCCCATCCACATCCACTGCCAATGCCAGTCAGCCCGACGGCAATGCACAGCATGGGCAATCTCATGTACAGTGTAACACCAAATCTTAATGGAATATCCGGAGGCGGCGGCAGCAGCAATACCATGAATGCGAATGCTACAACATTTGCTGCCGTGGCAGCTGCCGCTACAGTGATACCACCAGGTGCACCATCACCCATGTCAATGCCTAAGATTGCAGGATTACCACCGCCAGCGGAAGCTGTTGTAGTAGTAATACCACCACCACCACGTGCCGGGAGCATTGCAAGCTTACGTCAAGGTAGTGGCGCCACAAGCAACAACTTTTTGATGACCAACACAATTGGCCTTGATGGAACACAACAGCAACAACAGACGTTAGCATTGAATATATCAGAACCTTTGGTCAGTGTTAACTGACCCAGGAGTCTGAAAATGACACAACCAGAGATCGAAGCACACCAACAGCACACCACAGCAACGTAAGGTCATCACTTGCACAATACAACACATACATACATAAGTGACATAGTAAGTAAGTAAAGAGAAAAACAATTAATTACATTTAAGTAGAAGGAATACAAATAATACAGAAGCAAAAAGGTTATGAAAAACGATGAATGGAAAGGGGAAAATCGAAAAAGTAACAAAAAATCATTGAACAAATGACGCAAATTATTTACTTTTGATACTTTATTATGTGAATTCTTTTGTATTTCTTTTCTCTTTTTGGGTTAAATTTTTCTTCTTTGTGGAGAATTTTCTGCTTCATTTGAGCAACAAAAAGAGAGCATAGAGAAAAGTCTTTAATTAAGTTGAATTTAGTTTAGTATACATTTTTTTTGTAATTTATTTTCATTTTTTAAATCTTCTATTTTTGTTTCTTCCCCTTTTGTTTTTTTGATGGTTTCGACATGCGACATTAAGCAGACGCCAGCTAAATAAAATGGAAAAATCCAATTTGTACGCGTTTTTACCAAGAACAACTTGCAACAAAACTTTTCAAATCTTTTCTGCTACTCTTCCACAGATATGTGTACTAGATACATCACGTACATACCATACACATACCATACATGTATCTGGAGCTTATATAAAATTACTAGTTAGTTGTACCAAAATTTTAATTAAAAAACTTGCAAGCGCTTAAGAACTCAACTAAACTCAACTTGAATTACATAGTATATAACATAAGTACGAGGTGTGTCACAAAAGCATCTGAAATTGCTCTGGAAATTATAGAAATAATAGCTAATAATAAATGAAAGACTCTATTCAAAGGACAACGATTTGATTGGCAGTTACCAATGCGACGAGAGCCTTAAAGAATATTTTGCAAAACTGATAACCAGAACTGAGATTTCTTTAAACGGAGGTCTGTTATTCTAAGGACACACCTCGTATATACCCCCTGAAACTACTATTGTAAGCAAGTAGGAGTTTAAAGCATATTTTACGCTAAATGGTTTTTATATTTAAGCAACGCGTTACTGAACATAAAATTCTGTTGTAAGCACATTAATACCATAATTACAAACACACTCACTCTATGTGTCCTTACTGGAATGTTGCAACAACAAAATTTATGAACAAAAACATCATTTCACTGCAACTGAACTTAAGTTTAACTCTTGCTGACCGCGCATTCTGTCAACATCTTTGTTGTATCCATAGTCACTCTCATGCATTATTCAAGCACAAACACAACGGAAGTCCTTCTACAGACATCACTTTCCTATACATCGTACTCGTACTTGTTGTTATTCTTTGTGCATTACTTAATTGAGATATTCTTATTGATTTAAGGCCAGACAACGACCAAGACCACGATTGGGATTGCGACCACGAGACGACGTCAACAATGTAATGTTTAAAGAAGTTTCTGTTTATCCTTTTGGCTTTTTTTATTCATGCAATTCGAAGCAAGCATTCAAGAGTACACAAAAGGATATTGTATCAAGTTGTTTGTAGTATGGCGTCGTCATCATCATAGTCATCGTGATGTTATGTTTGAAGTAGTTAAAAGTGAATATAACACGAAATAACTGAATGTGGATAAACAAAGACGTGTCGGGTTGAATTAATTTTTTTTTTTTTTTCGTAGCATACACAAAGGCATAAGAATGTCTGGTTTTGACTCTTATTAAGTCAAATTTCATACAAAGGGAATAATTTATATAAAGTTCTTTAACCTTTAAAGTATAGTCTTTTCAATTATGTTGATTAATTTTCCTTAAATATTTTTAATTATCATTTTTTTTTTCATACATAAACCGCAAAAAGTCTGTAAATAAGTTTTTTATAAAAAAAAAAGAAAAAAAAAGAGAAATATTTTAACAAATAAATATAAAGATAATTTAAGCTAAAAATTAGTTAAAATTAATAATCAATGAAGCAGAAATAATATAATTAGTCCATAATTACTTTGATAGTAATAAGTTTTAAGCACATTGAAAATGTGATAAGTTTATGATGTATGGAAAACAATAGAAATATTTATTGAAAATAAGATTTGTACATATATATATGATAAAAAATATGTAATAACAAACCATTTGAAGAATAAAGATGACAGAGGAATAAAATCATTGACTTTGGTTTTATCAAAGATTGAAAGCCCAAAAATTATTCACCTAGAAAGATATCTCTTAGTAATCAATTCACAGAGCTACATAACATAACAGTGTTTAAATTGCTTCAGTCGAAGTTGCAACAGTTGTAAAACTTGTACTTTTCACAGCTTCAATTGTTTTCAATTGTTGAATATGAACTATTGCTTCTGCTTGTGCTTCTGAAAAATAATAAAAGTCGCAGTCAAAGCAACAGCAGAAAATGATCATGGACAAAATCATACTAGCAGCAGCAGTTATTGTTTTATAATTGTGTATTTTGATTTGCTGCTGCTTTCCGTCACCAGCGCAAGTCGAAGCAGCAGCGTGTGATTAGGTTTGGCAAGTGATTTCGTCAATGATCATTTTCTGCTGTTGCTTCGACTGTGACTTTCGTGTTTTTTTTTTAGAAGCACAAGCAGAAGTAAAAGCATAAATGTAAATTATTGCAGTTTTTTAAGCGCTGGTTAAATACTAATTTACAAACAATAGATCAAGAATGAAGTTGAATGACCAAACATTCGTGACTATTACCTAATATCAGTACAATCTGTTTTATGCCGCAGATACATAACAACACAAAACTAACAACATACATATTTCCATGTTCTTACCTTGGTTATAATTTTGTATCCAAGATTGACTTACATTCTGGACAATATCTAAATAATGATTGACTTCATTGATTCACCTTTTCTTTAATAATCAAGTTGGTGAAGACATTTACACATCATGCATGAAGGGTATAAACGAAAATTAATTAATAAATTCTTTGATAAGGAATTTGCGTTCAAAAACAAATCAAATTTGTATAAAAAAGCAAACAGAAAATAACACAAAAAAAAAAAAAAATAAAATTACAAAATTCAATTCAATGCAAGTAAATTTCAAGAAACAAAACTTGAAAAAGGAAATAATATTAAGCACAAATGTTTTCACAAAATTAAGAATGAAATGAAAAACACATTCAGTAAATGTGTTCTTAAAATTAAATATAAAATGTATATTTTTAGTTCTACACAGAAACACACACACATACAAACAGTCACATTAAGAAACTGCATTTTGGCTTTTGGGAGCAAATTTTTATTTATTAGTTAGCTTAAAAAATAAGAAAAAAAAGGAAAGGAAAAACCTTTTGAATTAAGCAATTTTCAAAGAAAGTATTGTCTAGTATTTTAATGAAAATAAATTTAATTTTCTACTTTCATTTTTTTATCTTGTACTATTTTTACAGAAGTTATTAAATTCATTTCAATGGAAAAAATTGCCATAGCAAAAAAAAGGAATACAGTAAAAATAAAATAAAATATATTTGTGTATGTTTTCTCAATAGAGTTTTTATATTTCATGTAAACACAATATGAACACAATTGCAATAAATAAAAATTTAAATAAATAAAACAAATAAAAAAAACTCACCCTTTTATTACTTCATTCAATTGTTGAAATATTTGTAGAAAGTTATAGATTATTATTTTATCAAAATACACGTAACTTTATTTATTAAATGAATAAAGTTGTGTCAATGCAAAACACGTTGTTAACAATTTTTACTTAATTTTTTTTTTTATCGATATATCGATAACTAAGTTTTCACAGCAATTAGAAGATAATTATCAATGTTTATTCCATGCTAAGGCATATGAATTTAAAGCAAATTATTTTAACTAACTCTATACAAATAACCATGTGACTAACATGACAGTAAGATTCTTCAGGTTGGTTTGAGAGGCGGTAAGAGTCTACTGAGGCCAACTATAGATACCATACTTTTTGACTATCCAATCAAACCTTCCTCTTCATCACAATGAACCATAAGGCTTCTGGGAGAACTCGCGTGTACTTGCGAGCTGCCTGTGTAAGCAAACCTAACTTAACATGAGAGGATATACATATAAATGGCTTCATATATCTTCAGCATAAATGCAACAGTTAATTTCATGAGATATGCCAAAAGATTACTTAATTCAATTGTTCAATCTAAAGAAATAAAATTAAAAAAAAAAAAAAATTTGCCCAATGTGAGTCGGACTCGCACACGGAGGGTTCCGTACCATCCATACAAGATTTTTTGCCGCAAAAATGAATTATGTATTCAATAATTCAATGCTCGAGGGTAGAATCAGTATTCATATTGCATATCAACTTTGATCAAAAAAAAATTACCAAAATATGAAAAAAAATAAATAACAAAGCTTCTAAAACTGTGCGTAGTGCATATTGGAGTACACGTTTCTTTTACGGAGACCCCTTTAATTTTCTAACTTTATTTTAGTTTTAGTATTTGATGCTATCGTGACAATAGAAATACACATTCTGTGAAAATTTCAGCTGTCTATCTATTACGGTTCATGAGATGCAGCGGAGGCGGACGGACGGACGGCGGAAGCTTAGTAATAGGGTCCCATTAGCACCCTTTGGGTACGGAACCCTAAAAAGAATATCACTTACAATTTTCAATCACTTCAATTAATTAGGTTCCTAACTTACTTAGAATAAATTATTCTTTAAATCTTTGAAATATTTATTGTTTTCTTTTAACTATTAATTATAGCTTCCTTCATTGTCCCTACCTTATTAAATGGAGAAATTATATCACCTTATCCACTTTATTTCTCATTTCTATTTTTTTTCGGCCAAGCACCTTACTTGGCGCACCCATGTGAAGAATGTCACAGCGTGCTGCAATGAAAAGATGAAGAAATCGGACTGCCCACTACGCGCGAACAGTAAACTGTCACTCAACAACAAATTATTGATATACAAACAAGTTGTGGCCCCAGCTTGGTGATACGGGACCATATAACATCAAAAAGTTGCAAACTACACAAAACAAGGCCCTACGACATAAAACTGGTGCATCGTGCTTTGTTAGGAACACCATACTACATCGTGACCTTATGATGCCAACGGTGATCGCGGAAAAAAATTTCTTTAGCAGCCGATACAATGAACGTTTACATAAGTTCCCAAAACCCCTGGCAAACAACACCATGCGCTGTCGGTTGAAAAGACTTCATCCCAACTATTTACATAGGAGATCTTAATAATAATTAAATGTCATGTTTATCTAAGCTCACATATGATGAAAAAAAAATGTATAAAAACTCATCCGGTACTTTTACATTATAGAAATTAAATTAATAAAAAAAAGTATTACATTATGATTTCTTTTATTTAATTATTTTTGTATATTTTATATTTTTTCTTTCCTCTGCTTCCCAAGTATATTTTCAGTTATGACTAAAGTTGATCATTAAAAATGTGCACGAACTACTTGGGTTAGCCAAATTCAACACACATAGATACACCAAAAACACCAAAAACCATGTTGCAAGTTATGCTAATAAAACGAATGATGGCAAAAAATTACAAATCACTAGTAAAGCGCACGAAGCAAATGTATTAAAAATTATATAGCAATACGAGCCATACACTATATATACATACATACTTACATATATTATAAAAAGGAATAGTGTAAAAATAAATGAAACCACGTAGCACAAAATGCTGAACGCGAAGCGGTTTCAATAAAATGGGTAAATCATGAACAAATAAATGGAACAATCAGTGGAAAAAAAAAGAAAAATAATAACAATAAAAGCAAAAAAAATGGCGAAAGACTATGATAAGATACTCACCCATTCATTCACAGACTCAGTGTTAGTGATTCACTGGAAGTTAGTTAAAATGCGCTGCCCATGAACACGTTGCACTTGAATATGAAGTATGAGGGCATCTATCTACATGAGTATTTCACTGCTACTCGTTTATATATGTATGTATGTATCAAGTGTAGCAAGGATGAGCTTACTAACAAATAAGAATTTTTAAGAAATTATCAAAAAGTGGTAGATCGAAATAGAAAATAGAAAAACAAATCTAAAAACAGAAAAACAGAAAAATAAAAATGAAAAGAAATCAAATGGTACGTGATAAAACTACCGCAAACGATTTGTGGAAGGAAACGTTAAATTACTATAAAATCAAGTACTCACAAATACATACATATATATTATAGAACTCTCCTTCTCCTTCCCTCACTATCACTATCTCTCTGTATGTGTGTGTATATGGTTGGTTAGTTGCTGCATATTGGTTTGGTTATGTCCGCAACATGGCTTAGTTACTAGATGTATGTACTTCTAATATACTATATAGTAGAACATGGCTTGTGGTCGCGTTTTAAAGCAACAAAATTGGACGCAAACATAACTAATGGCAAACTCGACCACATAGATACACTCATATGTATCTGCCTGTGTTTGGAGAAAGTAATTGTGTGCCTGTTAAAGATGCTACTACTGATGTTGATGCTGCTGCTGCTGATGTTGTTGCCTGCTGCATTCAGCACGTTTATGCTAGAAGTTTATTGAAAATGAAAATGAATTTTTGTTATTTTTTAAATGGCACCAGTTTCTCATTTCATTTCTGGTCTCATCCTCATACTATACTGTTGCACGCATGCACTTTCCAATGTTCATATTACTCAGTCTTGAAGTAGTAGTCTGGCTGTATCTGATACTGGGTTTCATTGCAATATGCTGAGCAGAGAGAAGAGAAGCTGCCACAAGCCAATTTCAGTTTATATGATTAACTAAAAGACCATTTTAAGCTTTTTCGCCTTCTTAAGCATTCAACTTAAGAAAATTACTTCCGTATCCGGTTTGCATTACTTCCGAGTGTTGGAGAAGCGCCACAGGCCTGCTGAGCACTTGTCAATGAAGACACCATTCTCTTCTTGCCTTTCTATTTCTCATTTCTTAAATTATATTCACTTTAATAAATTCAACAATATTTTCATTTATTTGAATTTTCCACATATTTAAAATTTTCCCATTTCTTTGCAATTCAATAAATTGTCATCAAATTCAAATTGAGTGAGAAAATCGAAATGGAATATTTTCATTTTATTTGTTTATAAACTAAAAGTGGCGTCTTTATAGTCGTGTATGTGCAACTATTTTGTTTATTTTATTTTCTTACATTTGCTTACGATAAATTTGTTGTTTTTCCTACCAATTCAAGTTATGGTTCCTTGGAAATATTTTCAAATTTTCAGGAAAACAGCAAAATCACAAAAAAATTGTAGCAAAATAAGCACATTTGTTTTCCGAACGAAGTCATGAATTTTACCCGCCATTCTGACAAGGAGTTGTTGCAAGCATTTGTTTGTCTTGCTGTGAGTTATACTTCAATATAGTAGCTAAAGGATAGAAAGGGGGCTCATACCAAACCAACTATAACACACTCTTGCCATTGCAATGGATTGGAAACCAGTTTCAGATAGATAAATTTATGTATGCAAATTTCTTTTTCCATGTTGTTTGTATTTGTGTGTATGTTTTGTCTTTGAATCGCTGCTGAGATTCTACTTCAAAATGCATTTAGAATTCTAAAGAAAATAGATAGTTTTAGAATCGACAACGTTGTTACCAACCAACAAACCAATGTATCTGGGATACAATGAATTGCGGCTTCGTCAATATTGGCAAAATCTCGACAAAGCAAAATAAAAAAGAAAGGAAAAAAGTGAAAAGCTAAAAGAAAATATACAAGAGTTAAAATGTAAAAATCAAAAGGAGGGTGTGAGATTTTTCCACATGCAAATTGGAAACACATTCTCATTGATAGACACACGATTTTCATTCGATTTCAACATATGTCCAATTGGGATTTGTGCGGTTGGTAAACATCAGAGATGCTGAATGGGAGAAGATTAAGTGCACCTGGTTGATTGGCATCCACGACAGAGATCAAGTGACTTCAATTGAAAGTTAACTACATCACACGGGCCTACATTACTTACGGTTTGTTTAAGTTAAGAGTATGACAAAGCATAATACCATTGACCCGGTAATATCTCATTCAGCCCCATCAAAATCCAAATGGCTTTCAGTTAAAGCTTAAATAAGATGGGGAAAACTTATTCACTTTTATGCTTAATAAAAATGTGAACTCTTATCATGGGGACGCTGACACATGCTCCTTCATATACTATTTTATATTTTATATAGTCAATCTTGGTAAATCCACCTGTGTGATGACGACGACGATGAACATCAGTCATTTCTTGTGCCAGGATATAAACAAAGCTAAGACAATGGCTCATTGGTTCTCTGTACTTATTGATTTTCTTGCTGCAAGCGTTAGTTTCATTTCATTTCATTTGGCAAAGGATGCAATTGCAGTAGCAACGACAGATGTGGCACACATTTGCCCTACTCAAGCTGCTTATGTATGAAAGTAAATCGTATGTGTATATAAAGCCTTAAGTTCATGATGAAATTCTATATAATAAATTGATGTGTAGATAGATACATATGTATGTATATGGAAGTGTAGATAGTTAGATGACTTCATGGTTGTGCAAAGTGCAACAGTTGTAAGCTACTAACTCAAACTGATTAAAATTGTTCTTGTTACTGGTGGCTGCTTCAATCAACTTCAATTTGATGCCTTCGTTTATTATCACACTTAAATAGAATATCAAAATTTAATTAAATCATTCATAGGAATGTCTTATATAATTCAACTTAGAAGTCCCAAGGGCTTATGACCCTACTATGAACAATGAAGGAATTAAGAAGATACATATGAGTTTAGTTTTGTATTGCAACCTAACAACAATTTAAAATTAATATTCTTTCAATGACAATCTAGAATTTATTAGCAAAAACAATTGCAGATACAATAAGTTTAACAATACGGTTAGTTAGAATTTTTGGATTGTAATCAATAGAATTTCTTAGTTATTGTACTGCGATTAAATTCTCTTTCTCTAATCATACATTCATGTGTGATTTTATCTTCAATCTGAAATATTATTGTATGTTAATTATCTGTATAATAAATTGTAATAGATTTGTCAAAAGTTTATGGGTTTCAATTGAACAATTTGTTTTGGATAAGCAAATCTAACTATTAAGAAATAATAACAATTTTTAATCAATGCATTGTAGTATTCCATGACGTACAGCAAGCGTTCGATAGGGTTTGCCACCACGGTCTCCTTTACTCAATTAAAAAAAAACTGCTCCCTTTGCTCAATTTCTTGCTTTTGAGGTCCTACCTTAGTAATTCTATGTGCAGCAACAAAGCACAACATCCACCATCCATTCTATTCTTGGGTATTGGGTCCGATATTCTATACCATGACATGCCCGTCGCAAACGATGTAAATATTGATACGTACGGTTAGACATGATTAAAGAATGGTGTTTAAAATGGAAAATCAAGATCAACTCTCAGAAATCAGTTCAAATCTTTTTTGCTCTGAGAAAAGACAAAACTACACTCAAGTGAGTCTTATTGGCATAGCTATCCCACAGGGTGAATCTGTGAAGTACTTAGGGGTATATCTTCACCACAGGCTAACATGGAAAACCCACATCAAGGCCAAGCAGCTCCAACTCATCCTGAAAGCAAGAAAAAAATGTATGTGCTCAGTGCATAGAAAAAATAAAAATTCCAATAAAAAACATAAAAGCATTTGTGTGGCTCATGAAAACACTAAAAAATAGATTAAAAGTTGTTCTTATTCTGAATAATTAAGATGCTCATTTGAGTGCAAAATCAAAATTAAATACATGAAGAGTTGCAATTCAGAGCGAGCATTTGGGAGAATTTCTCGCAATCAACTTTTGATTCGAATATGATTTAATAAAATTCAAGATAAAGTGGCATTTTCTTTTCGTCATATTGAGAGCGATCTTCAATAACCTTTTTCGTAATCAGATCATCAAAATGCTTGACAAATTTGGTAGAGTAAAATGACCAACTATGCAGCTTTATAGTTTTTAGAAAAGTTTATATACCATCTGACCATTTGTCAAGCGTTTCACTGCCTTAGGCATTGAGCAAAAACATCAACAATGTCAAGTTGAAGAAATATTTTTAGAAGAGTTAGTCTATAGTAATTCACTAGTCCTTTTTCTTGTTACCTATTTGCTATTAAACTCACTGGTCGCAGGTTATGCAGAAGCGAACTAGTAAGTGCGCGTTTCCATCGGAAGTCGGCAGCCCCTTTTCGCATTAGGTGGCCAGTTCACAAGTCGTAGGAAATGCAGGCGATGGCAATGACTGATTACACGACAGAAGAACGGTAATGAAGGCGATGACAATTGCTCTCCTCCAATGGCATAGCCATGTTAAATTCAACAGTTGAATACATGTAAAAGGAGCTTGTTGGAACTAGTACTGATTCCAAAGGGAACAAGTTGTGGACCACTACCTACTGTAGGGAAATGAAATAAATATGATGATTAGGCTTATCAAAAAATAATGTTAACCCAAAAGATTTAAGTTTCTAAACATTTAAGGCAAATCTATTACTTTGTCAACTGATAACTGAGCTTAATTATGATATAAAATCCTAGGATATAAAACTTTACATGGCTCTTTTACTTTTCAAATTCAAGTTGAAAGACTTTAACAGATAAACCAACGAGAAAACCAATTGAAAACGTTTATCTTCACAAGTCAAGTTTAAATTGACTTTAATTTGCAATAATAGAATAGAATCGTATAGAATAGAAAATATATGTATTATTTATTTTCTATATTCACGAATACAAACAAACATATTATATGCCGCCCAAAACTTTGTTTGCCAAATTGCCAACGATATATTTGTGTTCAATGTTTTTTGTGTGTGGTATTGAGGCAAAGTTGCGTTGCCGTCTGTTGCTGTTACAATTGCAAAACGGCAAACAGCAAATGGCAACAGCAACCAGCAATGGCAAATGGCAAAAAAGCCTCCTGGGTGTAGTCATAAAGTTTTCAAAACGCATAAATTTCCTTAGACGCTTGAGTTTGCCTGGTTTGCCACAAACTCATACTAAGCTAAGACCAGAGTTAGGAGTTGAGTTCGTTTTTTGACATTTCAAAATTCGCGCATTCAAAGAAGAAAAAGCGCTGGCGGCTTATAACATCGATACATAGTACTGGAATACTTTGTTTGATATTTGAATTTTTTTTTTTTCAGAACTCTCAAAAAGGAATAAGTAGAGGATAAATTTTAGGGGGTAGACTTTGCACTTCCTTTAGGTTGTCTGAACGACGTGTTGCCACTTTTATGTGAACCACAAAACTTCTATAATACAAAACAAAACCGAAAGCATTCACGTCTTTGCGATCATTATTAAGGATTTTATTTCCAAAACACATAATTTTATTGTAGAAAAGTTTTTGCTGCCCAAATTATGAACAATCGTTTTACGAATTGCCAGGCAAATGTTAAAAGAACAAAAATACTGTATAGAAAATGAAAGGAAAACTTTTGCACATTTAACGATAATCGATGCTTGAGGTTTGTGGCTATAAATGGTATGGGCGATGCTTGTTAGCCAATAAATATTATAAATTACATATATGGCAACATATTAATCAATAATGGAGCATGGCAAGGACGAAGTATTGTATAATAAGAACAAGATAATTTGGGTTTGAAATGATAGCAAAGGCGAACGCATACGTTAGCTGTCATACTTAATGTGCCACGGTCTGTTGCATATTTTCTTTCACACTTTTACTCATTTCCCTTTCCAAATTGTCTAGGCATTTAAATGGCTCCTTCGGTGGTGACGCATATTTAAAAGTTTGCACGTGTCGTTCGCAAGACTGAAGCAGCAGTCATTTTTCCTCAATTTTTTTTTCCATTCTCATCATGAAACTCAGTTTTCCATGCACAGCAGGAAACCTAAGTAAACATACTAATAGCTTAATGGCTTTAAAATTGTGTCACTTACCTCAGTTTTTTCTTGTTGTATATTGTATTTTTCCAGTCTTAGATGACATAACAAAACTACTAGTAGCTGAACTCAATGATACCAGCTTAGTTTTAGTTAGCTCATTTGCACCCAAGGATGTCTAGAAGCTACCTACTGGGTTTTCTCTTTATTCTAGGTTTATATAATATATTTTTATTAAAAAAGTCACACCCGTTGTGTTGAAATGGCAGAAGAGATTTGATATCAAGTTGCATGAAGCACAAACATAAGCTACAGGTAACTTTAAATAATACCACGCCTACACAATTTCCTAGTTTCATTTAATAGAATTTATTCTATATATTTTTCCTTGTGCCAGCAACATTGTACTTTTTTCATTCTTTTCATACCACTTATAGTAGAGTAGAAGAAACACACATATGGGACCACATGTTATTCTTATGTACAATGTTGTGTCAGGACCAACAAGAATAACAGCAAGTGAATCATTTTTGGTAGCATCTGTGATGTTGACCAATAATGATGTGCTATTGGCGTTGTCGTTTTTGAGTTCTTTGACCATACTCGCATATTGAAATGAACGACAAATTGTGTCAAAAATGTACCAAAAATACAACGCAGCCAACAAGGATTGGACAGGACAGCTTTCAATATATGCAAATACATACAAGTTCAGAGTTCATAGTGCGAGTGAATATTTGAAGTATGCGGAGTACCTTCTTGCAAATGGCATATGTTACCGCTGTTCATGCGTTCATTGCTGTTTTCATTTGCAAACAAAAATATCAAGGAAACATCGTACATTTGTACAAGTGAAACAAATAGTGGTAAAAATACATTGTCAAAGGGAGAGTAGGAAAGTGAGTAGATTTTTACAGTCATAACAAGCAGCAGACACATGGGAAATTAGTAATATGTGATACCGTTCGATTTGAATGTATGCATTACTGTGTAGTATTCTCACACATGCTTGCATACGAAGAATATGATGCTCGCGTTTAGGTATGCAAATAGTGGCATAGAATTTATGTGCGCAAACAATTCTTGAAAAGGTCAAACCGAAACTGGTCAGTACACACATGTTGAATATATTATTAATTTTGAGGAACTTTATTTGTTTAAAGGTATGACATACTACTAGCAGAACATAGAATATTTCAAAAAGGTCTTTAAGAGAAGAAGATTTTTAAGAGGAAATGAGAATATAAGACAAGGATTTGAATGCATCAGTAGTAGTATCTTCAAGTAACCTTCTTCAAATGTTTATCTCTATAAACATTTTCCTTTCAACTTTTTTTGACAATTTGCAAACACTTGCCGACTAACGATCTATCAACATTTAATGCATTTGATAAATACTCCATTGTTTGAGTTAAATACTTTTCAAGTAATTCCAGCAGTTCTGAGACTTAAAGAGCACCATAAGGAAAAAAAATGAACCAAATGAAAAAACCAAACAAATGAAATGTCTCGCACTTGGTTCATTTGGTTTACTTGCAAATATTTGAGATCCATCCAAATCATCATTCCAAATGTTCTGCTTCGAAGAATTCTGTATGTGCAACAGAACACAATGGCGAACAAAATAGTTCGTGCGAAACAGACAGTCTCCGTCATCGTTCATACACTTTTTCTTTCAAGTCTTATAGAGTCAATAATCAGCGTAACCATCAGCTGAAGAGCAACTGCCAAGTATTCGAATTCTTTTCATTCATTTCATTTGGTTTCAAACTTGATTCAAATATTGGTCGGTATTTTAAATAAAACGTTTGATTTGACAGAACAAGTATTTGGTATTTGCAAATGTTAGCACAAAACTCCATTAACTCGAAACTTGCTTCACTCATAAAGAAACAAATGCCAATTGAGTTCTGTGCTCCAAAGAACATCAATATCAATATACATTCCATGATCATCATGATTATTCGAAATTAAAGAATACGTTTCCTCAACAATTATTTCAAGTAGAATGTAATGAGGAAGTATGTCGTAAGATGCAAATTTTTTCAAAAACAAAAGGAAATATGTTTATCTATGCCGATTACGAATGAGTGTTCATGAATGTCTTGAAAGCATTCACCTGTATATTTAACAAGGAATGATATTTATTTTATTTAACACCAGTTAAGTACCTTTATGAATTCTTCCCCAAGAAGACCAGAACTTATTCTCAAAAAGGGACATTTTGGACTCATGTCTTGAGTCTTCTGATTGAAAATTTGTACGTTTAAGTTACGAATCATGATTTAAGGCTCCAATCAAATCATGTAAATCTTTTTAACTGAAGAATTTTTGATATCCATATTAATGTAGATTTTCTCAAGGACACCAAAAAAGTCACTCCACTATTATATCAAGCTTAGATACTTATATCAAAACTTTTTGGCATATTCGAGTAAACAAATCACCTGCCAATTAATGTCAAGTTTAACAACTTTTGCAATTTTGATTGACTTGTTTGAAGAAAATTCAAGAAAAGCGCCGCCAAAAGCAATCAAGTGAACATTCGACATGCAACAATCGACAATCAATGCAATTGGCTGCCGTTGGCGACAACACAAAAATACCAAAAAAAAAAACAACATCACAATCACCATCACACTGCCAGGCCCAAAATGATGATGTCAAAACAACAAAATAAACAATAATAAAAACAAAAATAACACCTTAGTTGAGCCAAGCAGTTGTCGCCACCACTGACTTTGACGATATTGATGATGATGACTATGATGACGATGTCGCCGTCGTACACTTTCTGCGCCATTTACTGTCATTTCACCATTTTGCACATCATCAAGCTTTTACTGTTTGATCGGGTTCGTTTTCCTGTTCGCTCATGCAGCGCAATTTTTCGCTTGCACTTGCCTTTGGCGTCACATCATCATTGCCAAGCCTTTATATCAATTTACCCCTACACAACCCACTGCCTCCCAATTCTTTCACTATTGGTAACGATGACAATAATGACAATGATGATGATTGTGATAAAGATGATTACGATGACCATCATGATTGTTGTGTCGTCTAAACAAGAAATTTGTTAGCCCAAAAGTTGTTGGCAATGTTTCAGTCAGTCTCTTTAACGATGATTTTCTTTTTGTTTTTGTTTTCGCCTTTATCGTAGGAGCAACGTAAGAAATAAAAAATACACGCTGCAATTTTACGCTATGTGAAGCGGTTTCCACCACATTGGACTTGTCTTCAGTCCGTTCCAGTTGTAGTGGTGTAGTGGTTTGGCCTGTTCCAAGAAAAATGTCAATAGCAGCTAAGACCTCAGAATGAAATAATCAAACAATCGAATGAAAGGGTAAAAAAGTAGAAGGCACAAGCATGAACTCCTATCCTTTTGGGCTTGTGTTAGGCTTCATTGAACCAATCCAACTGGAGTGCAGCAACAAGGTTGTAATGCATTTCGTTGTTTCTTACTTAAATGCATTTGGCATTTTCCTGCAAGGGACCTTGTTAGCTGTAAGTCGCTTGAAGGATGGCGCCGAACTGTTGCCCAAAAATGTTGTCGTTTCATTTCGTTGCATGTTTTCTTCCAGTTGTGTTTGTGTTTTCAGCTTCCTGTTGTTCTATAGCTTCGTGGAGGCTAGATTTGCTCGAATGTCGATGCATTTGGTGAAGATAATTTTTGTGAGTGTCCTTTGCATTGTGTACAGGACAATTTCGCCAACAACTCCTTGAGCAATTTTTATTGTTTTTGTTTTGCTTGAATAGACTTTCATATGATGTTTCACTGTGTGTGTGCCTGTGTGCTTGTGTGCCACTTGTTCCAAAAGAAAGGAAAGACGATCACAATGATTTCGATTGTTCAATCACATTGTCCTGTGTGCTTTTTTCTTCTTGTTCAGAGCATAGCTGTGTGCCACACTCACATAGAGAAATAAACAGAAAAACACAACCAACAACAAGGACACCAGTTTGCTGCCAATTTGCTTTATCTTCTATTGCTGCATGTTTTGTTTGTTTTGCTTGTTTTCGGTTTTTTGCTTATGACTTTCTTTCAAAATTGTTTCGACCATATTCGATGGTTGTAGGCAACGCACAGGATAATATCAACATCCTGTGTACGAGTTGCAAAGCGACTTCACTTTTTTAAAAGTTTAAGTTTTCTTACAGATATATAGATACATATGGTAGATCGATACAAGCAGAGATAAATAGAATAATATTTAAATAAACTAACACCCAGAAACTGTGAAAGTTTTCTTAACTAATCAAGAACCCACTAATTCTATGAATTTCCATTACAAACTTAATAAACCATTGAAAAAATAATAGCATATGTAATAAAAACATCCAATAAAGAAATTGGTAGTTAAATAAACACTTCACAATATGAAAAGCTGCAAATAACAACTATAAGGACTGTACAACTCGTTGCACTGCACAGTACAAAGGAACGTATGAGTTATTTTCCGTGAGCAGCACTCATAACATAATAAAGCTTAGAATCAAATGACATTACTTGAGCACATAAGAAATAAGAAAACTGAACAATGATGAACAAAAAAAAATACTACAAAGAAAAAAAGCAAATCAAAAACACTACAATATCCTTCAATGGGTCAGAAATACAATAAGAAGAAAACCAGGCAGCAAACAATTTCTAGACAAGGAAAAAATACACAAAAAAAAAAAAATAAAAAATATATCAAAGCTTTGGAAAATGTGTCATGATGCCTCAAGTTGCAGTTGCACAATTGTGCGCAAATAATTGAATTCGTTCACAAAAGTGGACCAACCACAAGGACCGCCTTGAGCCCAAAACCTAACGCATATATGTACACTCGTAAAACCAACACTCAACAGCATTTCATTTTCGTTTAATATCTCAGAGAGTAGCTTGCTTTCTTCTGTAAGTTGTTCTACTTTTTCAATATATTTTCTATACATTTCAGAAGACTAGTTACACTTTTTAATGGTAATGCATTTGTGACGCCTCGAACTGTGGATCTAAGGTCTTCACAAGATATACAATGAAATAACCAGCATTCAAAGGCGCAAATTATATTTACAGAATTGTTTCCTGTATCTCTTGACTTTACTTCTTAATAATCGATCCTATCGAGCTCAATTTATCTTAGGAGATTCAGAATTGAGTAGTAGCCTTACTCATACACAAGTAGTGGGTCAGTGATGTCATTGGTATGAAAGATGAGCTGCAAATCACATTTTCAGAACATAAATATATCAATAACAAATCTAAAACTGCCACAATTGGAGAATCATGAAAACAATAAAATTTTCTATACATTTTATATATATTATATTTATGACATATAAATGACTGAAACTGGTATTAAATATTCTGATAAGAATGTACTATTAAGCAATCAAGACTTGTACTCATAGATCGAAATTAATTTCTACAAATGAGTCATAATAACAATAAAAATAAATTTTGAAATCAAGTTAACACTAGAAAATTTGTTAGTAAATTTAGTATTTTCCTCATAAAGTTTAGTTTACTATCAGAAGCACAATCATTTCGATCATAATTTTTGTTGGCCTCCACAATAAGAGAAAAAAATTAACAATATCATTAAAATTCTTAGTTTTTCGCTTTATCAGTTAACAGATTAACAACCAAAATTAAAATGAATATAAAACCAGAAGTCAAACAAATTGGCTTATTACAGACTTCCGTGGATATGATGTCCAAGGCAGAGCTGTTGTTTAATGTTAAATGATATACTAAAAACTTCATTCAAAGACGTAAGCGTACTATGTACTGGGGCCGCCTTCTGTCAACACATACTGTATCTCCATTATATTGCTTTCGAACGCGTCAAAATCTTTACTGACGTGGAAAATGATTTTATTTACACTTATAAAATACTGGAGGCTTGTTTTGATAAGCTCGGGGTCCAAAAAAAAGTTTGATATCGCAAATCTTATCAAGGGAACCTATCGCGATAGTTTAGAATTTCTGCAATGGTTTAAGAAATTTTTTGACAAAAACTTCGATGGAATGCCATATGATCCAGTTGAAATACGTCATGGCATTGAGTTGGGATATGGTCGATCCCCACAAAAAACACGTGTACATAACCATGAGTAATGCTGCTTCCACTTACCGATGAGAACTCATATTGTCAAATTCGTTTGCCACTGAGTTATTCCTCTACAGATAATTTTATTAAGCATATCAGACTTTCGATGGTTTTTTTTATTGTTTTCCAACAATCAAATGAAAACATTAGTACCATCACTGCGATGCATCGGTATTTTAAGTTTCACCAATGAAGAAACACGTGGACATGATGTCGAATTCAAAATTGTTAAACTGCTAAATTATTCTTAAGTAAAGTTTACGATTGCATGAAGGAGTTGCGAACAAGGCAAGAGTATTGTCAACTAATGCATATTATACTTAACAATAAGATGCCTTTACACGTGTCACGTGCCGCTTTAAACTATTATAATTCAAAAATTCAGCGTCCTAGAAAGTATTTAATAACAATGCAGCCACTTTGTGACATCACGTATGTAAATAACATCGATTTGATCTGCTGTACATAATTAATCACTTGTAATATACTAATATTGTAATCATATAAGTGGTTACTGATTACTAATAAACCAGACGTAACTTTCTCATTCTATGACTATTTTATTAATGGCAACCTTTAAGTTGTATGTTGAAGGACATTGCTAACATTGAAACTTATCATCATAGAGCCCCTTCCTTCCTCTCTTCGAAGCAGTCATCTCATGTCATACAACATCAAAAACAGCCCTTCTCTATGGCACACATATCTTTTTCGAGCTATCATTGTCATTTATTTTGTGAAGGATTGAGCAAAAGGTTGATTTTTAACAGTTATTTTGACCACATACCGAAAAAAATGAAAAATAAGTGGAATGGTCAGTGAGAAACCGAAACAATAAAAAATAAATGGAACGTTCAGTGAGAAACCGAAAATAAATTTTCCAAATAAATGGTAACATTTGAAACTATGGTAAGTACACACTAGGCGAACGAAGGCGAATGAAGGAGAGTGAACGCATGAGTTAAATCAATGTGTACGAAGCGAAGGCAAATGAACACGGTATGTTGCATGCACAGGGTTTCGTTCGGTTGGCGGTACAGAAAAGCGGCCACACGCGCCTACAAAAGACGCACAGTTCGTCCGTAATGTGGATAGCAATACAAATTAAAAACAACAACAAACACACGCAGCAGAGATTCGACAGCATCATTTCGGATGCTTGTGTTCGTTTGTGTTAGCCTGTGTGAACCAGAGATGTGCAGCGAAGGCTTGTGCTTGTGAAGTGCTTACAAGCTAACAAGCAAATTGGGGAACCAAGCTTGCTTGGCTTGCTTATGCATGTTTTTCTACCAAGCCTTCACAAATATCATTATGATGTTCACATCTATATTCTATATCCCCCTTTATTTTAAATACTATATTACGTGAAGTGTATGTAAGTTTTAGTTAGACCAAAATAAGATATAGTAAGACCAAAGTTATAGTCTTATTCTATTTTATATGTGTACTAATGTTGTGGGTAAGCAATTTTCAACAAATTTTCGACATTTTGTATAAAAAATTAAATATAATTATTATGTGCATTTTCTTTTTTATTCCCTTTGCCTTTTTCAAAGCATCACATAAGTTGTTCTTTTCTCATAAGTCGACTCATTAGCATTTAGCAATTGTATGAAGTAGTCTTGCTATTAATTTTAATGAATCGCAAGTATCATGTGAGTGAGTGAGTATCTTTGAGCTTTGGGGAAAGAAAGGAAATGAAAAAGAGCAACAACCAAAAAAAGAGAACCTTTATGTATAAAAATTAAATAAAAGCGAATAGTAAGCATGGCAAGGATGTGAAAATATGATGAAATTATGTATTTCATTATATATTATATGTGAGTGTGTGGTAAAGAATATTATTTTTTAATTATGCATGTTTCAAATGTAGCATGGACTTATTTTTCATTTTTAATATAGTAAGAATCTTTATGCCCTTAACGAAAAAAGCAAAAGACAAACTTTTCTTTATTTTTTCAATTAAGTCACTGAAATGTGTTCAACCCCAACTGCTTAGGAAATATTCTTCTGTAGACATGCCACACATTCATATACACACACACATACATAATAAGAAATATACGTACACGTTCTTGCAACAAATCACATTAGCATAAAGTAGCCTACTTAACAAAGTCAATGAACATAATTATTAGACTCCTGGTACCAAATATATGGACAAAGTTCTGTTCCTCCTCTTAGCCAACACCCATACACACTTACTTACATAAGCTCTATGTACAATACAATACTACGAGTATCTATGATATTTTGCTTTATTGCATTGTAGATTCCTCTTCCTTGCTTCCGTCTTTGTTTTCCCTTATACTTAGTCTTTAGAAAACTTCCCTAACATGCGCCACATTAGAATATGTTTTAGCGCTAGACAGAAGAAGCAAAGGCACAATACGAGAATTACACTAGGGTCCGACAATGCCAAGAATAACAAGAGGCAACAACAGTGGGTATCAACTATGACGCAAGTCGAGGCTCATAATAATAGCAAAAGTTTTGGCACTTATTGTATGCCACACACACACACACACACATACCCACTCACATCATTCACCCTCTGCATGTAGTACCTACATGCAACCAACATTCTATACTCATTGTGTTTACTACTACTATTTAGAAGAACATAAGGAACAATTTTGCTTTGGCATTATAAAGTTGTTATGTTGTCTATTGCTGGCGTTGACTAAAGTCGAGGTGTTAATAATGACAATGACATTTAAGTTTGACTTGTTTGCTTGCTATTTTATGTCTGTTTAAATTTCGTATTCCATCATTATCTGTCTCTATTATAATCTATATATCTATCTATCTGTCTGTGTGTTAAACTGCCTTTTTTAAGTATTGATAATTAAAAATTACTTCAAAGTAGACAGACACATAATTGTACTTATTGCTCATAATTGAATAAAATTCATTGCTCTTATTATGTGTTGAGTACCATGAAGTGGGTCATAAATGAAATGAGTTTGTTATGTGCAAATGTTTGTTTTATTTGATACTTTTTTTTAATATGATTATTGATTGATTACTCATATTAACCTATGAAAACACTAAGCAATTTTATTTATTATTGTTGAGTTTAAGCCATTTGAAGAGGGAATGAAGAGTTTCGTTTAGTATTACACAGTGGTTTTAATGAATATTAAATATATGTTTAAATTTTCCATTAAATTAATTTAATCTCCTATTTTTTTTTATTTTCAGTTAAATATCTCAACGACATACAAATCATAAGTTAGTCATATTTCATTGCGGTTTTATATTATACAAAATAAAATAGATTGTTAGATTTAAACTTCACATGTGAAGGGGTTATTTTTGTATTGCAAATTAGAGTTTATGGATTTATGATTATCAAAGAATAATAAAAAATTATTAAAGAATTTTTTTTTGCAGAAATACATACCTAATCGATTTCTTGTTGGGCTAGTATCAGTAGTTGTTTATATTAATTTAATCATATTTTATTACCATTTGGCTAGTGCACGAGTCCATTAATAAAATAATAGTCCATGTGTTTTGATCAAGAAAAGATTAACTTCAAAGAAATATAAGGAAAAAATTAGTCACTGGAACTTAAGTACCATTATTGAAATGCTTTCCGTAGAAAACTAAAACAATTCTATCTGAATACTTTGTCTGGTTATTGGTTATATTATTATACATAATAGAATATATCAGGCAAATCAATATCTATACATCTATCTATCCATATATACAAATATAAAATCATAAACGTATTTTTGTCTGTCTCAGAAACAGCTTAACCGACTTGAATGCAGTTTTCCCTGGTGTATTGTAGCAAGCTTCCTGTAACATATAGCTTTCATTTAAAAGAATCATAAGTTCTTCATTGTAATTATATTTTGAGTACTGTAGCCAACTTTTTGCGCATTTTTACCAACTGCATAGTTAATTTTCTATTGTCTTCCAAATTTTTTGTTGGAAGGAAAAGTAAATAAATTTAATATTGCAAGTTTTTTGTTAAAATTTTGATAATGCATATATTAATAATAATTTTCAAAGAGCCAGGAGTTAAGTAAGCGATAGAAGCGTATGATACCTATGCAAAGTTACCCAAAGTTCCAGTGCAGCCACGAGCTGAAGTGTAGTTAACCTCAATAGCAGCAATGGTAAACAACTTCTTGGGAACGGGGGCTGATACAATTTCAGTACCGCGTGGAGCTGGGATCAAACGCACTGAGACATATCCGCACTTGCCTGTAACCTTGCATGGCACCGTATGGTGTTACCAATGTTACCCCAGTAGCCAAGATGGATACGAAGAACTTATAGATTAGCTAAAATGATAGCGCCATGAATAGCTGTTGCGATTTCCTTGCTGCACTTCACGCCCAAGCCAATATGGCTGTTGTTGTCACCAATAGCAATGAAAGCCTCGAAACGTGTACGTTGACCAGCAGGTGTCGGTTTCTGCATAGGCATAATCTTCAACACCTCATCGCGCAAAACTGAGCCCAAGAATATGATACCGAAGTCTTTGATTGGCAAATAGTATAATTAGATTTCCTCAAAGGACTTGATTTTGCCCTCACGTACCAAACGGTCCATACCTGACAATCTTATTTACCACGACCTGAACGTGCGCCACGATCGCGACCAGAAGAACCACGAAAACCATCACGAGATGGAGCAGCGTCTGCCATTATTTATTAATACGATACTGTTAATAAAACGTGACCGTTTGTAAACAAAAATATAAAATTAGTTAATTGATACAAAGCTGTTGCTACAAACCTTGCACCATTCTCATTACTTAACAACAATTATTTACTCATTTATTTATTTAATCATTAAATTGTTTAATGCAAAGTTTAATTAGTGACGAACATTTATTGATTTTCTTTTGACTATTTTTAGTAATACCGAAAAAACAAAAAAAAAAATATCCACCATTCTGTCTGTCTGAGAATTATTTAACGTTTACATTTATCTTATTATTTAACGTTAGAATTATTGATTTGTTTCTGTGTTTTTTTTTTTTCTCATATTGTAAAAGAGCACAATGTCAATATCAAAGTCGTGCGTAGAAGCAACAACTTATATGATATCCTATATGTTGAATACAAACCAATGGGAATGACTCATTGATTATTTAAAATACTCGTACAGTAAAATGAAACTGAAATAGAATAAAAAGACAAAAAAGAAAATAAAGAAAAATCTAGTAAAATGCCAAGACACGAAACACGAAATGAAACCTTAGCAATGGCCACAAAATACTCTCATAATAGGGAAAGAAGAAGAAAGCATAAAGAAAATAAGTGGAAATTAGAATATGGTAACATATGAAATGAAAACTTGTTTACGTAGTTTCTTTTGGCTAATTGAATTTAGCCAGGTCCACACAGGTTGAAATGTTAGGTATAAAAGCGGCATTCACCAAAGCAAACTAATTGAAAACGTTGCTGCACGCGTAGCTAAACGAAGTCCACGCGTTAGAGCAAAATTATACTTGCTTACCTCGATCCATATAAGGATAAAAATCAGAACAAAAAAACAAAAACAAATTCATATCTAAGGAATACTAAAAATAACAAGCATTCAATATGGTTGTCAACTTCAAAGTGTTTAAGAAATGTTCGCCCAACAACATGATCACCCTGTATATGAACAGGCGTGAGTATGTTGATTCGGTCACGGTTGTGGAGCCAATTGGTAGGTAAACTAAGGCTAAGCAGCTTACAAAGGAAGTTACATACATAGAGACACACACTCTCTCCGACTGCTTCTAAGTGCGAATAAAATTGCATACAAATAGGCGCAACATAGTATGTGCCATCATCGTGCAAGGTGTTTAATTAAATTAAGCTGTAATTTATGCACCTTGGAGTCGCCATACAGACGGCACATCCACTAAGCTGCTTATTAGTTACGTGACAATTAGCCAAGCTTTTACTCGTACAGTACAGTAAGCTCTCAACATGAACATTCTACGTGCTGTGTGAGTTGGCACAAACTCAGTCGTAAGCCCTTTTCTCTCACTGAGTCGTCTCCAAGAGTGTGTGCCTTTGTGTGTTAAACCTCTTAGTATGGCAAAAAGCCAAGTTTATTAATTTTTGTTTATTCTCTTAACACCCCCAAACAGATGGCATTATTGTATTGGACGATGAATATCTACGTCAAAATCGTAAGATCTTTGTCCAGTTGATCTGCAATTTCCGCTATGGCCGTGAGGATGATGAAATGATTGGCCTGCGTTTCCAGAAGGAACTAACTTTGGTGTCTCAACAAGTTTACCCTCAACAAAAAACTGACATTACACTTACCAAAATGCAAGAGCGTCTTCTTAAGAAACTGGGCTCGAATGCATTCCCCTTTGTCATGCAAATGCCTCCCAGTTCACCAGCTTCAGTGGTCTTGCAACAACGTGCTAGCGATGAGACCCAACCCTGTGGTGTACAATATTTCGTAAAGATCTTTACTGGAGACAGCGAATGTGATCGTTCACATCGTCGTAGTACCATCAATTTGGGCATTCGCAAAGTGCAATATGCACCCACTAAACCAGGAATTCAACCCTGCACTGTTGTGCGTAAGGATTTCCTATTGTCACCTGGTGAACTCGAATTGGAAGTAACATTGGATAAGCAACTCTACCATCATGGTGAAAAAATATCGGTGAACATTTGTGTACGCAACAATTCGAATAAGGTGGTCAAGAAGATGAAGGCTATGGTTCAGCAAGGTGTCGATGTGGTGCTCTTCCAGAATGGTCAGTTTAGGAATACTATTGCTTTTGTTGAGACAAGTGAGGGATGCCCCTTGAATCCGGGTTCTAGCCTGCAAAAGGTCATGTATTTGGTGCCTAATTTGGCAGCCAATATTGATCGTGCTGGCATTGCAGTTGAAGGTGATATCAAACGCAAGGATACCTCATTGGCATCAACAACACTGTAAGTTTTATAGAATTTCTATAAGATTTCATTTATTTATTTATCTCTGGCCATTCATAGTATTGCCAGTCAAGATGCACGTGATGCATTTGGTATTATTGTATCTTATGCTGTCAAAGTGAAACTTTTCTTGGGAGCTTTGGGTGGTGAATTGTGTGCTGAATTGCCTTTCATTCTAATGCATCCAAAGGTTAGTTAAATGATTATATTCTGCTTAAAAATTATTTATTGTGTTTTCAATAATTTCTAGCCCAGCCGCAAGGCTCAATTGGAAGCTGAACCGTCAGTTGAAGCCTAAATCATATCCATCATAACAATGCTGATGATGATCTTTGCAACTTTGTGTCTTTTTCAATACATAAAACTAATAACTAGTATGTGAAACTGTTATCTATCGCTGATGTTGCTGATGAATTCTGTTCTGAACTGCAGTCGTCTTAATATAAACAATTTTAATCCAAATTTATATATTCTACTTATATGCGCATGTCTATATAATATTGATTTACTTATTTATGATTTCTCATAAGAAACCCTAAGCAGAACTTAATGCGAAACTGTGCTGTGCTGTTTTCTGGAATGACTATACATTGGGTCCAAATTATTAATAAAATTACACGAACTTTAAGCCAAAAAAAAAATCAACAAAACTAACAACAAAATAAATATAATAATAACAATGTGATTTATGTGTGTGTATATTGATGAAATATATAGCTATTTATTATATGTCTAAAATGCCTTTATTGATTGTTTTATTCTCATTAATTTAAAAGCGTTTCTACATAAGTGAAATAATGAATGAATTCTAAAAAGTAAGGTAGCCAAAAGGGATCGAAATTAGCTTGCTGGTGATGGTTGTCCTTGTTTACCCTTATCAACAAGCATATAGTATATTTGCAACTTCTGTCTCCTTTACGAGAAGAGTGGCCATTTCTTGTGTGATTAGTTTTTTGAAGACTGCATTGGGCACAGAAGAAGTAATTTTTGAATCATCAGTAGAGCGAATTATACTGTGACCATGAATTCGTTAAACAGTTGACACATTTTTGTTCCATCAAGTACCATCTTTTCCGATTTTCGTAAATGAGCCAGTTCACCAGCTACACCGTCAGAATTTGTACCAACTGATGATAGACACTTCTTCTTCAATGTTTTCATATTGTTCTAAAACAACAACTGGTGCATTTCATATCCTTTGATGAATGATTAAATGCAACCATTATCAACATCTTCACTGTTTGCTTCCACTGATCTTATTCTTCGTCGGATGCTTTACCAGTCTATGTTATTATCGTCTTATGGATCCCTAATGCCTTCATCCTCAGCTCTTTCTTGTGCCAAAACATTAGCAATAGCTTCTGTCAACCTCTGGTGGAAGTTCACAAACTTGCCTCGTCTTCTGAAGCTGAACACCACCCTGTTCACTTCACAACGAATATTCCCTTCACTACCAAAATTTCAAATAAACAAAATTCAAAAACTCAAAATAATTACGAACACACGAAAAACGCGTCCTTTCACATCACTTTACACAAACACAATGAAATAGATAGACTGTATAGTTTTTCCACACATCCTGAAAAATCGTTGATCCCTCGCACGTTTTCATGTTGGTTGGTGTTTGGGAGTGCGGAAATGGTAGTTGATATATGTATATAGAAATGAAACTACCCTGCAGTATGAATCACTGGCCCAAAACTGTTTCGTGGCTTGTCTCTTTGGAACCAGCATTAGTTCCATTTCGATCTCTTTAACACGCAAAAAACTGGCGAATTTAACATGGCGGAAGCATTGGCAGTGGTCAATTCCACCGCCTGCATTACCGTTCACCAGTCATGCCATCAGTTATTGCCACAGCCTGCATTATTCTCTCATCCATAATGGGACACCAATTTAATGAGTGTAAACAAACTCTTACCTCTCAATTTTTCTCACATGCTGGTTCGCTTTTGCATTACCTTTGGCTGGCGAATGCAATACCCACCAGGTAATATGAAAAGAAGGTAGTGAATTACTATCGAAACAGGGACTTTTGTCACCAAGCATACTGCAGGGTAGTTATGAGTTCGAAAAGGTTGGATCGATATACAGACCATGGTCTACCAAATCCACAGTATAAATTTCATATGTCCATGTCTCTGCTCTTATTCTTAATATATTTTATTTTCCACTAACATACTCAAAAATTATTCATTGAGACTAACCTGGAATCTCATGGTGTGGACAGCATAAGAATTAAATGGATTAAAATGAAGATAATTAATAATTTAATATTCTAAAAAGAAATAATTTCTGATAAATTCCAGAAATTGTTAAATATACAAAGCATTTTTAATTAAACTTAAATTTTGATTGATTCTTTGAAGACATTTGACTTACAGGCAACAACAAGATAAAATTGTTAAGTTTAAATTGATAATTAAGTGGCCGTGATTTATTTTCATCCAAGCTATTCATTTATACTAAGTCCTTGGCATATCGCTGGTGAAGACATAACACATGGTGGAGATTGAGAATAATGAGTCCAAAAGGAATTTACAAATGTATTACTACAATACAAGGTATTTGTTAACTTTTTCTACCGTTTAATATGGTAGTAAAATTTTAAATAATTATTTAAAATAAAACCATTATAGCTGCATAACATAAATCATTAAGTCATACAAGTACTGATGATATAAAACTCATTAACTTTCTATTTAATCCATTCAATATGCAACTCTCACTTCATAACTTATCTAAAATAATAATAAATGTCTAATTGGGTATTTAATTTTAATTCTTTTAATTAATTTCTATTAAATATTTAATTCATTCATTTATTTAGAAAACAATATATCAAGTATATCAAATTAACTGCTAATATATTCGTTTATTTTGTGGCTTCTGGTTCAAAATTCACTTGGCATATTTTCCAAATAAACGATAACAATCGATTAATTAGTAAAATAAACCATACTAGACCGAACTAAACTGAATTCAATTGAATTGAATTGAACTACCATAAGTAGTTCATACAAATTGATTGACCGATAAGATTAAGGTAATTTCGAAGCAAATGGAAGCTAGTTTATGACTGCAATTGTTAAATTATGACTTAATTCAAATGGAAATTCCTAGAATGCACATTCTAATTTGTGTGGCTTAAGAATTTAAATATATTAGAAATCAAATCATTAAAGGCAAAATTAAATTAGAATATACTAAGAGGCGTTCAAATAAAAATATTTGTTGTTTGAAATTAAATTCTAATCAAATATCAAATATCACAAAAATGAACAAAATCATTGGTGTCTGTCATTGACAGTTAAATTATTGTTCATTTTTATCAAATTCTCTCACACTCTCCTTTGAGTTATTTAGTTGGCTTTGCTGTGATTTAATTGAAATGATTCTGGAATGGGCAAAAAAGCTTTTTTGCTCTATGGCATTTGCAGTTCATTTTTGAACAACCACACTTGAGTCCCTTAAAAGTGTACTTAAAGCGCAATTACTAACATTCAAACAAGCCGCTTATCCAAACCATCATCATCTCCACCACACTGTGAGCCGCAATTAAAATGCTTTGCAGCTCATCAGACTGTTTTAGACTGAGTTGTACCAGCATAGCAGATATCTCCTTTTTATTTTCAATTTGGTTTGAACTAGTACTTTGAAGCCACAAGCCAACGTTGAATTTAGTACAGTACAAATTGGCTTTAAGTGGCTTGCGGATACTGCAATTAATGCTACTTTCTATTTGACTCCAAAATGAAAGTGAACTGCAGATTGACACAAACTAATAGTTAATTTGCATAAGCATCAATAGGCGTTCAATAAAAGAAGCAAGTTCATTTTACTCCACACTTAAGTAATTAGAAATTCTGATTCATTATAGAATTGTTAATTGACAAACAGATGTGCATATAATATTTATTGTATATGACATTCAGTAAATATTTCTTATTTTAAAATCATATGAAATATTTATAGAAACACAAAATGAATTCGTTTGTGTTGTCAAGTAGTTTTATCATTTAAATTCTCTTTATTATTATATGGCATTTTTCATTCTAAACCTTGATGACTTCAATTATGTCATATGGTTTTGCATTTGACTAAGAAAAAACATCTGTTTCTACATCGTCATTTATTAATCTAAATTGATTGCATATCGGAAGACAAAAAAATCAACAAGAACACAAATCAACAAGATTTATTTGCTTTAAGCGGCTCACAGATGCACAATATTATTGCTCAATAGCTGAGTTTAAGCAATCATGTTTATATATGTGATTGACAGTTTGTATATTATTCAAACTAATAGTGTGTAGACAATGTAACATCAGTTACTATTCACATGTTGGAAGGAGTCAGTTGAAATTACTAAAGACAATAATAATAATAAGTGTAATCTTGTATTAATCACTATTGTCTCCAAGTGACTGTTAGAGTAAAGACTTTAGCAACCATCTAGAATGTAATAATATTGAAAATCTATGCTCGCTTTTCATAAACAATGCCATAACCATTCAATCTTATCTTATCTTAACTTAATATTTTCATGCAATATACTTGTGCGTCTACTAACCGCTTTACTTTGCTTCTTTTGCTGCTATTTGTACTATTCTTAGTGTCGTTGCGTTTGTTGCTTCATGTTGTGTTCAATGTTCATCACAAGTAGATAAAGCAATTAAAATGAACTTGAGAAGATCCATGACGACGATAACCGCTAAAACAAAAGCAAATTCAACGCAACTTTTTCGTTTGTTGATTAAGCGCATAACTGTAAAGTTAAGCAGAACAAATAAAAAATAGTTGAACATAAGAGATTAGAGAGCATTACTATAAGTGCATTTGTAATAAAACAAAAGCAATTGACATATGTCATACAACAGCAATAGAAAAAGTGAGAGGGTGATCAAGGGAGAAACTTGGGAAAATGTTCTGATTTGTTTTAAATTAAAAAGTGTGTTGCCAGATACTTGGAAATTAAATATTATTATATTTTTTTTAACAATAAAATAATTTCTTTATTAAAGTTAATAAAGATTACAAATCTAGGATTAACTTATGAAGAGCAATGGCAACTATGGCCTTCGTCACGAATAAAATAATTTAGTTCCCAGGTCACTAAGCAAAATAAGCCATTCACTATTATATTCACTAATTGCTAGAAGATATAAGTCATCAATTTCCTTGTTTTTTGTAATAAGACCACACAAATATACGTACCTATTATTAGATTAATCGTTGTGATCTTATTGATAACAAAGTGGTATTTAACTACAATTTCTATAGATCTCAACGAATGCCAATGTCAATTATGTACCACAGAGCATCAACTACTTAACTTCCACAAGAGATTAAATTGGAAGCTACACATTATATCAATGCTTCAAGTGCAAACGGATCCCCAGCTATGACCGATATATCCGATCATATATGGAGTTCAATCAGAAAAAAAAAATATTTATTTTTATTTATACACGACTTTCGACTCCGACTTAATGACATCGGTGGATTAAATTGTTTTTTTATTAGTTTTTTAATATAACAACTTATATAGGTTGGAAATGTTTAAGGGTAAGGGAGTTCTTAAAAGATAGGATGGGACTTAGGAACCAAAAATAGATAGCCTATTGTACATTTTACAAGTTGAGAATGTCTTACTCTTAATGCTTTGCATTAAATTTAGTTCATGATAAAAGTTATCATGATGTTTGTTCATAGACTATGTATTTTTTTTATATTTTTATACTTATTTGATTTAACATTTTATCTATAAAAAATCATTTCTTTCCAAATTCGAATAATAATTTTGGTTAAATTAAGGATAAAAAAATGCTATGTAAATGAAGTAAACAAAATTTCCTTAAACAATCTGGCTACTTTGCCCTGCAACCATGAAGGAATAACAAACAACAAATGATAAGCACCAAACTATCAAATGATAAGCACCACATTGTTGCTGCTCTGTCCACAATGAGACCGAACCGAACAGTGACCGAATCGCAAAGGCGATTAAATACTCGATTAGCTGAAAATGTTCCACTTTGTTGCTGCTTTTTTTGTTTTTTTCATTAAATACTTTTTGTTTCTGCATTCCACTATGCACACAAAATAAGAACAAAAAAAAAATAAAACAATGTTTGAGAATCAAGTGAACTCAGTAATACAATAGTATAATGTCCAGTTATCAAAGAATTGGCGACGAGTTAACATTTATTGGCGCTTTCAAGAGCGATATAATAAAAATTAAACAAATAATATTATCTTCAACGCATTTCTTATTGCACAGCAACGAGGTCCTTATCAATCGAGCAGCAGTAACAATACTCTCAAAAAGATTTTTACTTTTTTTTTTTTTTGGTTTTTTTTAATATTTTATTTAATTCTGTCGCGGTAGTTAAACCGCACTGAATTGTTGTATAAGTGAGTTAATCGCATAAGAAAGCCAGACACACAGAGACACACACCCCAAATACTTACTAGTATATTGTAAAAAGAAAATAAAGAAAAGACGGACAACGAAATGAAAATTATCAAGTTTTGAATTGTGCGCCTCAATGTAGTCGTTGCATTCGCTGCGAATAGACCTAGACGACAACTGAAGACTAGAGACTGAAATTAACATTCGATTGTTGACTGTTACGTTTGCAGGATGTGTTGTCGTTGTTGTGGTGTGACCCAACAGAAGGTCTGGGTTTTTGGAATTGGAATACTTTTTATTGCATCCGGGTTACTGGCAGTTATCTGGTGGCCAGGTTTCATTGATGATATGATTCTAAAGGTAAATGATAAATTATGAGAATTAATAAATTGGGTGAGTTAAATGAATGATTTGTTTGAATTATTTAGGAATTACCATTGTCTGAGAACTCGAAGACCTTTGACAAATGGCAAATTACACCCATACCGATATATGTTCACATGTATTTGTTTAATTGGACAAATGCTGATGATGCATGGACACCAGGTATTAAGCCAAATTTCCAGCAATTGGGCCCCTATGTGTATCGAGAAGTGCGAGAGAAGAAAGGTCTTATTTGGCATCCAAATAAAACGGTTACCTTCAATGTAAGTCGTACTTGGTATTTTGAACCAGAAATGTCAGGTGGCTCACAGGATGATCTTGTAACAGTACCACATCTACCATCTATTGTAAGTATTGTGTAATTGAATGGACATAGTGCAAAGTTCTTGATCTCTGTTAAATCAATAGGCTGCTGCTGATTCCATGCGTGATGCAAATAGATTTATCAAGATATTCTTTAATAATGCCTTAAACAGTAATGGTGGTTGCCTCTTTGCTACACACACCGCTGGTGAATGGCTTTTTGAGGGATTCTATGATGAGTTCCTGGACTATGCCATGGGTTTGAATAATCCTTTGGCACCACCGATTGAAACAAATGAATTCGCTTGGTTTTTGGGTAGAAATGGGTCTAGTATTTTCGAGGGAGACTTTACCATACACACAGGACAAGGTGATATAACTCAAATGGGTGACATAAAATTTTGGAAAGGTCAAAATCATACGGGCTGGTATGAAGGTGAATGTGGTCGCTTAAATGGCAGTACATCGGATTTATTTGTACCCAATGAACCTCTGGAGAAACCATTGACAATTTTCATTACGGATACATGTCGCATTATCAATTTGGAATTTACTGGTCAAAAGGTTGTCCTCGAAGGCATTGAGGGTTGGAAATATGAGGCGACCAAAAATACTTTCGATAATGGTCAACTTAATGAAGATATGAAATGTTATTGCCCGGTAGAATTACAACCGGACAATTGTCCACCAACAGGAGCTACAGACCTGAGTGCTTGTGCCAATGGTGCACCCATGTTTATGTCAGCTGCACATTTTATGGATGCCGATCCTAGTTATGCTGCCACAATTACAGGCATGGAGCCGAACTATGAACGTGATAATTTCTTTATTATCATGGAACGAAAAATGGGAGTTCCACTACAAGTGAATGCTGCCGTACAGATCAGTTTACGCATACAGCGTGATAATGATATTACGTAAGTTAATCTGTCGTGCAATCAGTCATTCATGTTATCAATTAATGTAAATCTGATTTTATTGATTTTAGAATACTTACAGGTATCACAGACTTCTATGCCCCACTTTTCGTTACTGCCAGTCGTGCTGTTATCAATGCAGAACTTGCTAAAGAACTGAAACTTGCCCTTAATCTACCCTCGATAGGTCAATATGTGGGTATTGGATTACTATGTGTGGGTTGCATTTTAATTTTTGTCGGTGGTATTCTCACTATTACGCGTAAATGGCGCGGCCAAGCAGAAGCAGATGCCTTAAAGGCAAAACTGCAGAAACCAATTGAAGGAGAAAAGTCAATGGAAAGCGTTGTTACCGAAGCGAGCAATGTTAGTTAAAATTATACGATAATTTTGCATTGAATTGTCTTGATAAACCAATTAAATATGAATGAATTTTTTGAATGGTATGCGAATGAGTATATTAAATGAATATATTGAATTGTGATTTATTAAATAAATTAATAATTGTTTTTACAAAAACTGATAAAGATGTTTGTCTGTTCATCATCAAGTGAGTTTAGTGAACTTCAAATAATAAGTCTATTGACTCATAGATATGTTAAAGTCTCTATGGTCTCTACAAAGAATTGACAATTTACAATTTGTTTAAAAAACCATGAATAAAAATATGTAATACTAACAATACTCAAGTGTATTAAAGTACAATTATGTTACAATATTTGAACTCTTACTACTTATTTTCTCTTAAAAGTCTTTCACCCCGAAGCACGTGTATATTGCCAATACAAATTTCATCATCCAGTTGTGCTCTTTGATGTACAATAACAATATGTCAAAGTCGCTTTCACGGTACTAATAGATTATTGCCGTTGTCTTATCTATTGATTTCTTATATCCTTGGGTCATTCTGCATAATACTAAAAAAACTTTCTATATTCTGTCATTGGGCTTCTTTGCGACGTATCTAGGTCAAGTTTTAGTTTATCGCTTTCCAAAATATTGCATCAGATCCAATGGTGACCATTAAGAATAGTTTCCTCTTTCCAAAACTTACAAATTCATTGGAGTACTTCGTTTTTTTTTAATATTATTATTATTCTGTAATGTTATTACATTTAGAAACATTTTAAATTAAACCACTTTTTTACAATAAATTACAATACAACAAAACAATATCATTAAGTGGGACAGAACAATTTAGAGGTACGATTGAAAAGATCTAATAGAGAGGTCGACAGAATGTGAGCTTCTCAGCTGTCTCACCACACTAACTCCTTCTATTCTGGGGCGCTTTAAAAGTAATCTGACCTTCGATATATTCGATTTTTCTGCTATGCCGTACACCTGCAAGCCGTAGTGTCAAACTTTCCAAATGAGAACAGCTGTTTAAAAGCCATCGCAATTTCCCAATTCTCTTTCCGATGGATTTCGTGATACTTGTAATATGCGTCTTGAACGTTAGCTGCCTATCTAAATACACACCAAGGTATTTATACCCCGAAAGGTGCATCACCAGCTGGTTGCCAAAACAAACATCTGGCCGTAAGGTGTACGTCATATTGACACATTTCTTTATATTAATGCCAATGTTCCATCGACTTGTCCAGACTACAAAATTATGCATATATTATTGCAGGGTGTCCGTGGCTTCATAAGTGGACCTGTTTCTGTCAAGGATAGCCGTATCGTTTGCAAATGTGGCAATGATAACATCCTGAGGATCCTCTAGCCGTAAACCGTGTCGTGCGTGAACAAGGTATAAAGTGTCGACCCCAAAACGCTAACCTGCTGGACACCTGCGCATATAGCCTTTATGCTACTTCACACCATCTAATACAGTACTTCGAGTGACAATTTCTTAATTTTATATTAATTATCAATATAAAGAATAACATATTTTTAGGCACTCCTTAGTTGCGTATTGTGTTATCATTGAATTCAAAATTACATTACTTATTTATCAGAAGCAATCACAATCTTTTGTTAAACTGGTCATGAATGTTCTGAACAAAATTTTGATTAACCAGATTAGATATTTATGATGGTCATTTCTCATTCTTCTTAAAGACATTCATTGCCTTCTAACTATAATACTACTAGTCTTTCATGAATTCTCAGAGCAGTTGGTTGTTCCATTCAGAATAAATAAAATGTGTTGTCGTTGCTGTAGTGTGCTCCAGCAAAAAATTTGGGCCTTTGGCATAGCAACTTTATTAATTATAATTGGTATTGTACTTGTTACAGCATGGCCTGATATTATAAGGAATATAATTTTAGAGGTAATTGTCAAAATCGATTTAAATGTATACATATACCTATAGTATAGTAATTGCTGGGAATTTATAGAGTCTTCCATTGACTTCTGATTCTACTGCCTATAAACTTTGGGTTACTACACCTGTGCCGGTCTACACAAGTTTCTATCTTTTTAATTGGACTAACCCGGAAGATCTTAACAATCCTGCTGTTAAGCCAAACTTTCAAGAGTTGGGCCCATATACATTCAGTGATTATAAAACTAAAGAGAATCTAGTTTGGAAACATCCTGAGGTGACCTTTTATGGTCGACGTTTATTTCACTTTTTACCAGAACTTTCCAATGGCACAATGGATGATATTGTAATAGCTCCACATTTTCCAACAATGGTAAAAAGGATTAAATATATTTTTTTCACATATGAGTAAATAATATTTTATTAGACGGCATCTAGAAATTCGCGTGATCAGCATCGCTTAATACGTAAAATTTTTAATTTCACACTAAATCGTGAAGGCGGTAATACCATAATGAGTCACACTGCTAGGGAATGGATTTTTGATGGATTCTATGATGATCTCTTGGACTTTGGAGAACGTCTTCATACACCTTTCATACCCATTTATACAAATAATTTTGGTTGGTTCTATATGAGAAATAATACAAAAACAATTGAAGGCAATTATACAATTCATACGGGTGTCGGAGATTTATCTCAAATGGGTGAATTACTTAAATGGAATGGCAGCATACATACTGGTTTCTATGAAGGCGAATGTGGTCGTGTTAATGGAAGTGCAGGTGAATTATGGGCACCAGGACGTAACTGGAATGATCCAGTTTCAGTTTTCATGAAGGATGCTGCTCGTTTTGTAAATATTTTTCCTCAAGAGAATCGCACAATAAGTGGCATCGATGCTTGGCTATATACCTCAACAAATCAAACATTTGATAATGGTCAAATATCAGAAGATACAAAATGTTTTTGTGTGCCTGGATTTGAGTGTCCTAAGAATGGAGTTGTTGATTATTCACCAGTGGCCTTTGGCGCACCAGTTTATATGTCACATCCACATTTTTATATGACAGATGAGTCATATCGAGAGAATACAACTGGGCTAATACCTGATGCAACAAAACATAGTATCACTGTGCTATTAGAACCAACATATGGTATACCATTGGAAGTAACTGGTCAACTGCAAATTAGTATACTAGTGGAACGTGATGAAGCAATCGAGTAAGTATTAGGACAAAGGAAATTTCTTTAAAACTATAATTATTTCTATCCCAATAATAGACAACTTAAGGATGTTGCTTTCAACTTCTATGCACCACTGTTTATTGTTCATATGCGTACGGAGTTAAGCCCCAAATTGCGTCAAGGGCTCAAGGTAAGTTTTCCTTAAACTATGAGTAAAATAACAATTTCATTAAATACCTATTTTTCTTCTACAAAAAGTTCGTTTTAAATGCACCGTACATAGGTCAGTGTTTAGGCATTGCTTTTATCTGTCTGGGTACCGTGCTATTCATAATCAGCTTGATCTTGACGAAAACCCATAAATGGCGCGGTGATTTCAAGTTTGATAAGAAAGTTCGACTAATATCTGAGATAAGTAGTACTAACAGTAATGACCAATAAGTTTTATTACCACTTAACTAGGTTAAGCAACATAAGAAGTAGATTATGCTTAGATGTTTAGACAAATACAATAATAAAAACAACAAACATAATGTATGATTGAAATTTCCTTAAAATTATACAAAATTATAACCTTTCAAATTATAGTACACAATAAAATTTATTAATATGTTAATAATTGTTTTCCATGTTTAGCACAAGACCAAAAATACCAATCTCACGATATAACATAATACTCTGAAAAGCAAAAGTCCCACCTACTGGCGAGAAAAGGCCAAAATAAAATTATAACCAGAAAATTTATGTGCAAGAATCACGCAAGTTTTCGTTTTTGCACATGGCAAAAATATTCATGCAAATAATAATGAAAAGGAGAAATCATAAAATTTCATTTACAAACTTTAATAAAATTGTTTAAGATATTTATTTCAAGCGCACAAAATTATGCAAAAACATGTAACAAAATAACACAAATTTGAAATACTCTCACATTGTTTGTGAATTTTTTTTTTTTTGTTACCAAATGCAATAATTTTTGTTTTAAATTAACTTAACACAAAAAATAAATTTATTTATTTATTGATATTATTTTTTCACATATTTGACTTGACTTTATATTTAATTAATAGTAATAAATAAATATTTACAATGGTCGCCAAAAAGTGTGCAATAAATGCGTTTATTTTAAGGTTGTTGAAACGGAAGAGAAGTTTTGTACAAAACAATATTAACTGATAGGAAAAGAAAGTGAAAGAGAAAAGAATAATAAGAAATGGGTATGATAAACTTTAAATTAAGCTATGAAAATCAGAACAATGGACAATAAACAGAAAAATTATGATAATATTTCTGATATTACGATATTAATGCACCTTAAATGGACTAAATACCACAGTCCTCAGTTGTGAAATACGTCTTACATGGAATAATCATTTAACAACTAACCAGTTCCCAAGAAATGCAAAAAGCTGAACTGACTTCTTAGCAATAGGAGCGAACTCTGTTTGGAAAATAAGCTGTTAATATATTAACAAATAGTTGCTGCTTTCTGATAATATAGTATCCAACTATGGGGTACATCATGCGCATCAAATGGGCTGAAAATTTGTTCCAAATAAGGCCCTCAAAACAATCATCAATCGCTCCCTGGTCGCTGCACAGCCTTGTGTTCGTGGTACAAACAGAACGACCCATGTGCTTCCCCTATGAAGAAACAAAAATTGTGTGTGTTTTCCAAAAAATAAAATTATTTTATCAGGTTTAGTTTTTGAGTTTTATCACCGGCCACGTATTTTTTATAAAACAAATTGTTACAATATGGAGACAATGCAACGCTATGTTTCAACTATTAATGCTGCCGTCTTTCCACATCTGGCAACTGTTCTACTCATCATTGGAACATTCTTCACCACTTGGTTCATTGTTTTTGTACTTTTGCGCAACAAAAACTCAGGAGAGAAGACGGAGGAGTTACTTAATAGCTTATGTGCTCCACAGTTTCTAATCTTTTGTATCCTCTTTCTACTGCTTACAGTTGGAATTTATGTCTAGCAGAGACTTAGATTATGTATGGAGGAGATTTGTATTGGATATTCCGCATGCCATTCGAGCAAAAATAAATGTATTAAATTACTAGCGAACCTGGAGTGCTTTGCTATGCCCCCGACGTGATGTTAATGCTTTAAAATCTTTTCTTCAAGTTCAACGGTGTAGAATGCGATCGATGTAGATAGCAAAGAAACGTTCTGCATATGTATGTATATGCCAACTTTCATGGTGATCGGTCAAACGATGTCGTAGGTTATCGATCTCATATATTATATGCGATCATTGACCGAATTTGTGTGAAACAAATTAATTTCAATACTATCATGAATAAGATATAAAATTCACTTTAAATTCATGATTAAAGAATTGGGTAAATGGTTACAATGGTATGTTTTATGCTCATAAATAACAATAATTGTTGATTTGTTACCATCATTTCATTGTGCTCCGTTTAACAATGTATTTTTACGCTTCAAAACATTTTTGATGTTTATCAAATTTATTTTTATTTTTTATTTAAATATTTGTTTGAATTTTAGTATGCAAAAATCCAATGACCACAGATTTTATTATTTAAATAAATATAACACAATAAATATCAAATGACTCATGTAAACATGTTTGTTTGACAAGTATTTGATGTTGATACTATGTAGCTTAATACAATAGTAACAAATGCATCTGAGTTGTTTATTTTCATTAAATATTTTACTATTTGTAGTTTTGTTTGAAAATGAAACAAAAATTATTATTAAATTATATGAAATTTAATTTTGAATTCTGTTATTATTATTATCATTTTTATTGACAAAATTTTAGATAAAAATACTTGTAGTCATACTTTGACTCATCTTAGCAGATACTATTTATATTTGTTATCACAGATATGTATTTCAACTACTAATACCATGTTTACATTGCTTAAATGACGCCTTCCACAATATGGAAACTATAAAAGAACCCTTAAAGCAAAATTGACAACTGCTGACTTCTACTACACAATTTTAGAGAGCAGCAGCCCAAACTGGTCAACATACTTGACCAAAAATGAATAAAAAACAAGCAATGTTATAAAATGGGAAAATGTATAGTATGAAAGACCTGCTGCACACAGTCTCACCAATGTGACAAAAGCTTCTGGTGTCTGGCTGATTGTATGGAAAATAAAGAAAAAATATAAGAAAACTAGAGAAACACACACTTTACCATAGTGTTTAGCCCCATATGGTTGGTTACACATCTTTAAAGTGTGTAAATTTTTATTGTATTATGGCAAGTACTATTATAGATCCAAGCTTTCACCATCTTCATTCTTGTTATTGCTCTTTGACTCGTTTGACTTCAGTACATGTCGGTGAAAATTGTTGCAATTTCCTTTATGGTACAAGGATCAGGATGGAAATGTTTTTGAAAAGCAATTTTATGCTTAAAGCATTCAAATATTGAACATTTCATATTTCCCTTGTAATATGCAATATGTATCATGTAGCATGCAAATCATTTCTGATGCAACAAGGGAATTCTTGTGTGTGAGTGTGTGTGTGTGCCTGAGTGTCGGTTTCTGTTCAGCAAATAATAACAAAATAATATTATTTGTGGACATTTTTCATGCCATTAATAAACATGATTGAACGTCATCAACACCTGCTGTGTCCTGTCCTGTTCTGCTCTGCTCAGCACTGCTCTGCTTTGCTCTGTTATATTCAGTTATGTCCAGTTATGTTATGTCATACTGATCAGCCTGATGACCTCAGCACTTGATGCAATTCAACCACAGAAAGTTGTGCAATGTCAACTGCACTTTTGTTTACAATTTAAAGGAAAGTGGAAAAATGGAAAAATAAAATAAATAAATTCTGCCACTCATTTTCATGCATTTTATTTATTGTAAAGTTGTCAAATCGAACCAAATGCAGCTACCAAACGACCCTGTCGTACAACATTTTTCAATCATTTCAATCGCAAATTTTAACATCCGCTTCCGATTTCCTTTTCCGTTTCATACTATGTAGTATGTTGCAACTTTATGTATCGCTTATTCAAATAGGGGAAATTAAGTGCAACAACTGCTGGTGCTACTTTATTTCTGTTGCTAGTATTGCAATACACACGAATTTTTGAAATAATATACTTCACACAAGTTGTATGTTCAATTTATTGATTACAGCCTGCTTTCAGGCAATATTCATTTTTGTAGTATGTGTTTGCCACAAAATTTGTTGAATTTATGCTTTGAAAATAAAAAAAAAATAACCCAATAAATATCTCATTTAAATTGTGTTATATTTGCGCTTATTCTATTTGCTTATTATGCAGCATGAAATTTGTATTCATTCCAAATAGCAGCCAAAAACTGTGCTAAGGAGAATTTAACCCATATATTGTACAATAGAAATGGTAATAAAATGGAAGGCATTTCAAATTTGGCAATAGCATACAGCATATTGATGAGTGGTGACTATAGAAAGTATTTTGAAAATTATTATTCAATACTCAAATTTAAATGGTCAAAGGGTTGTGGTAGTTATAAGTTATAATTTGATCCGATACTTACAGCTTTTAAAGGACTGATGTAGGGAACAAGCTGGAAATAGTATATTCTTACACCTGATCAAACAACAACTTCAGTACATAATTCTTTAATGCAACGTGTTGAAGAAAACCTTCATTGATCAAAATAAGAGATACACTTAAAATGTTCTGAATTTTTAAGAGTTCAGTCTTAGTTTTAGATAAGACATTACTCGAAGTGAGTCTAAGTGCAAATAATAAGGGCAAATAATCTTTTTACATGAGTCGAAACGTTGTAAGCTCGCCTAAAAAGCGTAGAATGGGTTTGCAGCTACTGTGTCATACTTATATTAAAAAAAATTCAAATTCTGTTTATTATTATTGTTGAAAATTTTTTTAAAATATAACAATCCAAAGAATCCCGTGGTAGGTTACTAAAAGCAATCCTAGCACCCGACCACCATTATATCAAAATTTTATCTATTCAAGTCATCAAGGAACATTTTAGCAGAAATTTTAAATGTTGTAAGCTTCCAGGATGCATCGCTACTAAAATTTCTTTTGATGAGATAAAAAATTTGTCGCAAGACAAAAAATCGCTAAGGTCTTGATCACACTCAGACTTTTTGCGACTGCATTCTCTCTCGCAACTTCTGTTCGTTGTCAAGGGGGAAAAAAGGCTGACGGGGAAGTCTAGCTGGTTTTACTTGTAACAGTTCGCAGTTTTGTCGACGTTTTCTTTGTCTTCTTTTGCGTTTTTCGTTGTTTGTTCATTTCGTTTGACTTGCGTAAAGTGAGGATGTGGAATGTGAAGGAATTTGGTTTGCGATAGAACGCATACCTTCACAAAGAATCATAAATATAGAGGCATGTAAAAATATTATCTAGCGTACTAATGCTGAATGTGAATAACGAATAGCGTTACCAAAGAACAATCAAAGACACGAGCTGCAGAGCATGATGCTGAGTGTGAAGCATGTCTAAGGATATTATGCAATTGGGCAGCATTGGGAATTTCAATTTACAAAAAAGAACTTGGAGTTTCTCTTATATTGAACTTCCACCACCTACAAATGGCTCCCAGAAAGCATGCTAAATATGTAAAAATGGCTTGACCTGCAGTAACTGCCGATTCTCACACTCCACTCATATGAGAACTGAGAGAAGACATGGAAGATGCAGTCGTGACGTTCCAACAGGACTCTATGCTTTCATATTAATGCCTTATTAACCATGTTAAATGACTCTCAATGCTCAAGTTAATGGAATGAAGGAATTTATTTCAGATCACATGAATTTAATCCGAAACTTCAACTTGCGCACCATTCAATATAACTAATTAAATGAAATATTATATTTTAGTTCGTGGCAATTCAGCAACTCTGTATATGTGAATTGTTTTAAATGAACATCAAATCATATTTTGATGTACGCGTACCTTTAAGCTACTTAGTAACTAAGGCAATTATGGATTATTTTATAATATTAAACTATTTTCGCAATCATTTTGAATGGAATCTGATTTTTGTATATTAAGATAAATTGAACTTCACTCATTGACAAAGAATACTTCAACAACATGCTTTTAAGAAGGATTAGACTTACTACCATAGCAGACCAAATGACTCCAACTTATATACTTATTTAGTATATGCATATATTTACTTTTTATAGAATAAAATGAAGAATACCAAGTAAGTAAATTGGATTTATTATAATTTAAAGGAAACCATTCATAAGATTAATTTAATCAATTAACTTCCGCTCTATTTATACCATATTATCTTAGTTGTCATTTGATTTCAATGTAAATCCAACAATTCAATGACATTCAAATGTCAAATGCATTATGATATTATCATTTAATCAATGCATTATTCTACTTACTCAATTCAATGATTTTAGATTGTAATTGTAATTAATTAACAATTATTATAAAAGGCCAAAGAGCTTAGAATATGACATACTCGTACACAAGTCAACCGACTAAATCGCAAATATTTTCCATTTGAAAATTCTGTACTTCTGTATAACGCATGTCATCTTTTTGGTGTTTTAATCAATTATGCTGATATAGCGAGAAAGAGGTTGAAGTTTAATCGGATCTGACGGGGCATTTAGGCATCATTGATAGATGACTGTAATACTTTGTATGACAAATCAAAGCCCGCAGCAGCATTAGAACTTTGATCATCGGCAGCAAAGTGCATAATAAACGGTGGACGAGCTGTGTCAAGTAACGACGGCGAACGAAAGAAGATAAATAAATTTGAAATAGTATGTCGAATGAGTTTATCAAAATGTTAAAATCACCTTTGATGGTGACACCATTCAGTGAAGTGCCACAATAGTATGTCGGTTGAATGGCAACATTATTGACGAAATTTGATTGGGGTATGAGTAAATAATGTTCAAAGCGACCTGGTGTATTGATGGTGGCATGACAGTCTGAATCGAAACCAAGTTGTGCATTGTTAGCCATGGCAAATCGGTTGAAAATGTATCTGAAAGGAGTTTTTGTGTTTTTAGTTTATTAAATTTTAAATTGAATTTCCAATTGCATTGAATTGAACTCACTCTATTTCGTTATTTCTTTCACTTTTAATACAAATCACATAAGTCATATCCGGTAGATAAACACCACCACCATCTTCATTATAGTTAAAGCTTTGGATTCTACCTTCAGATGCACGATAGAATTGATCACAGCCAAGTGGGGCCAATTGCTCAAAATCACCAATATTTGGCATTAGAACTGGTAAAATGGGACCGGAAACCAATGGCGACGATGCTCCTCCCGAGTGTGAACCAAAGAAGGTTCGCATGCGACCGAAGAAGGGCAATGCAGCAAATACTCCACCACCACCACCACTGCCAGGGCAATCGAGCTGCGTCAATGTCAGTTGCCATATCGCCTGTGTCCACTGCGTCGATTGCAAGTTGATGTCAAGTATGAGTGCACTGCGTCTTAATGGCACATAGAGATGCTGCCCCACATTACGACCACATATTTTGAAGTTATTCACTTGTAGATAGTCGACACAGCGAAATTGCATCGTTGTGGCATTCAATGTTGGTTGCGCCAACTCAAAACGATCAAAATCTATGCGCACCTGACACACAAAGGTGCTTGCAGCTTGCACCGTATAACGACACATGTTGCGGCTTGTGGCAAGCTGCTGCTGTACTGGATTTTTGATGACAAAGCGTTTGAGTCGCGTTGCGGCATTACATTGCAATTGACAGTTACCATAGTGGAACCATGCAATAAGTAGCAACAGGCAACCGGCAGGTTGCAAGCATGGTAAGGTTAGCTGCATTATGGTCCTTTTGAGATTTATATTTCGTTGATAGTTATTTTTCTCTTTTATTTTATTTTCGTTTCGTTTCGTTCAATAAACCAAGCTAGATGAACTCTGTGTAGCAACTGAGTGGAAAGTGTTGTTATTGAAACATTCTTGAAACTATCAAGTTGTCTTCATTTATCACATTTATCTAACATGACAGATAAACAGATAACAATTTTCCATTTGATAACATAAACTGAATTTGACAACATTCATTTCAATTCGATTTCCAATCAAATTATATTACAAATTGTTGAGTGCTTTTTATTGTAATAATTATCAAACTCTTTCTTAAACTACAAAACTCATTACAAATTTCATCAATTTAAACAATCATATTATTAGCGCCTAAAGTTATGCCATGAAATTATTTTACAATTTATGCAGAAGATACTACTATTGTAGTATAAAAACCTTTCTACTGAACTTTGTCATTGTTTCATTGAGAGAAAAATAGAAAAAGAAAAAAGTAATGCTGAAAACAAAAGAATAATATGAAAAAAAAGAGGGAAAAGTCAAACTATTCGTAAGCAATTGGCACGCGCAAGGACACCACCATATTATTTTTATGATTATTATTATTTTTATAAGGCGTTAGCAGACTACAACTAGTAGTTGCTACTACTATATAGAAAAACAATACCAAAAGTATAACAAGAAAAGTACAAAACTTTATATTGTACTACACCAAACCAGGCAATGCATTTTGGTTACTACAGAAATAAGGAAAATAACATAAGACAATAAAGCTTATAACAAAGTTAATTATTTAAATCTGTCTCTGACCTGGTGGGAGAAAGCCCCTACTCACAGCCATGTGTGGTCGAAGACATATAATGTAACTGGCATGGGTTAACAAATGAGCGACGTCCAGTTCATCAAAAGTGATTCAATTCCCGCAGGCAGCATATGATGATGATGGAAAGCGGAGAGCGCTATCTCAAGCGAGAGGACTTGCTGATATAGGAGCATAGTAGAATCTATGGCTCGACTATCAGTCAATAAAGAAAATTAATGCCTGGAGTAATCCTAAAAAGCAACAGAGATGCAAGACTGATGAGGAGGAAGGAGCCCATCAGAATAAGGTGGCATCCGGAAATTGCGATTCCAGTTAAGGCCACTAATGGCAAACAAAACCAATTGCTTCTGAACAGACTCAATACCTAGAGCAAGAGCATTCAGTACACAAGGAGTGGATGCAAAACAGAAATTCTCAGAAAAGGCATCTCTGAAGAATATTTATTAGAATGATCACTTGTAGCCCATATAAATCTTATGTTTTCTATAGAAAAATTTATTTGTTTAAATAAATTCTGTGGTAAGGAGGTATTTGGTATTATTTACTACAAGATTAAAAGCTTGCATTTCACACTCTTCATACATGGCGACATAATAGTTATTTTTTGTTCCGTTTCTTAGATACACAATACCCAGAGATTAGTGAAAGATATTAGTACAGTATCAGTTGACCTTATACGAGGGTTACTATGTATACACTAATGTCAATAGCTAAAATCTGGTAACACCATAATAGAGTTTGACCATCAAAAACCACAGTTTATCGCTGTTTTTGTGAATTCAATCGTGGTCGTAGTTCGGTCGCCGACGAATACCGTGAAGGTCGTCCAAAATCGGTTGTTGTGCCACAAAACATCGATGCAGTGCATGAACTGATTAGGATGGAGAAACTGATTAGAACATTTGATCTGAAGGGTATCACATACCGCAATTCTTGCTATATCCAGTGGCCTCAGGTGTATCTATTATACAATAATAATTAATAATTAAATTGTATTTTACCTCAAGTAAACTCCATATAATTACACTGTAGTGCATGGCATATATCTTCTTAACCAAACTTAGAGCGCTTTTTGTATTGCACCAATTTTCATGACTGGTTTTTTTAAGCAATTTTCACATTAACTTTTTAGTTGTGTTGAGCAAAAACGTTATTTTTGTTACTGCTGTTGTTGTTGTTGTTGTTCTTGTTGATCAATAGAAGAAAAAGTAATTTTTCTTTTTTATTGTTTTTCCTACTGTTTTTCACATTTTCTGTTTACTTTATGGTATACAAGTGGGTTGCATGTTGACGACGCAACGGCCATTTATTGTAAGTAGAAGTTGCATGAAACAACCGCACAAAACGCTAAGAACAACAAGCGAATAAGCGAACAAGCAAATAATAAGATGAAGCTCAAATACAAGGATACAATGACATTTCTCTATACTATAATGTGAGGATTCAAAGTTGTTTTTAGTATAAGTAAGAAAATACGCCTTCGCCTTTGCGTTTGCATTTGCGTTTTTGGTTTCAGTTTCTTTTCTTTCAACTTAACAAGTCTACCAAGGACCACCAACCGTTTTGACTATAAATTCTTCAAGTCTAAATGCAAATTTAAATTTTCTTATTTAACACGCAAATGCAATAACAACAGTAACAGCAACAGCAAAGAGCTTTGCATATGTAAAAATATTCCAGTCATCTTGAAAACCTTGTAAAAGGAAGGAGGATATCGGTTGCTTTGCATTTTAAATTTAATAAATTCAACAAAAAAAAATAACACAAAACACTTTTGATATTTTAATCACGTCATGTTATTCCCTCTCCATTCTCTTGAGATTCTTAAGGTATTTTGGTTACAAAAATATCAGAAAATAATAATAGTGTAGAACATGCGATTTTCTTATTAATTCAACATTCATTAGAATAGTATGAGAGTAGCGACGTACTTGACTTAACCATGTTTTGACGTAACTTAGTTAACAAGCACACAAAATGGTCATAAATGCAGTTTAGGTGCTGACGAAAGCTTAACGCGCGATTAGTTTTAATTAAAAACTATGCAAAAATAGGCAAAACCTATAAAATCATTGGGGGATATTGTCGTATAATCGACCCCCTTAGCTTAGCTACAAAACATTATGTTAATGAATTCGCACACACAGCCATTCAAATGCGTGTCCTTATTCTTGTGGAGCTCATATCAAATCAAAAAACAACCGCAGACTAATAAAATGTTTGGCTTTTATGGCTTTAGGAAGGCGCCAGTAATCGAATAAGTTTCCGTAAAAAGAGCGACGCCTCGTTAGGCTCGTCAAAGGTGTAAAGCAATAAAGAAATCGGTATTGTTATCATTATCATCATCATCATCATCATCATCATCATCGTTGAGAAACACAATCATCTTTATCTTTGATGGTGTGCTTTTGCTGCAAATAGTGTGACCTAGGCACGCACGAATGCCACATAAAAACAAGCGAAGCCTCTTGAGCGAAATATCAACTATTAAAGCATTAAAGGATTATCGATAAAACAAACGTTTCTTATTTTTTTTTTTCATCCTTAGCAATTCCATTGATTTATTGTCTGCACTTGTGTGGAATGTGTAAAAACTGTTTTTGGCAACTTAAGACTTCAGGGATTAAAGCATCAATTATCTGAAGACTTGATGGTGAAGAGGAAATCGTACCATGCTCGACTGACAAAAAGGCAGTAAAAATGTTCAATAAGAACTTGGGGAATTCAGTATTTTTTTATAAGAATCACATATAATTTAATATTTAATCTTGCATTTTATAATTAAATGAAACTAATTTACTTATTTATGATTTTATTTGTATTAAATTTGCATATCTCATAATTCACATTTGTTTAAATCGCAATGTCAACTTCAACTTCTGCATCTGTAATAAAAATCGCGTGCAATAATTCTACATTTTTCATAGTTTTTCTTATCACTTTGGGAAAACATGAAAATCCAAGTGTAAATGCAACACAAAAGCAAATGAGATACAAGGACAACTGTACGGAAAAAAAGGAAAACATAGTCAAAGGTGAAAACGACAAGAAAAATGTACAATTTCCTGCTTACAAAAACGAAGCTGATTGCGAAATATGAAATAAAATAAAAACAACAAAAAACTTATGCTGATTATGGCCCAGACTGAGGCTGCCTGCCTCATAACTCCTTTGGCTGTTTCTGTGCTTGCAAGCGGAAATGCGCAAATAAGTATGCAACAAAAAAGAAACGAAAAAATAATGTAAAAAAACGCGCAGAACAAGTGCGAACAAGCGCACGGTAATAAATTTAAATGCAATGAAATAAAAGTACAAATTTAAATTTAACAAAAAGATCTTAACGAAAAATGGATTCATGGAATCGGTTGTAGTGAAGAGTCAATCACCTTCTCATTTATACAGTTGTGAACTAATCTATAGCACATGGTTAAACATTGAATTGAAGATCGTTCCATTATTAAGCTGCACATACACTCTCGATGTCATGGCAAAGAATTGGAGTGACCTTAGCGATATGCTATACAAACTGTGCAGTTAAACATATATCCAAGAGGGTCTAAATGAACACTGAGATCTGTGTTGTTATCAGTCATAACTGGGCAATAAGCTGCCCAGACACATATTCCATCGCACGTGATAAACTATACAGCTTAACTGAAAGATAAAGTCATGTTGCCAGTCTGTGAACTTCAACTTATCCAGGCGTGGCAACTTAGAAGAAGAGAATATTGTATGTGACAAATTAAATATTTTATTTATAAGTAAAGAATATTACAAAAAACGAATGTGTTTCTTAGGGGGTTCCCCTATTAATTCTGACTATTTAAATTTTTTTTCCTGAATTTGATCTGTCCCCCCGTATTTTCAAATGCTTTTTCTTTACTCTGCAAAAATCAATTAATTTATAGCACAGCATATTTTTCAAACATCTTGTCCAGCATTAAAAATGTCGCACTTTGATTTCCATTCAAAAAAACAAAACATAACATCATCCACTTTACAGTGAGATAACAGTGCATACAAATATTTAACATTTTACATTAACATGGTCTCAAAAAAGTTACTAAATGTGATTTACTTGTTATAGAAATTGTACTAAAAATGACATTAGCAGCCACTTAATAGCCAATTATGACTCTGTTAGCATTTGTGACTATTTTCAGAATAGATTAGTCTAGTTGGTTCTGTTCTCTCATTTATTCATTTCTTTTATTTTTTTTTTTATTTTTTTTACGATATCTTGAAACCATTTCTCTATTAAACTTTTTACAAACATAGTGACACAGTGAATATGTATGTCAGTGAAGGGTATTGTTCAGAAACAAATTGTCATACGAACTAAAATGTTAATACAATAGTTGAGCTAAGTTGCAAATATAAGAACGTAGAGATAGAGGTGGATGAAGATAAATTTAAGAAGATTTTACTGTAGGCATCTCAAATACAATGTTGCCATGAATTTCTCTTATCCTTCATCTTCTTCTTCTCCTTCTGCGACTATGAATGAATGCATTTCGTTTTATGATTTTTCATTTTCATTCTTGTCTTATGTGATTTTCATCAGAATGGAATTGTTAGTCTTTTGTTTTGATGCTTATTTTTGGATGAATATTTTTGGTTGTGCATCTGAAATTAAGCTGATTATGATGACGAAAGAAAAAAAAATTATGATTACATAATCGTATAAACCATTTTTAGTACAAAAACACAAAATTACGATGATGATGACAATGTCTTTAGGCTACATTAAACTGTCTTTGATTGTTGCATTTACTCTGCCATCATCATCAGGACAATTGCCATCATCAAAAGCTGCAATAGCAACAGGAGCCACAAAGTCAGCTTCCTTGGAAATGTATCTCAGCGTCATCATCAATTGTCAAGCATTAGGCTTATTTATGTGCAACTTCTGTTGGCGACGACTTTGTGAATGCTTCTACAATATAGTATATGAAGAACACAGTAACAACAAAAGCATTGTCAACGACAGCTGCAACAGGCAAATATCATCCTTATTGGATTTCTAGTCATTGTCGTTTGCCACGCATGCAACTCATATTCAGAGAAAGTTATTACCGCATACAAACAGATAGACTTACTCTCTAGACCGACAGACACTTAAATTAAACCACAATCTCATTGCCTCCCTTCCTATATCTACTGAGATTTAAGGGCTGCCGGATTGAGTGAAGTAGAAGTATACGAGAGTCTGTTATTCGTTGCTGTCACTAATAAATCATGTACAAAAGCCTGGCAAATGCATGTAACAAGTAACCGACAATACTTAGTAGTATGTATGATGTCAAAGACAAAACAAAATTCATTGATGGAATCACTCCATACATAAGACAAAGAGAAAGACTGCTTAATTTTTAATATATTTGCATCTGAAATCTTCAATAAGTAAAACTATGTGCATTATACAAAAAACTTTGTCTATCGAACAGATACACAGTATCACCACGATTATCATTTGAAACGATTAGAGTTTTACTGTCATGTCTAACTGATGTGTATCTTTTTGCAACTTATCCCAAATGACTTGTGTATCAACTAATGGCCTCAAATGGTAACTCTGGGCTTACTAAAAGTACTACCAATACTGTTTCAGTTTTTATGAATCGTTTGGTTCATAACCAGTGGTAATTGCCATTTTGGGAAATTTCAAATTTCCAGCTGACTGTTGGTTTCAAATAATATCAAAATTATATAGTAGTAGTGGTGATATTATTTATTGAAATGATAATAGAGCGTTGCACGAATCATGTGCTACACGCAATGCTATCAACTGTAATACTGTGTACACCAACACTTTTCGCAACTCAACTCGTGGGGTGCTGTGCATCAATGATCTAGTTGAATTCGTTAACAAAGACAGTGTGATACCGAGTCATAAGACAGACAGCATAGACAAAATGAGTTGAATGTCTCCATTCTTCCTTCAAAAACACCATGACTCGTTTTTATAGTGAGGACAGTGTTTTTAATATTGTTCCCAGTATTTCTAACCTATGCATACTCTCCCATTTTCACTTACACACGTATTCATATTATTTTATCTATTAAAATAATAGTGCGATATGGAGTCACACAAAGTTATACCAAGTCAAATAAAGGCATGCCGTGTTACACTGAGTTATAGCAGAACACATGACTCACAATACAGTTTATTTTCATGTAAGTGTGACACCGAGTCACATGAAGTCATACCAGAAGACATGAGTCACAATATAGTGTATTTTAATGAAAGTGTGATATTTAGTCAAAACAGAAGACAAGAACCACACTATAGCATAGATTCGAGTCATTGAGTCAGCTAAGCAAATAAAACAAAATGACTAGTGTTCATAGTGTGCACAGTTTTTTTTTTATTTATGCAGACTATTGCTATCCCATTCAGCGATTCATATTATTTCAATGTATTTTCATTATAGAGCAATACACAGTAATACCAAGTCACACCTGTGTCACATCGTGTTCACCGAGTCAAACCAATAGACAGAGAATGTTCATGATAGTGTGATAACCGAGTCACCTGAAGTCATACCAGAAGACGTGGGTCACAATATGGAACAGTGAATTATCTTTAGTCACAACGAGTCATGGCAGAAGAAACGTCTCATACGTTAGTGTGTTTTTATGACAGTAAGATACCGGGTCATATCAAAAGACAAGAGTCACACGACAGAATAGATTCTTGTCAATGAGTCAACAAAGCAAGTAAAACAAAATTCCTCAGAATGACTCGTTTTAAATCACACATGACTCGTTTCCATAGTGTGGATAGTGCAATTGCCGACTGTTAATTCTACCTAGTGAGTGCTTGTGTATGGCTCTTGTTGATAGCCACAATCTTAGAGGCTTTCGTAATCCTATGAACGTAGTCTTGTTTAATTTGGTAATTGCGAATCTTTGGAGCAGAAACTGTTTCATTCAAAAATACAAATTATAATTATCTAAACCCTTCTGCAAACATACCACATTGTTTCTATGTTTTGACTGAAGACTACTAATATAGCATATTATTTTAATTGTTTTCTATTATTATTATTATTATATTCATCCGAACTCTATCTATCTAATAAAATCTGTTTAACACAGTATAAACTAAAATCCGGTATCATGCAATTGGGACATTTTCAATTTACTAGAATTTTGTCTAACAATTTTTATTCCCATACAATATTTTTATGGAAAAGTTTTTAGTTTTTCTATAAACATGTTTTGTTTTTTGTTTTAAAAATTTTCACAAGCTGTTACGCTATGAGATTTCATGTGCACCATTGCATCAACTTTTGTGTTTTGTTGAGTTTAGTGTGGCGAATACCATGTTCATTTAGTTTAGTTGTTCAGTTTTCATAGTGGAGAAAAATTTAAAAATTCAATTTGAAAACGAAACATTTTTTCATATTTGTTTGTTTTTGTTTCGTAGAATGTTTTTCCCTTTTGTTATTTGTAGCCACCACGAATTATGTTTAGTTTTCATTTGGAAAATTTTTGTTTTCTGTTTATTTTTGCATTTCCAAAGCATCGTCGTGACCATTTTTATGAGACCATAAAAAATGAAACTTGATTAAAACGAATAATTTAAGCAATGTTGCCTCTTTCCCCAGTTACTATATATCGTTTTCTCTTTGCAGCTAAAATTTGCGTAATTAAAATGGTTTTTGTCAAATATTGGTTAAAACTTCAATATGCACAAGCAGCTGCGAATGCTACAAAATAAATGTTGCACACAAATTCATGGGCTAATGGACAATTGCAACACACACACATACATTATAAAAGTGAACTATTAAAAATGCAAGAAAAATGGGAACAAAATCATGATAGGAAATAATGCTTGTTCTAAAATCTATTCAACAAACAATCAGACATTTTCATATACTCATTGGAACTGAACAATTAAATAACATTAACTTGTTCTATGTGCTCTAAGTCTGGGCATTGGCTAAAAGGCTGTCAACAGAACAAAAGGCACAATTAAGTGCCTAAACAGCAAAATAACAAACAAAGAAACGAATTGTTAAGACAAAATGAAACCCATCTCTGTAAGGCCAAATAAGTAAGGATTCAATGAAAAAAAAAAATAGCAATAACAACATAATCTCAGGCTTGTCAACAAAACGAACAAATGAACGAAGGACGAAGGAGTTCAACTGTTGTTATATTGTTGGCATTCACAGTTCATCCTTTCTGAGGACACTTCTTTTTCTTCTTTTCTGAACTTCAATAAATACATACCACATATACACAGATAATCTCACACAGATATACTCACTCACTCACTCACACTCAAGGGTTTTGACAGAACAAAGCCAAATGAAATTAGTATGCAAGTCAGACAGCAGATTAGGACACCAAAGTTTTCGTTGATGACCGCGACATAAACGGACAAAAACAAAAATAAAATCACCAAAAACAAAAAGCAATAAACGGAGAAGAGAAAAGAAATCGTAAAGGAAAGTAAAGTAAGAATGACATGTTTGAGCTCAACGACAATGTCATCTTCTAAACAAAAGCCAAGGATGGGTTTGTTGTTGAAATGGAATTCGAATATAATGAAGTGGTTGTGTAATAAAAAAAATAAAGGACAAAGAAGGTAAGAAAATAAAAAAAAAAAATAAACTTATATACGTGTTTAGAAGAAGCCTGAAAATTAATCAACCTTAAATAAAATCAAGTATTTTTCAAATTTCTTCCTGGTTCAAATAAAATTCTTTTATAAAACTGACTACCATTGAGAAGTTCTCAATGGGCCTGCAAATTTTATGCACTACCCTCGTATACCAAAATACTAAAAGTGAATAGCAAAAAACTTCCTCCAGAACCATAAAGAGAAAAACCCGAGAAGAATGAAAGAAATAACGACGTGGCTAACAACCTGTAAAAATATGCAAAACCTAACGTATACTTTTAGGCGGTCCGGATTAGCTTCTTCATTAAAAATGTCCAGCACATAGAAATACAAACAACATTAGATAGCTAAAATTAGTAGACAGACACAACACAGCACAACATAGAACTCTACTTGTGGTCTTTTCTTTGGACTTTTCAGATTTGAACTTGGTCGTCAAGTTTGGTCCAAAAACACTGAGTTCTGTGTGCAAAATTTGGTTAGAAATAAAAACCACCACAAAACTATACACAACAGAACAGAGCACACAGAGAAGATGGAATGAAATGAAATAAGCATTTTGAGTTAAAATTCTAAATACAAAATGCAAACAGAAAACGGAATTTGGTTTCAGTTTTGGTTTTAGAGCAACATCCTGCTTAAGCAACTCAATGAGAGAGAATGGCATAGAACTGATTATAAAGATACATATGAACTACTACATGAGGAGTGACAAAGATGGACATTTAGAAAAGCAACAGATAAACTTTGGTCATAAATGTGAGTATGTGTTTGTGTCCTTGTGATGTGGTTAGAATAATTGGCAAAAATAAGTGAGAACACAAAAGCACAGCAAACATATGAAAAATTAGTACCAACTAGAAAATGGTAGGAAAGATTTAAAATTTGAAATTACAGTCTCTCTCCTCATCCCATGTGTTCTCTCTATGATGACTATAAGTAATCACATGTAAAGTCTTTACTCTTTACTCCTACATCATACTCATCTTCATTTTACTCACTCTCTCTTTTACCCACATTTCCTAGTTGTCCTTAGTCATATGGAACATAATTTTTCCAAAGAAGTAAATCTTTTTGTATTGAATTCTTTACCAAAAAATAACAAAACAAAATATATACATATATTTTCCATATGAATAAGGACACAAACCTTATTGAAAACATTTTTAAATTGTATGTACACATTGCGTATGCTTGTTATTGTTATCTCCTATTGTCATATTGTCCTGACACATATCCTATGGCTTACATCACATATAACAACAATAAAATCAACAATTTCATTATTGACTTTTTCACCTTCTCCTTTCCATTCATTTTCATATGGAAAATCTTAACAATTGAAATAATCGGTTTGACTTATTGACTTATGATAATCAAACGTTTTGCTTTTAGCTTCCAAGCAATTTATTTCTATTCTACGAGTATTCTAGTATTTGAATTTTTGTTTTATTCTGGTTCTACAATTGTCTTGATTTATGTAAATTTTTATAATGCCAAATTGTTTTTCAATTACCACATTCATGTTTCTTTCTATACAAATATGGTACAGTGGGACTACATTCTATGGTAACTTAATACTGTAGATTCTTTTAATACGAGTATATATAAAACGAGCAGACTCGGCCACGCATTTCTAAGGGTCAGTTATAATACGTTGAATTAATATTATTATATCTTTGAAGATTAAATTGTGCACATAGTAATAATCCAATACATTAATTTGCCTATTTGATTTACTATAGCGGTCGAAACATGGCGCCATCTATTGCTTGCTTAACCAACCTAGATAACGTAATTGTTGAAGTGTTGGTGCCTAAACTAACAACTATCTTTCAAGTTGGACCAAATTACACATAAATAAAAAATTTAATCAAGATCGGTTCGTCCATAAGTCACAATCTCTGTGACACGGTTTTTTTATATAGTAGTTGTCCCATTAAAAAATAAATGAGTTGAAGCTTTAATAATCTTAAGTCTAGAATACACAAAGTTCATCCATTAAAACCGAATTCACTGACTATCTTAACTAATCGAATGTATTCCGTCGCTAAGAGACTCTTACTTTACTTTTGTTTCAGTAACCAGGTTGCTGTAAGAAGATGAGGTATTACCCCAGGATCCCTAGTCCGAAGGTTGGGCTGCCACTGGTGCAATTTCTGTCCATTTAAACCTGACTTGTTTTAAGCCGCTTGCTCTAAGTTAGATGCCCGCTATAACCACCACTAGCCCGTGGTCAGAAGCTACTTCACCTTACCTTCCACCTAACTGGCTTGTAGGCTCTACCTGGAGTTAAACTGCCGCTGGTATCGATCTCTGCACACTCATTACGACAAGGCAACGATGCTCAAGGAGTCAAGGTCCCTAATAACTAAATGAATTGAGTTAAAGATTTTTTATTTTCTTTCAAAGGTTATAAGAATGTCTTAGATTGTTATCAATAGTAGAGTCATTCCATCAATGCGTTTAAAAATTAGAATCTTAGAATATTAAATCAAATCAAGGTGTGGCATTCGCAAAACTAATGTGAGTACTAGATTTTCTAGAAATTCTTCAAAGTAACATTATCACGAAAACTAAGACATTATTACTGAGGTCATAGTTAGTTATTCTGGCTACTTATGAAGTGGTTTATCAACCCTCCAAGGGACAACGTTGACTTTTGAGTTGCCCAATCTCTATACTTTAATCTCTAATTCTATTTTTAACAAACACTTCATATTGAATTGATTAAAAATCATTTCAAAGTATGAAGAATCTTTCTTGCTTTGATTGTTCATAATAACAAAGCTTCACTGTATATTTATTTAAATATCTTAAATGTTATTTAAACATTTCATTTAGATTTTGCAATTTTATTAGATTTGATAATTTTATTGTTGTTCATTTGTCCTGACAGCAATCAAAAATACTAAAAAGGGCAATTTGTGGTTTTTCATTAGATTTGATTTTATTTGTTTTGATTTTCGAAATTAATTATAAAAAATGCATAAAATTTTGTAAATGTTTAATTGACAAACAACAAAATCAAACGGAAGAACATTACAATTTATTGATATTAAATATAAATTTAAATAATCTAATGATAACAAATTGTATATCTTAAATTATTATATTTCCTTGAATACGAGTATTTCCTCTTGATACATGTATGAGTATATTTAAGAATAATGAATCACTGCACAACTGGTTCGTGGCTAGACCATTTAGAACCAATACTAGTTCCAACTATCTCCTTTTACATGTATTGAACTGGTGAATTTAACACGGCGATGTCATTGGAGGGGGTCAATTGCCACTGCCTGCATTACCGTTCACCAGCCATGTCACCGTTACTGCCACAGCTTGCATTTCCTACTACTGGTAATTTCACTAGAAAGGGGCTGCTGACTTACTATGGATACGCGCACTTAATGGTTCCTCCTCTCCATAACCTGCGACTTGTGAATTTACTAGCCACCAGGTAATAAGAAAAGAGGATGGTGAATTACTATCGAAACAGGGAGTATTTCTTCAGAGCATACTACTGGGTATGCAAGCCAAGTGTAGGAACTTTTCTATACACGTATGCCAAAAGATAATTTTATTAATGTAAACTAACTACTTATGCAATGAAGTGATTCCTCAACATATCCCTGAGAGTAAATTTTATTGCTCATCTATTGTCACATATGCTTGAATATTAAAATGATTATATTTTACAGTTACAATAACCTTTTTCATGCTATAAAAATTCCCCCTCAATTGCTATTGACTTTCATTGAATATTTGTTTTCCATCCTAGAATCCTTAACTTGTTTAACTTCACTTTAAATTTATATGCTCAGCAACTGAAGCAACACGTTCAAACTTTTAGCTGCCCCCAAACAAAACAAAAAAACACAAGCTAATCCAACTAAGTTTTGTATTTGAACGTGGTGCCAAATATACAGGAAAATAAAGACTAAGATGATGAAGTGAAAAGAGAGGAAAGGAATTGCTATTGATACTTTAATGCTGCGTTGCACGTAAAAAGCATAAACTTGTGCTTCAACCAATAAACACACTTTGTATGCAGTGGTAACAAGAACACACACACATGGAACAACACATGAACAAGAAGAGCAATCGAAACAAAAAACATGAACAACTACAACCATCAAATCATGTTCAAGAACTAAGCAAGCAAAAGACAAAGGAGAATAAGAAGAAACAATAACAAGAACAAAGCAATGGGAAGTAATGAAGAGAAAACCAGTGAAGTGTATTGCTTTGGACAACGCGAGACAAACACGGCGTCTACTTAATACTCACGTAACGTAACGTGACAGGGCGTGACCACGTCGTTTACATTTACGAGGCAGTCGTAAGTGCAGGCGAGTCTCAACTTACCTTAACATATAAGTATCTATATATCTATAAAACTGTATGTAAATCCAATAAACGCATGGTAAATCGAGAGGATTTCTCAAGATAGCAAGTGACCGAATCAATAAAGTTTATTTATTCAAACATTCAAAGATAATAAAAAGTATTACACATAACAAAATTGTTTAAGGTTTTTAGTTAAACAAAATAGAAATATTTAAGTTTGCATGGGGAAGTGTTTTTTTCTCTTAGCATAATCTATCAACTCTTTCGATGACATTTGTAAGAGTATCTCGAAACATATATTACAATCGTCATAATTTGTCTGCCTTTATGGATTTTTATGTTGTCCTGAACTAGTATGTAACTACTGTGTAGTAAGTATATGAGTATGTAAAGGACACATTGAATAAGATTAATGACATGTTGGTCGGCATTCATTTATTTGTTGCTGATGTTGTGGTAAAATTGTATTGGATTCCTTCTGGTTAAAGTTGATGTTGTTTGCTGTTGAAATGCTGCAGACGAAAAACATATTTCAGCGATGCTCTTGAGCGTAAAACGAGCAGATTTCATTTTGGGATTTACAATTCCTTCACATATAAAAATCAAACTGTCGCATGCATACATCAGATACACAAACACACACATAGCACATATAGAAATAACACATATGGATATGTGTGTGTGTATGAAGATTGAGAATTGTGACAGTTTGTTTAATGATCGCGTCTTGGTTTCTTTATTGTCATGTCACAAAAATTATTTAAAACCGCGGCTTCTGCTTCTTTGCCCATAGGCATGAATCCATAATACAATACATTTATATATGCCCAACACCAGAGGTCAAAGGTTATGAGGAAACAAAAAGCAAAATGAGCGTGAAAAATAAGCAAATGAATAAATGAATCAAGGCTCATTCTTCGAATGGCAAAACTTTGCACATTCAGGTACTTTGGAGTAAAATAATTCACGTCACAAAACTTTCGACATTATTTCACAAAAGCACGACATAATTCAAAATAACAAAAACTTTTACATCGTGTAAAGGAAAAAAAGAAGAAGGAGAAGATGAAAAAGAAGAAAATAGATTGCAGATACTTTACTATGAGTAGATACAATACTTTACTAGCTAGATATACAATAGTAAAAGTATCTTAGCTGGAAAACAAAATAAATTTCAATGCAAGCAACATTTAATTAATACTTAAGAAAAATGCAGGCAAGTAATAATGAATTAAATGCCAAAGTAAAATTAAGTATACTAAAAAGTGTAGAGTAAAAAAGAAGAGGTTGGTTGAGCATGGGAGAAAAGTGGAGAGGAAAATCATTCAATTGGCATTTTCATGCATTTTGTGAAAAGTGAAAAGTGTAATTTAATGAGCTCAATGACAGGTGTTTCAAAATTACTACAGGCAATGGACTTTGGTTATAGAAAGTATAAAATGAACAAAAAAGGGAAAATAAGAGAAAACTCAAGAATTAGCCAAAGTCGAGACATGGTTGCAGGAGTTAACAAGAGATAAAGAAAGAGAGAGAGAGAAAGAGAGAGTGTAAAAGTGAAAAAGAATGGAATTTTAACTAAAGACAAGTTAAATGGCATGGAAATTGTCAGATAGAAGATTTATGTGAACAAACACAATGATAATATACTAATACATAGATTAACAGTTTCTATTCAAAGAAAAAACAGTTTCAATTTTAAAACTAAATTGTAAAATAAAGAAATAGTGATAAAATGTTGTATATTCCTTAAAAAAAGTTGTGGGAATTTGAAAAAAATTTAATAATAAGATCTAAAGCAGGCCTCAGAAAGCGAATATGCTTGACAAACTATGATTATTTATTTGCACCTGCAGCCCAAACTCAATGCAGATTCTTCCAAAAAGATTGGACAGCCCTGCTTGAGATGCAATCGTTATTAATTATTATAACTAGAGATGTCGAGGAGTTCTTTGGCAAGTGGATTAAGGTGAGAGATCAGCCGGTCATTATATCTGCAAAGTATGCAAAGTGGTTTTTTTACGAACCATGGCGGGTCGGTTATTTTTTGAAGAGCTTTATTCTGGGTGACTTCAATGCATTTGATTTTCGAGTAGAATACCAGACCTCACAAATGGATACCGTATGTCCATGATGGCTTGATTATTGCTTTGTATAGTGTGAGTTTGGTATTTATGCTTAAAGTGCTCGTGAGGCGATTGTAGCCAGTTTAGCTTGGTCTTACATGTTTTGGCAACCTCAGTATTCTCGTATCCATGTCAAGCGTCATCCAAGTGTATACCCATATATCTCACATTAACACCAACCATGTTGACTGTATGACACCTGTCATGACGTAGCGAAAAACATCAGTGATGCGACTTTGCAGAGTCCAATCCTACGTTCCAGCACTTTTCCTATCTATGAAAGCTGTCTAGTGTGTTATTCGATGGTTGAACGTTGGATGTACTTTCGAATTATATAAATGTTAAGTTACTGTGCAAGTTTGTGTTTTCTATTGAATGTTTAAAAATATACACTTCTATTGAAGTGAACTAAGGAGCCTAGTATCAGTAACAGCATAATCAACATTATCTGGTGATTCAAATTTGCAGGGTGTTCCCTTTCAGTCCAAACATGGGCTTCCCAATATGGAATGCGAAGCTCAAAAAAGTCGATTAACCAGCGGCCCATGCGGATTCCTAATCATTTTTATTGCTTTTTTCTTCATCTAGTTAATCTACTGTTACAATTCTTTTCGTACAAAAGCTTATCAGTAAAATGAACAAGATAATTTAAGATAATTCAAGTTAACTTAAAGTATCATCCATTAATGGGAATAGCCAATTCAATGAAATATGAGATCACTTTAAGAGCCCTGTATGAAAAAGTTTTTCATTCATTCATTGCCGACTGCGTTAAATACATCGGTCCAAAGGTCGCAGTTTGATACTGGGCAGATTGGAGCTCCGTAAGGAGGTATCTTATTCTTAAACAAAAATTAATCATTATTAAGCTGACCACACACGATCATGCATTATCATAATGTTAATGAAATAAGTGTGTATATCCACTAACAGGTTGATATTTTATTTTATTACAAATGTTGGATTCATAGAAAATAAATTATCTTCTCTTTAAATTAACCCAAGCTAAAAACAGCTGAAATGTAATTCTATTCTCAACTGAAAACCAAAAAAATTGCAGAGACTGCAAATTTGATATATGAACATATATGATATATAACAATGATAGACTACAAAAATTAATTGCATTATAAATTTGGCATGCTGCAGCATATTAAGTGTACATCATAAAACTAATCCACACTTTTAAAACCTTGTTAATTCAATTACATTAAAATAAATAAACTCAAAACAATTTAGGAGTTCATTTTGAAAAAATTATACAATATTTGCTTCAAGTTTTTCTTTAACACAAAAACATTGAAAAAAATAATAATAAAAGAATGATAATAATAATTGTCAAGGAACATAGCGGCTACATTACTTAATTTACCTTCATTCAATATTTTTTTATTTTTATTATTTTTTTAACTTTTATTTAACCAGTTCTTTTAATTAACCTCCAGAGAGCATCTCTCCTTCCCTGGCTGGGATGTCTGATGTCTCTTAGGTTGCCAGGCTGTCGTAGTTTTACAGCAATGTTGACAGTTGTTACCTTCAAGCGTCATTAAAAAGGTAACTGAGTATGCGAATCAGTTAAGATGTGTGTATGTGTGTATGCAGGCAGACATAAGAGATAGGGTAAAAAATGCAGGACTACAATGGCTTGATACCTACATACCTATTCACAACGAGACAGCCAAAGTGTTAAAGCAGACAGCAAAGCGACAGTTTGTCAGAGATGCAAGTTAACATATTTAAGTGAGAAAAGATACAAACAATTTTTAGAATTTCAAGGGAAAAAGGCACAAAAGTTTTTAAAACTTTATTTACTAACAAAATGAATAATTAAAAGAGAAAAAATAAAATGAAATAAAAAATATTTTATCTCTTAAATTTTTCATACCATAAAATGTGACACATTTGAACAATAAAACATTTTTACAATTTTACACAGAGAACACACTAAAACCTCAATCCACACTGAGTGTAGGAACGATCAAACAAACAATGGCCACGTGTTACGTATGCGATTGGTGTACGTACGTATGACTGCCCTTCCGTGTCCTGCATTCATTTAGTAAAACATTAATCCAGCAAGTCAGTCACTCATTCATTCTGTCATTTTGTCATTCAGTTACTCAGTCATTGTGTATTGTTGCAGTCATTCATTGGGGCATTCATTCATTCAGGTCTTTCATTCATTCATAGGTTTCGTTCGTTGTTCATTCGTTAGGATGCAAATATGCGCACGCGATACTCGTAACTTGACTCAGCAAAAATCCACTAGAGCAGACAATAGGCAACGCGTGGTTAGTAACGAACAAAGAATAAAGAAAATTGTAAAAAAAATCGACACAATTGAAATAAAAAAAAAATGGATAAAAAACATATATAAACATTTGCGAAAAACACGGAAGAATCAGTTTAAATGGAGATGTTCTCATACAATTATGTAACAACACAAGGGAGTTGCCTTCAACGTTTACTGAGCGGCATTTGGGAAGTATTAGAGGAAAAATATGCAAAGGCAAACAAGAAAAATTACAAAAATGTGAAATAGGAAAAATCAATGCAGATTGAAAGCAAAAAATCATTGACAAAGATACTATGACTTAGATAATATGGAAATTTTATTGGAGATTTTTGAACAACCTCACTACATGCAATGAAATGAATACTCATCATTCACTGTTTCTCCATTTATTCAATAGCTAGGAAATCAAAGAGGAAACTTGTCGATCCTTACTTACAGACGAGCAAGGGAAGCAAATACAATAGTATATAATGTTTCAGACTATTTTTCTAAAAGAACTATGATGGCAAGACAGAATACAGAATCTGAAATAGACGAGCAATGGGAAGCAATACTAAAAACTGATTTAGATATCAAATTTAAATTATGACACATCCTCAAATTATACTAAGCCTAACCTATGTACTTTTAGTTATTGTAAGCTGGGCAAGCACTGGTTCAAAAAGGAAAAAAAACTTATAAAAATATTATTTCCACACATCTCCAGACAAAAGAAACTATTGTACAACTGGCATGGTTCAATCATAGTATCCTCTCACCTAATTTAAAAAATAAGTTCTACATATTGCATTGTTGGTCTCAAAAGAAGAATATAAAGGAATGGAATTGAATAAAATTGAAGTTGAATAAAAGAAAATATGTGATACTTCAATTGTGATAGCATAAACAAGAGAACTTTCCAAAGAGAGATGACAGCTTTGCTTAACAAGTCGCACTTCAATGAAAAATATGTCAACAAACCATGTACAATATTTTCTCGGAGATTTTCGTTTACAAAAACAAAAAACGAAAGAAAAAAAATTACACAAATCGCATGAAATCCTTAAAGAAAATACAAAGTAAGTAAAACTTAAGTCAGCATATAAATTCCTACTAAACTGGCATTTTGAATCGGATACGCTAAGCTCAAATAAATGAAAGCCAAAAAAAAAATAAAATAAACCAAAAACACAAAAAATAGAAGAAAAAAAATTTAAGGAAAACAAAACAAAAGAAACAAATACTCGTAGTAAAAAAATAGAATTGAAAAAAAAAACCAGTAGCATAAAACACAATGACTCAGGATAATCGCCATGAATAAACGCCAAGTCATCGAGCAATGATGAGGCTGAAACTCACTTCAATGGTGGATGGTAGAGAGGACTGAGTCTTAGTTAGATAGATACTCACTCACTCATCTAGTACTTGAAGTTCAACTAGCGAAAGATGAGGATATACTATTGTACAATAAATGCGTTACCCTTGTCTATGCTGCAGCGTATACTTGATGTACTTCACTATAAAAACACAACAAGAACGTTACGCCAACTCCACCACTCACGGTTTATCACTTGTTATTGCTTTCTATTGTTGTTGTTGTTGTTTTCGTTGTTGTTATTTTGTTTTTAGTAGTGGCATAAATCGCATTAAGTGGATCATACTTTGCATATGAAGTACCGCCAACATCATGACACCCCAACAACTCCTTGTCTACTTACTTATCTGTTCTCATATCTTTTTAAACGTAACTTTATCAGCATGCGAAATGCCTGTTAAGCACCACTAAGGTGGATGGGTCTTAGTGGGCTTGGGCTCTTCATCTTAGTCAAGCAATCAAAATTCAAAAGTTTTTCACGTTTTCCTTCGTTACGCTTTGCTTCATTCTGTCAAATTCTTCATCATCTTCTTCACACACTTTTGTTGGATATTCACGATAAATTTTATGTTGTCAATTGTAAATTTGTAAGTGTATGTATCTGTATAGTATATATAGGTATGCAACTCTCTTTATACTTGATGAATGGTGAACAAGACTAGGTGCCGCTTGTAATGAAGATGCCGATGCCGATGAAGAAGAACCTGACGGTGATGATGACTCGCTTCTGTTTGGCAACTAAAGGAGAAATATTCGTTTCTATGTTCACCAACAGGAAGTGGTGGTGAATGCACGAAGTATAGTAGAAGTGGAAGTAAAAGTAAAAGAAGTGTTGTAAATTATACATTTTTTTTGGTGCTTTATAGTGTTAGCTTTGATGTCGTTTACATTGGCAACACTAACTATTATACCAACTACTAACTACCAACATCCAAAGGCAGTGGCAGTGGCAGTGGCAGTAACAGCAGGTGAACATTGTTAGTTTTAATTAGAAATTTAATATTACATTTTTCGAGGTAGCGGATAGTTTTCAGAAATATTGTGTAGTCATAGTTAAGGGTTCTAAATTAAAATATGTATTCTGAAGTATAATGAATAATAACAGAAGGTACAAAAAGGAAATGTGAAGAATAGAAGATTTTCTTAGATTTATGGTTGAAAATTTCTTATGAATTCATTAATTTTTATTAAATTTATCAGTCTGTTGATGAGAACAAGGCAAATCATGTTATAAAAGAAATAATTTTAAATGAATATTAAAAACTCACTGAAAAATATAATATTTTTTTTATAATTTTTTTTAATTACTGGTGACAATTCCAGTTTGATGAATGAAGCTTTCATATAACTTTCGTAATCCAATGTAAACCTTTATAAAGTTTATAAGTATACACAGTCATTTAAGATATAAATGAAGGAATGACCTCATTAAAAGAAGTGCGGATCGAAGTAAAAACAAATTCAAAAATAGTTAATATAAGAATAAAGAATATTAAGAATAGTATGATTTTGTCTTGCGACCGTGTGGGCAATGGAAGCGGAATGACAGGAAATTTGCTTTGGCGTTACCAGAGAAGAATCAATGACACATACTGAATGTGAACAAGATCTTTGATATTTGCAACTGAGAGCGTTGCTTATCATTTTCTCTTTGAGCACATTCGCTGCTGCAGCTATCTAATTTGTGCTTGCACAAGTAATTAGTATGTATGAAAGAGTTGAATATAAGCATGTACTCAATTTTTTGAAATATTTGAAGTGAGCAGACGTGAGCGCTAATAGGAAATACTTATGAGTTGCCGACGGCTACTGATCGATTGAAACTGCATGCATGATCACCTTCAATCAATTCAATCCACACGTACATAGATGATTGAAACTGCTTGCATGTTCGGGTCGGGGTAGCTTTAGGCATTATTATTCTGGCTTATTATATAGTTATATTAACCATTCAGAGCCTGAAAAAATATCTACAATTTTAGATATCTGAATAATAGGTGACATCGTTTGAGATGACAAATACGCCTAAAAGGATCTAGCGAGGCAAGATATAGTTACGGTATATCGTAATGATAGACAGATGCAGCCAAGGACCCAGGAATGATTAGCAAAGAAAAAAAGATGACTAATCCTCTGCCAGGAAGAAAAAGTAGAAATACATTTGGCTATTGAATGTGGATTGATTGAGTGGAAAATTTGAGGAATTTCTGGAACAACGGACCCTGGCGATTGTTTGGCAAATGGTTAGCCTAAATATAATTCTGAGATCTGTTGTTTTTGGTTTATGTTAAAGAATGAAATGCCAATCTTTTGTGACAATAAAGAAATCCAACACACTTCATCTTTCATCGTAGGGATTTGATTTTACAAGTTTTTTTTTAAATTACCACGAACCATCATCTAACCTTCACAAAAATACATTCGAATTAATGTAGTATTTGATATGACAGCTTCCAAACAGGTATAGTCATTTAAGGCAGGTGCTTGGAAGCTTTTAACTGCCCACAAGTATTTCTTATATGTTCTTTCTAAATAAAATTTTTTTATCTACTTAAAAACAGCAAAAATTTGGAAAAACAATAATAATTAAATCCTCTAGACATTATCATCTCAAGTTAAGTTGAGATCTTAATCAATAATATCAAATTATCAACAACAACATAAATTGAGGAATAATAACAAACAAAATAATCAAAGCTAACAATAATAATAATGAAAAAAAAAAAGAAATTATGAATAATTAATAAAAACAATAATAAGAACAAGAAGAACAAAAGAACGACGACCCATGTTTATTTTAATTGAATCAAACATTTAAATTATAATAAATAAATGCTCAACTGAAAACAAAAGAAGTATAAGAGCAAAGAGGTGAAGAAGGTAAATGAAGTTCGTGTAGAAGGGGTCGATTAAGAAGAAACATTGTTAGGCTGAATAAAAACAAGAAAGAAAAAACAAACACTATTACAGTACATAATACTACAATAGATACACGGATACAATGGTGAAAATTGTAAGCAACAGCAATGGCATTAATGTAAGCAGCAGGAGCAACAGCACGATAGAAGGAAAGATTAATATAACAACAATAAAATTAACAACAAAAACAACAAGAATAATAACTAAATCACAGCAACGACAAATACCAAACAAAGGAGTACGAGTATATAAAACAATAGTATTCTACATGGTCTATGCTAGACCAGTTGAGCCCACTTGTGCCTAGACACCCAACTGAGGATGTGAATTGTATAGATAAACACACACACATACATGGATTTTTTTTAGTTGTAGTTACCAGCTCAGTTAGTCTTTCAACCTATTCCAACATTACTATACATACTACAATATATTAAAGAAACGTGAGCGAACAACCGAGCGACCAACTTAACGACTGAGAGCACGCGGCCCTTATCGTTGATCGCATAAATCTCGTCCTTAGAGAGTAGTTACCGTAACGTAAGCGTAACGAATCGAAACGAAACCCAACGCAACAGAACGCAACACAACGTAAGGCAGTGTAACAACAATGTCCTGCTACTAGTAGTGTCCTTGTGGTTGTAGTGTTGCCACCTAGTTGCGAATAGTACACTAAGGATTTGAATTAAGTTGACTCAAGTTGAATCGTTCGTTCATTCGTTCATTCATTCATTCGTTCTGTCTGCTAAGTAAATACTATTCTGCGTCGCAATTATACTTACGCAGCGCGTTTTATTCATGTTTTATTTTTCTTTCTTTTTTTCTAGAAAAAAGTCATTGTCTTACTTTTGTAGACATTGTTTTTTATTTTTCATTTTTTGTTCATTTACTATTGTCCTCCTAACTGAGTTGGTTGGTTGAGTGCTTTCATTCAGTCGTTCGACGCGGTTTTAATCCCATGCCAAACTTTACTTGTTTATGATATTTTATCGTTTGTATTTATTTTGTTGTAGGACAACGCACTACACTATTATCCCCGTCGTCATCGTTGTTGATAGTCGTTAGTTTTGTTTACCACCAAACCCCCATCCAACCATCTATATTTCATGAACCTCCAACAGCATCTGCATCCCCATCTCTTCTATATGTACTCGTAGATAGCCTAAAGTATTCTTTTCTTAACGCTTATCTAAACGATTGTCTGTGGAGTGATTATGAGTATTTCGGTTGTTAGCATAATTGACGCACAGTGCCTTTCTTAGTATTTTGGATTTGGATTCGTTGCCGAATCAACAGTGCGTATAAGTGTTATTTGCTTTAACTTTCCTGATGACGATGATGATAAAGACACTGATTGAGGGTAGGGGTAGGGAGAGTTTAACGCCCGCTCAGACAATGAATAATAATGGATTTTGTTTGCTGATAACGACTATTTTGATTTGATTATGGTTATTAGTTGTTCAGTGCCTGAAAGTAGACTTTAAAAAATGTGTGTTTTTTTGTTTTGTCTGGAAATATTGTATTATGTAATGAAAGTTTGAATATAGTTTGAAGAAAACAATTTGAAATAATTTCAAATAGAAAAACTATTATCACAAAACAAAATTTCCCCTCAAGACTCACTTGGCAATTTCAAATAGACAAAGCAATTTCATGTTTAATTATGATAAAATCATTTATTTAAATTAATAAATTATTTGTTGAATCAATTGAAAATGAAATTGTTAGCAAGGATATTTGCTTGCCCCAGAAAATTTAAATGTATTAAAATTGAAATGACTTCTTAAGAAATACTTCTGCTTGTCACTTTATCACTTCCGTTTCCTGTTAAACTATGCTATAGCAAACAGAAGGACCCAGTAGCATATCTTTACAATAAAAAAAAAAGATGCCAATGATGTTGAAATACATTTTTCATCATTTTTGTTTTCTTGTCTGCATTTCAAGTATTTTATAGAAACTTTTTCATCCATTCATGTACTTCCAGTTGCCATTTGGTGTCTGGTCTTGCTTGGCTTGCCATCCGATGTTCAGATGAAGATCCTACATTAGGAGAATACCATAGATAGATAGTGAGCGCCTTCACTTGGTATTCATCATTTATAGCAATGCAAATGCATTTCATTCTTTCTTTTGTTGTTTTTGCTTTAAATATTTTCCCATCTTCACATATGTGTTCAGACAGACACATGCAAGCTCAGTCAATGTTTATTGTTGCAAAACAACTTGTATATATGTATCTTTTTTAGATTTCTATTATATTTACAACTACAAAAATAAAAAACAAACAATCCGAAAGAAAAGCAAATTTTGCCTTTTGCTTAGTTTTCATGCAAACATACAAGAAAATCGAATTCGAATCCACTATTTTGCTTTCATGTCATTGACAGCGGAAATAAACACGCTGCGACAGATTCAAATGACAAATGAGCTTTGGCTGCTCTTTATACAGAGATACATTTGTTGATGTTGTTGTTGTTTTTGCTATTGCTATTACTGTTATTTGTATGTCAATATAAGTAAATAAACAAGATTTGACTCCACTCCACTTGTTAGTATCTGAGTTATTTGAATGTTACAGTGTGTGTGTGTGAATAGAAAAACATGGAAAATATTTTGAATTTATTTTTTGCTTCCAATTTTTGTTAGATAAATCAATCACTAAGCATCAACAACATGTATCAATGTAATGTAATTGGGTAAAAGATACTTCAAACGAGGGAAAATATGAGAAGACATTGAAATGTTAAAAATGAAAAATTAAATGAAATAGAAAATTACTTTAAAGGATAATGAAGCTTAAAATCTCAAATTTAAATTAGATATATGTCATTTTTGATTTCTATTTCTTATGGTTTTGTCAATTTTGTCTTTAGCATCCACACAGGACTTTATTACCATTGAAAATACAAAAATTGATTTAGATCTTTGGCAAACAAAACCTGAAATTGTCTCACTAAATTCTATTCAAGGTTATGAGTCAAAGGTAAAGGTTTAGCATGAAAGAAGCAGTTGGATGAAGCATTAAATTAATTGTATTGAGTATTGCTTCCCATTGCTCGTCTAATTGAAATGAACTAATCAATTTCAGGCATTGCCTTCCATTTTTTGACTCGTTTTGAAGCTAGTGATGCATTTTTCTTACATGCTTGAAGTAAGAAGTGAAGATTGACTTATCTCTATACATAAAGTTGTCTCGATTTACACTTTGCGACTCTATGGCAGCATACTCTCTCGCAACTTTCGTTTGTTAAGAAGCGAAGCACGAGCCTTACGGTGTAGCACCAGCGACACTCAGTGCTCTGCCGACGTTATTCTTTTGCATATTTTTGTGTATTTTATTTATTTTGTTATTTATTAAAATTAATTTAAATAGTAAACAGCTGATGGTGGCCCCTATCTGGAGCTATGGCATAACATTACCAGGATTCAAGCCTGTCAAAACAAGCCTTCCCTCGCATATCTGGAGCTCCGTGGTGACTGTGAAACATGACACTTCACCGATACCTGAAGATTTCAACTGTATTTGAAGAAAAAATGTCAAAACAGCAGATAAAACATGGTCATCCAAATCTACTGGTAGCCACATTTTGCATCAACATATCACACAAACGTCTTAAAAGACTTCATTCTAATAATCTCCTCACAAAAAGAGCATGAAAACAAACCCTCTCTAAAACTCTCTCTACTATCATAAACGTCTATGGCGGGCTCATCATTGTTCACTAAATAACACTAATAATGGAGGGTGGCTTCCGCTGTTAATGTTTACCTAAATATATAAATATATATGAATTTAATGAAAAAAAAAATAAAAATAAAAATAAAATGTGGTAATATTGTACTATGGAATCGTTGTTCTCAAGCGAAGTCAGATCGCAGCCCATCACTTGAGATCGCTAGCGGTAGGCCAATCACATACCCTAGTGAAACCGGTTACTGTAACCACAACAAAGAAAAGCCTCGGATACAAAAGATGGCACTAAAACAACAGCCCAGAATCGTGTGCGATGGAGAAGCCTTGTGGAGGCCCTATGCTCCAACTAGAAGTGTGAAGGAATTAAAAAAAAAAATATTGTACTACAACTAATTATTAGCATTAGAGCACTAGCTACTAGCTCTTTGACTAAGAAATAATTATAACATTAGATTCAATCTAAGTGCATACATTTTTTAAAAATCAGAATATTTTAAAAAAGGACAATTCTGATATGTTGAAGAAGAGGGCATTGGTCAACAAGGAGCATCGTAAAAAGAAAAAAAAAATTAAAAGATATGTGATATTATTTGTTTCTCGTCTGTTGCTGAGTGTAAACACAAGCAAGCGACACCAAATAAGAATTAACATAAATGTCACAACCGACTTGCTAAGCGTAAATAGGGTCTCTAAGTGTCACAATTGATTTAATGGTATCGAAACTTTATTTTTGTAATTATGAAGTGTTATGGGGATTAACATGGTCAGTTCAGTCTCAGTCAATGTCTCTGTTATAACATCAGAAATCGAAATAGACTGACAATGGACTAGTATCCGTTCCTTTATATGTTTTTCATCATTAAAATCTCCCTTTAATAATATGCGTTTCTTCCATTTTTCATTATAGAAAACTGATACTCATTTCTGATTGTTGAATGTCCTTGTCAGCGTATCAATACTGACTGACTAAATTATTCATTTCCTGTATTGAATTTCCAAGCACGTCACTCTACAAAAGACATCAACCATAATAGCAACGAAGTATTGACACACACAAACATAAGCCAAGGACAAACAAACTCTAAATATTTTCATTCTATTTCATTTTCTACCACCATTTTTTCTCCTTTTTTTTATTTGTCACAATTACAATAACGTAAAATTCATTTTGAATTTGAAATTTTCCTTTCCCATTCAGTATCATCATAATTTCTTTCCAATCACGTACACCACAAAAATCACTTTTGCCTCCAAACAACAGACAACAGCAAGCGAAATTCACATTAAATTGATATTTAGTCAAAATATTTATTTATGTTTTACACAATTGATTTGTTTTTAGATGTGATTTTTGGCAAAACAAATGAATATTTTATTAATGCGATGCAACATTGAAATTTCCTTTGTTGCAAAGACACTTTTGCTTGCTTATTTTGTTAAACACAAAACACAAAATAACAAACATTTAAAAGTCAATTAAAAGTCAAGAACAACAAATTTGCACTTACCATAATTAAAAGTACTTAAGAAACGAAAAGCTTTCGGTTTTACCGGAAGCCAAAGTCAAAAAGTAACAAAACAACGGCAAAAAGGAGTGTGTGTGTAGAAGGAGCAGAAGATGCAGAGGAAGTGGTAAAGAAAACAAAACAAAATAGACACATAGAAAACATCTGTAAAACATTTGAAGAAATTGCATTTTAAGCAAACAAACGCATGAAAACACTTTAATCAACAGACACACACACACCCACCCACAACCAACACTTCAACGAATGATGTCAACTCAACAGAGAGCAAAGTGGCATATTACAAACACCAATACATATGTATGCATACACGCACACACATATGCAAGGTACACGTATTTAAGTAAATGGCAACGCTTCATTAAAATGTTGACATGCGAAGTGCAAAACTTGCGCAAAAATGTTGTTCACATGGTTTTAAATACCTGAAATGTATAAGTATCTGTGGGATTCCTTTTTTGCCCTTACTTTCTTTCCCACCCTCTCTTTGTATACCACTCACTAACTATGTTTCTTTCTCTTTCTATAGTTTTGTTGTGAACAAGCTTTGGTTAATGCAAACTGCAATTCAGACACATGAAGCATCATGTTTGTTTGTATGACAAGTAATTCATAGATACGCATTAAATGCGAATAGTATAGAATGGAATGGAAAGGAAGAGGGGCACAAAATGAGTAGAAAAGAGATATGGAATGATAGTGCAAGTGAGATAGAAATCATACTGAGTTCACTTCATTCGTGGCTAGAACGTGTGAACACTTAAATTTAAACGCCAACAATATTATTTTGTACCATTGCATCTAATACTACTTACTTACATACTTCCTGCTGTCATTATTGTTGTATCTTTTGTTTAGAATATATGCATAGTTGTTTTTGTTGTTGTTGTAATAGTGTTGTAATTGTTGTTGTTGTTGTGGTGGTGGTGGTGGTGGTAGTAGTGTTGTTGTATGAATCTGTGCGTTTGCATTGAAAACATGCAAACAAATAAAAACGTTTCTACTTTTAGAGTTGAGTTGACGCCAACTTGTTTCACACACAAAGCTATCTATGTAAGCAACAACGGTTAAAAACTAACAGTGATAGTAGAAAGCAGAAGAGACAGACAAAGTGTTGGTAGAGTGGGAAAGAATGAGGGGGAGTTGGAAATAAAGGTTTGTGGTTGAGAAAACACTTTGGTATTTCAAATGAAAATCACGCTTTTTGTTTTTGAACGTATAACGAATGCTGAGAATATTTGTTGATGCTGCTATTGCACATGTTTTGCAGTAATTTCGTATTGAGATTAGAACGAATGAAGATTGGGATAAAAATCATGAGTAAATTTTAAATGAACGTAAATGATTTGAGGATTCAAGTGGAAGCAAAAGTTGTAGCTAGCTCATTGACTCAAAAACGGTAGCCATAATGCTATGTAAATTTAGTTAATCAAATTCTTTGAAATTAACTTCCTATGGCTACCAGGATAGAATAATATTGAAGCAGACAAATTTGGTATCTATATTCCACTGCCCATGGTTACCTGTAGGCAGTTGGTTCATCACTTAATTGACAGATGATTGGAGCTGTCAAATAACAGTCATATCAGTAGGGTTATTGGTCAAAAGTCACGGTGGCATATGTCTCGTGATGTATGATATATGATAAACATATAGATGTCGTTTGAAAGGTTTGTGTCTATACTACTATTGGTAAGAAATTGATCGATATTGGTTAACATTTATAGAAATGAAAGCTGACAAATGGTTTGTTTACAAAAATATCAAGTGAAAACGATAATGGAGCAAGCGAGATGAACCGCCTCTTACCACATCAAAGGTCGATATTCATCAGAGGAATGTGATCATTCACTTTGAGCTGCTGCCACGGAATCGAATCATTAATTCAAATGTGTAATGTCATCTGCTATCCGATTTGGGTAAAGACATCAAAAAGAAGCACCTCGGACTAGCCAATCAGGAAGGTGTCATCTTGTACCATGAAAATGCACGTTCATTTGTCACTAATGGCGTGGTATCGCATAGTACAGAAACGGCAACAGTACTAGACTGGAGTATACAACATTCTGGCATTGTTCTGTTTCTGGTTCTGTGAGACTGTGCAACATAGAACAGAATCAGAAATGCTTATTGTTGTTTTGATCATATTGAAAAATCAAAGTGAAATTCTGATAGAAGCTTAAAAAAAAATGGAAAAGACGGCACTGAAACGAAGTCAAAAGTAGTTGATTCTGGTTCTGATGCAAATACACTGTTTTTCCATTGCTGCTCCGTTTCTGGTCTGTTTCAGGAGCAATTGTACTGGAGTATGGTTCTGTTAACGTTTCTGTCCTATGTGACACCGCGCCATAAGCAAACATATTTGAAGCTGGATTGTGAATTTAATGAAAAAACTGACATGACTTTTGCACACACCCAATCGTATTATACGAATGAGATCCAGTTCGTACAATCATGCTGCCAATATTCAATAAACATTATGTAAGACAAATTATAATAGAACACATGGAAAATGAAAGATAAGACAGTGAAGCATCCCCTGTGTCAATGCAAGCAACAATAAATAATTAAAAAACCAAAAGCAAGTTTAAATTAAAAGTATACAATTTTTAAAGCACAAACTAAATTAGCATCTTCATTTAAGTACACATAATTGGTCCATGCAAATGTTATATTGAAGCACAAAATAAGTTGGTATAAGTTAAAACATATAAATATTGTATAAAAAACATACGGAAATGTTGAGCAAACTCATTGAGCAGCAGCCATTAAATGAATATTGTGCACTGACAAAAGGCGCTTAAGGAAATGAAAGACTAACAATTTTCTGTTATTATTTCAACCATATGCGAGTATCTTCTGTTTCCCTTCTCACCAAGCCCAACGACCAACATGATTCGATGCGTTGCGTTAACTTTAATGTAAAATTTACGCAATGTAAAAGCAAATAAAAATAAAAAGAAAAAACATACGAGGAAATGCGTCACATTTAAACTCATTTGTTTGTATGTATTCGTAAGCAGCCACTTAGCACACATGCACATTTGAATTATCCGCGCTGACAGGGCACAGAATCTGAGAAAAATTGTCAGACAAGCGTACGTCAAGCAAACTGAGATTGTCTGCCACAAAGTGTCTGTCGCACAGACACTCTACCTGCCTGCCTGCCTGCTTGCATGTCTATCTGCCTGCCTGTCTGTCTGCCTGCTTGTCTGCCTGTCCATTAACGCCGTCATACTTTCGTATTTCAACACTTTTGTGGTTTTTAACACACATACAAACAAACAAACAAATGTGTGAAAAAAGAAATCAACATAAAAATATCAGAAAAAATGAGAACAGAATAGGATTCCTTCCTATACCTATACCCAAGCACCTAAAAGTCTTACGAGAATTTGACAACATATTTCTATTTGGTGTAGAAAGAATGTGTGTTGTCGTAGCAGCATCATTCTAGTTGTTGGTGTTGGTGTTGGCTTTAGCAATAACGTGCCGTGCCAGCAAAGCGCGTGTGAATATGAATGACTACCGTAACCGGATGCCATGCTTTCTACATTAGTAGAAAGAAGTACGATGTGAAAAGTGTATTAAGCATAGCGTATGCTTGGCAACAAGCTTCTTTGACTTTCACCTTATACTATATACTGAGAGTATCATCACTATCATCATCATTACCATGGAATGTGGTTGTAAGTGAAAATGAAAAAGTACCGCATCTTGTGTTGGAGCCAAGTTAAGTGGGTTGACAGTATCACAACATTGAGTAGTCAAGAGAAAAGATGATACTTTTAAGTCGACTTTTACAACAATCCTATAAGATTGATCCATTCATACTATCAGCATCTTTCCTAAGATCCTCAAAACATTCTCCAACTTCACAGAGTAGTTTATTAAATTTTTTTGAAAAGAATACCAGAAGCAATGCCCTTTGAGTAATCATATGCCTTATCCATTTTATTAAAGGGCACATCCAAATGAAAATATACTTTTGCATACGCAGAAAAATGTTATGAAAGCCAACCTACCTGCTCATTTTCAAATCTTTTTTTCTTTAAACAACCAACACCACAACAACGCACAGCTGCATGCGTTTTATACAATACTATTTATTATTTTTTTATTTTTGTCTTTTGGTGTAAAAGCGTTGACAGGATTGCCACCTCATGGCATTTTGGCGCAAAATCAGCTTTATTGTGGTTTACTACAAAACAGGATTTTCATGCAACATACGTTTCCGCATGTCATATATTCACAGTCAACCAGACAAATAGACAGACAGACAGACAAGACACATTGAGGGGAAACAAACAAACAAATAGAAATCGCGGCAAAGAGGCAAACAGACGCGTTGTGACGCAACCCGACGACTTATTGAAACAAAAATCATTGCAAGCACACAGCACACAGCAGCTGAAATGCTAAAATGTTAAGATGAAGATGGAAAAACATTTGCAAAAAAGACGCCCGCATTAAAGTGTGGCAAATGTAAGAAAATTAAAAGCACTTTATCATTTTGGCTTTTGTCTTCTCCCTTTTTATTATGCATTAAGTATACGCCACAACTGACTTGAATATTTGTTTTCCGTCGTTACCAACACATTCTACATATACCATTCTATATTCTATGGTATTCTGTTCTATGTGCTTATATCATTTTCTTTTTGTGTACTTGTTGTTGTGCTTCATAACATTTTTATTTGAAAGTCTATTATGCCTATTTGCAGCTATTTAACCTGGAGACTGGGTCAAAGCAAAGACTGTTATTCGAATGCCTAAAAGGCAACAAGCAGCAGCAGCAAAAGAACCGAAACAGAAACAACCATCAAAACACAGCCAGTCATTGAATAAATGGAACTGTCTTCTAATACCTTTGAAAGCCTTAGTTAAGCACCTGATTTGATATCACCTATTTCTGGTGCGTGTGACTGTGATTTTGTCTATGAAATTTTAAGATGGCTACAAGCCTTGTTAGGCCTTTGGGAATTCATTTGACTTTGTGTGAAATTTATTTAATGCGAGTCACGCTGTAATTGACGTGATTTAATTGGTAACTATAAATTATTAAAGAAAATGGCGTGTTAATGTATGGAATTTTGGTAAATGAATTGATGTTATTTAGACATAATTAGTTGGGTTCATTGTAAGGACTTTAATAAATTTTAAAGGACAATGCAAAGTGTCAAAATGGAAAGTTAGTTAAAGTATTGTACATAATTGAAATTATAAAATAAGTCTTAATTTGAGTGAAGACTTGTTATTGCTAACAGAAAGACAACTCCAATTGCTGGTAGTTAAAGCCATTATATGAAATAAAAGCCAATAAACTAAATTATTTCAATTAAAAGTTAAGATCGATCGCCATATGAACTGAGTAGATTAGATTTGCGGCCGCAAGTGGACCTACTGTGACATCCCCCGTTCATTCAAAATTCTGTTATTCATCAGGAATTCCAAGATTTTCTCGGAGACAAATTTACAATTTTAACTGATCCCAAGAACTGGTTTCACCTTGACGAAGTCTGGTTCAGATAAGGCCGTGGCAGTGACGTAGTACGTGCTCTGCTCAGTACTCTTCTTCATTACACAGTCTACACAGATCGCTACGACTGATCAGCATGTTATGTTTTACATTACCCTGCAATGTTCTTTCAAGAAACCTGAGACTATTAAAGTACCTGTCCATTGGCAGCCACAGTAATTCCTGTGTTGTTCACTCTAATATTCTGCGTGTCTAGCCAATATTTCGTCGAACTTCAAGGCAGCCTGCAGAATGGCTCTGGTCCTGTCTTGTTCATCTTCCTCTTCAGTCCCAAGGGTACCCAGAATACATTAGCATGATTGTTCGATGCTAGTATTTTGAGTAACATCAAGCAATCCCAAGCCAACATCGTATTGAACTCGAAAGTATTGAGTACTAAAGTGCAGCCTTGCTATCAAAGAGAATATATATGTGATCTTTAGCAGTGACACACTTTTATTCTTCCCTGAAGAATATTTCTATTGCATGGATTTCTGGAAAACTGAGTTCCCCTTCACCCAATACCAGTGTCCATTTAAGAACCGCCTGTATACCACACATGGCTGTCTCGGATGGTAGTCAGATACTTAATAAAGTGCAATCGTATAACAAAACATTTTATTATAAGTTCATCATAACATTCTGATTTGAACATGAATAATTATTATTTTCTAAAAAAATTAAACCATTTTAAAGTTAATTGGTTGATAAGGTCAAGTGAGTCAAGAGGGTGGATTTCAACTTAGAATACTATTTAATATTAAGTCCCAATATCAATGAATAAAGTTTTAATCCTAAAATAATGCCCCCACAAATTTGTGAATATTTTTGTTACATTTTTTTTTATTGAAATTCAATTTATTTATTTAAATTTCTTCAAAGAAATATTTTGGGAGACAATAATCCTATTAAAAACCTTAATAGTATAAACTTAAACTCTTAATAAAGTAAACTCAATATACCAATAATTTTTAAACCTATTAAAATGAACAATTTTTATACAACCAAACCATCATAAACATCATCATCAACATCCTCATCACCATCAATATGAGCAACATTATCAGCAGCATCAGCATCATCAGCATCATTGTAATGTTGGCTGTGCTACTCGTCAACAAAAGTACATTACTTGCCATTAAAGCCATTTGCAAACTTTGTCCTCCCCATTTTTGAGCTCGTTTGTTCCTCTCTTGTTGTACTAGTATTGTAGTAGTTGAAGCCAAACAATTTAAGTTGCCCACAAAAGTCTTCAAAAAAATGCAACAGGACAAACTTTTTATTATTTTTACAACGATGAACATACAAAATACTAAAATAAGGACATTGCCAATGTTAGAGACAAACTTTCTTTCTCTTTATTTTATCTTTTTTTGCAATAAAAAATGAAAAAAAAACAAGCAACCAACACTTTTGTTGCTTCACAGTCAAAGCATGCCACGCATTTACATAATCAGCAAAAGACCAAGTCGAGTTGAGACAAGTTGAGTTGAGTAGAGTCGAGTCAAGTTCAGTTGAGTCGAGTTAAGTTGAGTCATGTACTGATTTACAAATTGGTGAAACAAAAAGCCGGACTTAGCGATAATCATGTCACAAAGCATTAGAGAAAATGGATATAAAGAGAAAAATACTACAGAGGCATTGAAAGAAAGCATTCGTAGAAGATTGAGAAGAAGGTGAACTTACAGTAGAAGAACCCTAATGTACTATATGACTTATGACTTGCATTAGCAACGAGTGCAACGACACAACACAAACATATTTGCATAGTTGTCATTTGTGGTAATTAGCCTAGCCGGAACCAGCCAGACCAAAAACCATTTATCAAATGATGCCAAAACACAAACACAAAAAGGCATAAAATCCAATGAAAATACAACTTCGATTATTGTCATAAAATGGCTTATGGTATTTCTAATGGAACGACAGAACAACAGAATTAGTAGAAGTATTAGACAATAATTGCACTAGACAAAAAGTGTTCGACACCAAATGGCGGTTTTTCAGTGTGTCGCCGCCACCGCTAACATTTTATCATTTTACTAAAAAAAATTCTCAACCACTTTATGAGTTATGTACGACTTTGGCTTGCCAACTTGCCAAGTCAGGAGACGACAACAACGACAATGACGACGGCCTCTTACTGTTTTGGCCAAGTCATAATAGAACAACAGTGCCTATAAATTCAACTTGAAAACTTTTAGACCGCAATTCATGAAAAGTGCCATACCGTGCTGAAGACCAACTGCCCTGAACTGCACTTGCAGACTGCAAATATTGTACAAGTACCTCATGCTTTGGCTAATCAAGCCTTTCAACTAAAGCAGCAGGTTCCGGCTTTTCATGAAAATTCTTGTGAAGAAGGCAAGCAGCCAATCTACTCAGTTAAGACAATGTAAACTTCGCTACAAATAGTTGCCAACTGCTTTCGGGGGAAAACCGAGAAATTTTGCACCAAACAAGAAAAGAATGGAAAATTCTTCAAATTGTTTTCTGCCATGCAGCAGTGCTACAACGACAATGAAACATTTTAATTTTTGTTTCATCTCTTTTTTTAATATCATAATTTGTAGCTAACAAATCAGAAAAAGAAAAGAATGTTTCTTTCATATTTCCTACATTTTTTTCTAAATGAAAAGAAAAATTGTTTTTATTTTTTTTTTTTTAATCTTTTTAAATCATTTTTACCGCATTTTTCTTTTTGCTTGTCCTAACTAATCTTTCTATTCTATGGTATAAGTACGTAACTTGGCAATAACTTTGTTATACGCACTTAATCTGCTCGTTAACACTGGCTCATAAATCTCAAAGCCTCTTTATGTGATTTTTATACGTTTTTACTTTTTCATTTCTTTTTCCTTCATTTTAAAAAAAATAACACAAAATGGAAAAAAATATTTAAGATAATTTAAAGAATCAGACACGCAAACCTTACACGTACACGTATGTTACTCAAAATTCGGACAAAAGTTTTTGTTGAGATTTTAAACAGCGTATGAATTCCATTATGTTGAAACTAAAAGTTTAATGAAATATGGCGATTTTCAACACTCAACAATATTGTTGGAACTTGTACTTCTTATAGTAGGAGGAAGCGCGTTAATTACTTCAAGAATCCGTTTGAAAGTATGATGCTTTAAATATCTTGAAAACTTTCAACTGAAACAACTCATTCACGCACTTTTATGTGGTAATCCTTTAATCCACCATCATACCCGCTGCTGTTGGCTCGGCTGAATAGTTGGATTCGGTTGGCTCCTTCAAAAGCTTTTGTTAAGGTAAAAGTTTTTCCATCAAAAGTTTTCAGTCTCCATTTCGTTTGCTTGTTCGTTCATTCTTTCGTTTGTTCCCTTAATCCTTCGTTAGCTTGTTTACTTGGCCTGCCTTTTTCGCGCCATAAGAGACATTGGGATTTCTACTATTTTAGCATAAAGTGTGACTTCCGCTTTTGTTCGCCATCATCACTGCCATAGCCTTTGTGAACGGAAGTGTGACCGATGTGGCTGAGCTACTAAGAATATATATAAGCTGAATATTTCTCACTTTGTTCTTGAGCGCCACGTTAAGGTGTTAATTAGCTGAGGATATTCAAAGGCACGGCTTCAACTACTACTATATATTTTAAATATTGAAAACCGTCTTCTACTTTCAATCAATATGAATGACTTTAAAATGGCTGAAACCTTGATTTGCTATGCTATGCTTTGCTACAGAAATATGCTTCAAGTAATTCATAATGCCGCAGCATTTCATGTCCTTGGGGCACTGTTTAAATGAAATATGGAGTGAAGCTCTTTTTTAATTTATGTCGTATTATCCCGCCTCATAGTTGGAGTCAGAGTTGAGAGGCATGTTACCACGATTTAGTTGGATGTTTGGTGTATTTGTTGCCATTTTCCTTGGGAAGCAAACTTAAATTGAACTCAATCTGCGTTGTTGGCGTAGTGCAATGCAGTGTAATTGTCCTTAGTAAGTAAATAATGCCACGTCGCTATTTGTGTCTACAAATTCAATCTGTCGGTCTTCTTCCTCTATGCATTCCTTCATTTATATTATGTTCATCATTCAGTCAGTCATTTGTGGATTCATTCATTTAAACATTAAACATCATTGCCCCTTGGTCATGTTCTGTTTTCAAATGAAATGCTCCCCCACTTAGAATTATAATTTCTCTTTTGTTTTTTAATCGCCTGCATAAATAAAAATAAACTCAATAAACTAAAGTTTATGAGGCATGTCCAATGTTTTTAGTGGTTTCCTGTTAGACTATTTAGCGGCAGCATTGGTGTCATCAACACCGAAAATAAAATTTTGCACAAATATTCCAAATTGCATAATCAAATAATTGCATGCGATTTAAATTTATCAAAAACAAACAAAAAAAATATGAGTTCAAATAACAACAAAATTATTCAAATTAGATTTCAAATATTTAAATATATAATTTTTGTGGTCTCTGTTGGATATTATTGCAATTAGTGGTTAAATTATTTATGCACACTTTTTCAACCGACATTAGATTAATTAATTTCCCCATAAATTTTGAACGTTTTTCGGGGAATTGCAAAAAAAAATTATATTCAGAAAAAAATATTTTATAAAATATTACTAAAATAAATATTCCATAACATTAAAATAACAATTTTCTATTATTTTCAGGGTGGTGGACGAATAAAAACAATAATCATTTCACCCTAAATACTTTCTCTAATTTGGAAAAGAAAATATAGAAATTAATTAAATGAAACAAAGGTATAATAAAATATTTTGTTATTACAAAATGTGAATTCAGTGAAAAAGTTTAAATTTAATGAATTTTTGTTTCTTAATAACATTACAATTAGAATTTTACATTGTTGCGAAATCAGTTGGAATTATTACATATATTTATTGTCCCCTCTTAATGAAAATGAAACAAAAAAAAAATATATTTATTAAATCTCTATAGTTTTTCACCATTCATAGTCATCACTTGGGGATTCAGGCATCTCACATAGAAAAACACATAGCAGCAAACAGAAAAAACCTATCTCTCCAAATGAAGAATACCATATGTGCTGACTGTTCTACCGTAAGTCTAAGCAGAGTTTGGAAAACAAAATTTTAGTTTACATCACAATTTTCAAAGCAGTTTGGACCTATGGTATCCAGCTGTAGGATACCATCATTAAAAGTTCGACAACGATTCCAGGTACATGCGGAACTCTACTCTTCATAAAAATATCTCTCAAAATTAAGCTAATCAAAGAAGTTATTAATTTAGTCAGTACAAAGTATTTAGAACGAACTCATATTAAACATTAAGCAAAAAAAAATTAGTAGATACGAGTAGTAGTGAAATTCCCCGTTGGCTATGAAAAACATCCTCCATTAGACTTTAGTCATACGTAGATTGTAAGTATTAGTTCTTACAAATCTTTTGCAATGGCAAGTAAATACACCTTGTTTGGATTCAGAAATAACTTCATTGCTTTTAAAAGTATTCTCCGTGAATATCGACACACTTTTGCATACGATTAAACAAATTTTCGAAGCACTCCAATCCGCAATCGAACATTCTGTTTGATGGGTGTCGAAAATCGTTGAACACGTAATTTGTTCCTCCCTGTTGGGAACAAAAAGAAATAATTCAGTGCTAAGTCAGGGCTGTACGCTATATGACCCATCAGTTCAAAGTCTTGGGCCTTCAAATACTCAGTTGTTTGAGCCGAAGTGTGTATTGTCATTATGCAGAATGATCCGACTTCGACCGTTTGTTTTACTTATTTCTCCAAAAACTTCTGGCAAACAGATGGTCGTTTGCCACTCAGAATAGACAGTATTACATTCCACTAGTGGCACAGTTGGCGGTTATTCCACCATATGCTTAGAAGTGCTTCGTACGCGAACAACTTTCATTGGATTGTCATCCTCTTTGAACACCCATATGGTCACTTGCTCTTTGCTTTCCGGCTCATCCATGATTCATCACCTGTTACAATCTTAAATACTTCAATTGACGCAAGCTTTTCTTAGAGCGGTTGTCAAATTATAAGGGATCCAACGCAGAACTAGCTTTCTCATAGCTAATTGTTCATATATTGCGGTGAAATGAACGTCCTCAGTTGCCTCAATTTCACGTTATGTCACATTCCCGCTTACATACAAATTAAGTAAGAGATCAATTTATATATAACAATCAATCTTTATTCTAAAATCACATTAAATTTTAATTTCCTTACTTAAGACATAAAGGAGTTTTACATTTGTTTTGAGACACGGTTTTGAGTCACCACTTTTAATGCAGTTGCTGCTGCTGATTGATAGTTATCTTCTGAAGATTCATCATATTATTGCCTTAGCAACACTAAAATCCGTAGCTTCATTTAATAAAATGATACCCGATCATAAGATTGAGTTTCTTATCATAAGGATGCATAAAGATTATAACATATTCGACTAGACTTGCGCCTGATCATGTTAGTGGCTATTTCTCAAGAAAGGTAACAAGCTAAACGGCGCGAATTAAAATTGTTGATGCTGTGTTAATTGCTTGGAAAGTATATTGATGTTATTTTCAACTGTCCAGTGTTTCCCAATGTTATTGTTACTGTCATTTGTATTCAACTTGCATTGTTGTTGTTAGTATTTTTAATGCTTGTTACAAAACCTAGAATTGACATACCACGCAGTCCTGCTCACAACAACATTTATAACAATCAATTTATCTTTAATCAACCAATTTAGAATATGAAATACTTGATCTAAAAGCTGGAAACTATGATTACTAAGCAGTGATGTCTTTTATTATAAGCCACAAATATGTTTGCATCAAATAGTATGTTATCACAGAAATACGGAAATTATCAAAATTTACCTTTAGACTTAAAGAATTTATTAAAAATCACGTTGTCAATACTTAATTTCTATCAATCATTATTAAGTTGTTTCCACTTAATGCAAGAATTTGAGATATATATTTTAGTTTTAGACCACAGGTATGCCAGTATGTATGCACCATTTATCAAAACCACTCCACTCTCTGATATCTTTACCACAATTATCTACTTTTCCTAAACAAATTGAACACAGAAAAACTCTCTCTCTCTCTCTCTGTTAGAGAATAACTAATTGCTGATACGATAAATTTGATCCGTCATTGAAATGACCAACGCTATTTTGACTATTTCAATTGGAAAACTAACAGAACAAGCAACAACAACAACAGCAATACTATAATAATAATAAACAAACAAACAAACAAGCGACAGCAACTCATTCCCAATACTATTTAGAAATTAATGCATCAAGTGACAATGACAAACACACAGATACAAACACTTACACTCACAATCACATAGTTGCATAGGGGAACATCCATTCACACTCCCAGATATACTTGTTGTACAGTGAGAGAATACTACATTATTTATGGAATGTTAATTAAAATGACGAACGTAGAGACACTCACTTGTATACGTGTAGTTAAATACTGAGTAATACACTCACAGATCCTTATATGTGTATATATATACACTTGTACATAAATAATGGTGTGTAATTTATAATGAAATGTCTGAAATAATTGCTGCGTTGTGCGATTTTGTGGTCAACAACACTGCATATGAGTGATAAATTTTTGAAATGCAATTTTAACTGCAAACAATAAAAAATACAAAATTTCTTTATTCATTTGATCATTGATAACACATAATATTGTATGGTATATGGCTTGAAAATTGGGTTAAGGCTAAAATTAATACTCATGTATCCAAGATGCTTGTTTCATGCTAATCAAATAAATTAATGCCAATTCCTTGTTTCCTTAATTTATGACAATTTCCATGTGAGAGAATGTGCAAATTCTGATTAACACTAAATGCCACATCAAATGCATCTCATCATCCTCTATGAAGCTTCTTAGTAGAATGATTCCCTTTTGCTTTGAGACTTCTATCCATCTGTCTATCTTGCTGTGTGTGTGTGTATGTTTGTCATTTATTCATCATCATCGTCACAGACATTTCGACTTCATTATGGACATCATTTGCAGTTAAACAACTTAACAAAATTTGTTGTTGGAAAATTATCACAGCATCAACATTGAAGAGAACATGTTATCATTAGTTGCACATGTCACAACAGACACTTGTCAATTGATTTAGTGTTAAGTGAGTGAGTAGTATAGTGAGTCAATGAGTACCCATTATACTCTATTAGTAAGTTCAAAAGATACTCTTACACCAGCTTCAACCTTCTTCCTCTCACTTAGTTACTTATTAAATGCTAAGGCTTTGGGGGCAGTGAAGCCAAAACATGCCACTCAAATTGATTTTATTGATTTTAATGGCAATTTCCTGTCATTTTGAAACAAATTCATTTATTGCTCTGTGCTTTAATTAATACACATAGAACTTTTGTTTTTTTTTTTTTGGCATTTCTTCTTTCTTTGATTTTCTCGTACCATTCCTTTGCTTTTTTTCTCAGTTTTATTTTAGTATTTTATTTTATCTTTATGCTTAAGTTGAAGTACTTACAAGTCTTGTTGCTAGGTAATCAATGTCTTAGTAAATATCTAGGTCAAATAGAATTATTTTCCCTTATTTTTCTATCATCATTAAATCATAACAATTTACAAGGAATATTCTTTTGCAGTAAAAGTATCTCAAGAAGAAATTTAATCAATAAAATGTTTAGTTTATATGGAAACAATAATTCAATTGATTTAGTAATTTAAACCGTGAAATTAATTTATAGATTAAATTAGATTAGATTTTGGAAAGGGCGGTAACAAGTCACCTCGTCACTGCGGCATCAATTGAGCTTGTAACAATTCAATAGTTTCTAGGTACTACTAGTTGTGTGGTCCAAATTACAATCACATTGGCATAGCAAATACTCTAAAGATTTCATGTATTCATCTGCAATGTACTATTAACAAGTCTCAGGACTATAAGGATACATTAAGTTTCGAGTTTGTCTTAGTATTTCTAGTGTTCTTTTGCATGGTCTAGTAGGCATGAGGATTTTCGCTACTCTTATATGTTTTGTAACCGGCCAATATAGTGCGAATTGCTTTCAAATAATTTGTTGTATTTTATTTATTTGAAACGCCAAGGCAGCCCGCAAAATGGTTGTGGTCCAATAAGTACATCGATAGCCCCTTTTCTGGCGAGTTCATCTGCTTCCTTGTTCACTAAATAACCACTGGGTCTTGGTATACAAATAAGATTAACATATTCAATTGGTGTTAAGTATTTGATTCGATTTGACCCGAAAAGCATTATGTGAAAATGAAGATGGGATTGTTAACCGTAGCATACTATACCTCTCGCCTTAGGTAAGGCTTTATTGCAAAGTTTTCGGCCTGAGAGAAGTGAATTCTCGTGGCCCATGTTACTGAATTAGTGCCTCCTGGGGTTTTCTCCATAGATTAGATACAGAGGCTAGAAAAAATGAGTAAATGACCGTGACTTTTGTTCATAGAAGGAAAACGTCTCAATAGGAAATTATAAAAAAAATATCAGGTATTCCTAAAGACATACGTAAAAACTATCAAAAGTCACTTTAGCGAAAAATGGGATGGAACAGATACAATAAAAAAAACACCAGGTCTACCTGCATTTGCTCAATTATGCACGTTTTGTTCAACATAAGCTAATTTATTTTTTAGTTTTAGTCCAAATTCCTTTATTGATTCAGATTTTTAGGTATATTTTCCACAAATTTGTGAACATGGGAATCGGGAATATTATGCCATTTATGCTGCACTCCACCCCAAAGTTAATCTTCCATAGTGGCTACTCTGGATTTTGAAAGCCTCCCTTCTTCAATGATTCCAGATTTTCGCTCAGCGAAGCTTGGGCTTTGGCAGGCCTTTTCTTCAACTGATAGCTAAATTTGGGTTTCACACGCAGTATGTGAAAAGTTTTAATATAATGGATAATATCTTCAAGCTCATAATTCGGCACCACAAAGTCGATTAAAAGATGCGTATATGTCCTTACTTTATTAGGCATTTATTTGTTTTTCAATGTGCCATATTTCGTTTTCTTTTTTGAAAACGATTAACGTGTTTGAATCCATTTTAATTATCTTACCATTTTCTTTAATGAACATTTGTGATGTTATATTGTAATTGTCTAATTTAGAATACAAAATAATTCCTTAAAATTTAAAATACTTTTCTTAGTAAGAAGGGTACAGTTTCTTACAATCAAAGGAACTATATGAAATGAAAATATCTTTTTTTCTTTAAAAGTTAAAGAAGTGACAAGTGTCTCTATAAATTTCGAAGATATGTAAAGATTCAAATCATTTTTTCCTGTTGTTCTGGAATGGTAATAAACATAATATATTGAGTAATGTATTGTGTAGGTAGTTTTCGTCAAGAACTTTCTTCATTCTTTATAATATCGCGTTCACAACACTTTATGCCAGGCTTGCCAACTCTAAATAAAAATACCCCTGAAGCAAAGTCATAAGCCCCTAAAAACCCCTAATAAAGAACAGTGTATGTTTTGATATGTATTTTTTTTAATTTACATCTCATTTATTATATTAAATATTAAATCATTTTCTTCTGTTTTTCCGACTTTTCCATACAACAATTGTACATTTTAAATATAAATAAATTTAAAATTTTTTTGTTTGGACAAAATTAGAGCGAGAAAGGAAAAATGACTATAAAAATCGCACATTAACATCACGACGGGGCCGCAACAACGCGCGCCGGTCTATGCTAGTAATTTATAAATAAAGAATATCGGTAATTGTCTTTTTAGGGAGTTTTTCTATTAATTGTGACTATTTCCAATTTTCCTTCTGAAAAAAAAACCCTAAAAAAAACGCCCCTAAAAAAAACGTCCCTAAAAAAAACGCCCCTACAAAAATCACAACACACTTATTTAACCCCTAAATTGGCATGCCTGTCGAAGTGCAATGATATGTAGTTTTCAGAAGTAAATGTTTAACCATTTAAGAAGTTTAACTAGTTTGATAAAAATACAATAAAAATGTTAAATATTATTTTATTTTATTAAAAGTACCTACATTTAGAATTAAACATTCAATTTTAAATAGATTAACTGATAACTTTGAAAGTTAAATCACCACTAATTAATCTATTGAAATAAAACAGATTGAATTACAAAAATGAAATCATTCAAATATAAGCCAAAAATATATTATCATTAATTATGTATTTACTCAACTTACTGAACTAGTATACTGATGATGGTGATGATTATAATAAACAAGAGATTTTACAACAATACTATAAGCGGCTTTAACACATTTAGATCACGAAAATGAATTGAAATCATTAAATTGGCCAAAAGTATTTACCACTAAAATGTAATTCAGTTCAGTTCAGTTTATTTTATTTTTGATTTTTTTATTTAAGTCCAAATTAGTATAACCACAATAATGAAATATGTACTATCAACTATCTATCTAAGCGCAGTATTTCAACTAACAATTGACTAATTTCATCAGCCAAATTCACTCACACCAGCAGCATTAGCATGATGCTAATATAAATTAATGCAAATAAAACTTCAATTCATTTAAGTAGTCGAATTGTTGAAATTTTATATATATACAGGATATTTATATATATAGTGGCATGCACATTTATTTATTTCCATTATTGGTTAAATACATTTGTACTATGTAGGTCAATGGTGGGAAAAATAGATAAAGTTTAACTTTTTGTATATAGAGAAGGACACGCTTGGCATAAAATGAGAAAATTTAATTAAATACGCTTCGCATAAATTATGTCTACAAATACACACACACACACAGGCACAAGCACAGAGAACACAAACAAACACATTGCAAATGAACAAAATGAATGAATGGACAAAATTTCCATTGCATACCCAAGGGGGTTATCATGAAAATCGCTATGCAATGCCAGAACGAATGAATGCATGCCTTTGGTTTATTAATGTAACATTTTCTTAGCCACTCCGCCGAACATAATTAACGTCAAATATTATATAACACTGCATATATGTATACACACATGACATACAATTAAAATATCTTTCTGTCTGCATTCAAGTGATTATTGCTTATTGCGTGCATATTGAACTAGGGAGTGTGTTTGCTTGAAGTTGCCTTGAAAATTTAAACAATTTTATTATTATTGAAGCCGCATGCAACTCTGGCAACAACACACAAAATTGCATTAATTTAATTTTATAACCGTACGTATGTTGCTATTAATATCATAACAACAACATCAACAGCAGCACCAACTTCTACTATAATGGATATAGGAGTAATAACTTTATATAGTCATAACTTTATGTGTTGGCAACATTGTTTGTTGTTGTGATTATTGCTGTCGCTGCAAACAATTCCCACTATACAAGCAGACACACACAAATATTCACATTGGTGTGCGTGGGTTGTTATTGTTGTAGTCATTGGTTAAATTTACAAGCGTGTAATTCACACTCACGTTCATAATTTGCCACATTATCGTCATCATCATCGTCCACATCATCCTTATTGCATACAGCCACAATCGAACACATCCTCATACAATGTTGCTGGCCTCTCTTGTTATTGTTGTTATAAACTGTTGTTGCCGATTGCTGTTATAAATGTTTCGTGTAAATGTTAGTATTGCAACCGCCGTATGTTATTGTTGAATGCATTGCATTACATTACATTGCATTGCATTGCATTAGATTGTTTATGGTTGCTTATGTTTACCATTAATGCCACCTCAGCACACACATACACTTTATTCATTCTAATGATTCCCTCTTCATCTTCACCATGTTCATACATAATTTCAATGTTTAGATGAACACTTAATATTGTGGTTTGCTAATGTTTATTAATTATTGTTTCATGCCTCATGTTTTTACTAATGACACTTACCATATACATATACTAAAATATTTGGTCAAGTATGTGACTACTTTAACAATTTTAATTCCATTAAGTTTTTGAAAAATTCATTAATTGTAATAATAATCATAATTTTGGTCATTATCCATTAATTATTTCACTAATTGAATTAACAATTTGCCTACTTTTCCATTGATTTGAACAAATTTCCATGCATAACATTCAGTCAGAAAAAGTAATTTAGATTTGCATGAATTTAACTAGATTTGTTTTCATTTAAGTATATGTATATCCATTCAATCTAACCAAGATTTGTGTACATTTTCTGGAATTTCCATTCAATTGACAAGCTTTTTGTGTTTATCCAATATTCATTCAGTACAAAAGTATTAAATTTTTAAAAAATTTGTCTTCATTTGAATAGATTTACATGAGTTTATTTAATAGAAATTTAGTCAAATTTTTATACATTTTTTTTTTAAATTTGTTTAAATTTGTCTAGATTCTCTTTTGGTTAATTTATTTAGTAGAAAATTACATTAAACTTAATTAAGTTAAGAACATTAGAACTATTTATGTAAATAAAAAAAGAAATTGATTTCGACCAGATTTGTAAATACATAATAGATTAGCAGACGATCCGCTTGTCAGTGATTTATTGACAATGATTGATTCTCATTAAATTAGAGAGACTTAACATGACAATATATTCACCTTTTTTCTTTAAATATGCACATGTATTTAGTTGCTATATGAATTGATTACATTTGTAAAGTAATAAAAATTTTTTAACTTCTATTTTTATATGGGTTTCTATATAAGAAACTCGGTCGTGTCTCTTGTCATATGTGTTACTGTAATAATTTGCATTGACATCAATAAATTTTTTTTAATTTTCGTTGAAGCTGATAAAGGTGATTCCATTTTAAAGGAAGTTTCCTCTATATCACGTTGACTTGTCCAGCGTGTAGTGCAAGTTAAAATTGGATTATTGCCGCCAACATTTCACAAACGATGCCAACTCTTTTGACATATTTACTTTGCATATTTAACTTGCTGCCTCGTCTTCTTGTAAGCTGGTAATTTCAATATAATGCCAGATAACCAATTTACCTATTGTATGCATTGTCCAACAAAACATCATAAACTTTGTCACCGTAGCATTCTTCCGCCAACGCAATCGATTTATCTACATCATTATTTGTGTATAGTCTGTATGTTTATGAGCGTTTTAAAGTTTATTACAAGCATGAGGTTTCCGACAGTAGGAAACGTAATATACATGATAAAATAGGACAAGAAAAATAGTTTAAGGGTGACTCCACCACCATTTGACCGATCAGCATGAAAGTTGGCGTGTATATGTATTTCTTCATGGAAAATGTTAATATGCTTTCCACTTTGTTGCAATTCGCAAGTTTATATATATATATATTTTTTTTTAATAAGAAGGGCATTTATTTTGACAAATACTGTAAGTTAATTATGCCAAAATACATAAAGCTCATTGCTATAGAACTCCGTTTCTGTTTGTTCATTTAAGCATAGCTTTACTGTATGTTTTAAAGTTTAACGGTCGATTCCGCGAATCTATATGTATTTCTATCGAAACGAAAACATTTGAAAACAACAAAAACATGCAAGAAAACAGTGACGAGAACACAAAAACATGCAAAAAATTAAACAAAAGTGCGTGGCAAAATAAGAGCGAGAAAGGAACAACGGCTACAAAAATCACGCAATAACATCACGTCTGGGCCGTAGCAACGCGTGTCGGACTACGGTAGTATTACATATATTTAAATTATAAAATTAAAGTCACCCGCAAAACAATAAACATACTATCAGATCAATAAGGTAAAAGTAAACAAATGCATCCAAATCAACAACTGTTTCTGAGACCCATAGGTTAAAAGGTCATAAAAGGCTCTTAATTAATTACTATTCTGTTTTAAGCTCGTCTAATGTGTCTTCTCATTCCTCCATACATTTAACTCGTAAGCATTTTTTCAGTGGCATGAAGAAATTAAATATAATCTTTAATTTTAGCACACCTCCTTCTACTCTGATGTGTCATTGTCTAATAAACTTAAAATTTTGATTTTTATATACAGTATTTATTTATTTACTCATAAGACTGTCTCAACAATTAAAGCATAAATCACAAAACTAAAAACAAATAAACATTGTTCAATGGAGAGTAGATGGAGAGAAGACTTCACATAGAATTTGTTTAGTCGGCATTTCATTGACCAAAAAAAGAATAAAGGAAAATATGAAATAAAAAACCAAGAAAGCCGAACGAGATAAAAGTAAACAAACAAACAAATGCCTCACAATCAACAATTTCGAGAACAACCAAGTGATTCTTTTTACTACAATAAGTACTTACTTGTCTTATGAGGTAAAAAATAAAATGAAATGTGTTGAAGAAAGAAACAGAGAAACAGATATTGTTGACATGATTAGATTGCAGTGGCATGTTTCAGTATAAGTTCTTTCAACAGAATTTAACCATAAGAGAAGATAAAATAAGACAGACACATAGAGAGAATTGAGAGAGATATGTGCAAATAAATTGAAAAACATTGAGTAATTTTGTTTTTTATTGATACAAAGAGCAAAAACATTCATTAAATGATTGGTTACCTTATCTTATCTTAGTCATTGTCACTAAACAATAAATCAGACAAAAAAAAAGATAGGAGAACCTGAACAAAACGAAAGAAAAAAAGCATATGTTTCTTAAAGTAACACAAAATGCTTAGATTGTTTTTTTTTTCACTTTTCTTTAAGTTATCACACTTGATATACTCATGAACAACAATAATACACAAGAGTATGAGCTGTCATAATAATAACAATAAAATATTGTCTGACTTCAAACAAATTCATTTCTTTGCACTCAGTTCAGTTTCATTTGTAAGCGCGATCCGTTTCATTCAGTATGAAGGCGGATATCGAGAATGCTGAAACCAACACTCCAACAACCACCACGTCTAGTAGTACTAGTAAAGTGGAAGAACCTTCAGCACAAGAAGGGGCACATGATGAGACTGATTTCAGCAGTGGATTCGAGAAACAATACCAAAAAGAATATAGACCACTTGAAACGCCTACAGTCCAACCACCAGAAAAACAAATTGCTTGGTATCGAGATTTAACAACAATTCTAGTGATTATATTTCTGGCTGGAATCTTTGTCATCGGCAGTGTTTTACTACTCATGCAATTCTTTTCGCCAAATCCATTGAAAATTCTACTTTTGCTTGGCGGCTATGTGATCATTGCGATATTTTTCATATTTCTGGAGGCAAAGAGCGGCCATGTCCGCTGAATCGAGTGAATGGTGTAGTGATTTTTTATATTTGCTGAGGAATTTTGATTACTTAAGCAATGAATTATGTTTACAATATAAGTCGATTGTGCTACAATATAACCAAGAGTGCTTGAACACAAAGTGATACGAAGCAATACAATTTTGTTCTAATTGTATTTGGTTTTTACTTTATGTAACAATTTTGATAATGAAAGAAGAATTATGTGTTTTTATTTTAAGCTAATTAATATTATTATTATTACTATTAAATCGAAATACAATAAATAATGTGTTAAACAAATGAATTGTTATTAATTGGACTTTTTATTCATGAGAAATTCAGTGAGAGTGAGAGTGAGTACACAAATTTCATTGAAAAAGAAACATTTAGCATAGAAAATGATAAATGACTCCAAATTTAATTTATCGTATCAATTTTGAAGTAATTAAATTTTCAATAATTTTGATTGTGTTAAATGATGGCGATAAGATTTGAACAATACAATTTGTAGAGCAGGCAATTGATACACAAATGACCTTAAAAAATATATGGAAAAATATAACATGATTTTATTTAGTAACACCGAAGGTATATTAATACATTTCTTTAGAACAAACATATATAGAATACATTTCCATTGTTTGATTTGATAGAATTCTTTGGAACAACTGCCTTCATGATCGTGACATCTGTTTGTAATTCGCAATAACCTGAATAAATAAAGCACGCACATGTATTCGATTAAAATGATTAGATAAATCACACAAATGCAGTTTATATTAAACAATTAACTCTTATTACAAAGTCTTTTGAATAAGATTTACCGGTTCTAAATAATCATCACAAATACTAGATATGAAGATAAGTTTGCTCTTTGATATGCAAAATTACATTGGAATAGACTATATAATGTAATCAGCTTGGTACCAAATAAATTGGACAAATCAATGTTAAAAATTTATTAAGAAACTAATATTATCTCAATTTGATCAACCATAAATGTTTACATTGTCTTCTAATATTTGAAAAATATTGTATAAAACATAAACAACAATGCAGCTAATTCCCACAACCAACCGACTGCTAGCGAAGTTCTTTGTTGGCATCTTCAGACAAAAACGACATTATAAATGTGTTTCTACTATCAGATGATGCGTTACGTATAGTACGGATCTAGATTTGCAACCACCAAAATTTTGCAATTTTATAAAGGCCACTCCAGATTAGGCTCGGAATCAGCAAAGCATAAATACTAGTCTGTATGTAACAGCCAAGAACGATACTACCAGCTCCGAATACCTGGCACGATTACTAGTCTTGAAAGAAAAGCTGGGGGATATAAATTGGCTCTACACGGATGGATCAAAAACACAAAACTCGCTGTTGTCGACAATCTGGAAATGATCATAGTTGGGGGCTCTCCCATCTTATAATTCTATCTTCACCGCCGAAGCCTTTGCCTGTCAATTTGCAATAAAACAAAAACGGGAAATTTGCAATATGTTCTGACAGTTTATCCTCTATATTAGCTATACAAAATCGAGAGCATAACGATCACACAATTCGGGAAATCCGGAAATTATGCACGCAACACCACAGTAAAATCACCATTCCTTGGGTATTCACGGAAATGAATACGCCGATGCGGCAGCCCGGCACGTCAGCTCTGCCCCATCATACTTCTTCACTCCAACCAGCCAAAGATTTACAACACCTGGTTACTAGTCATCTGCATAGGAAGAAGTTTATGGGATGGGAACAGTTCCTCCACTGGAACTCTTCCATCAACCCAACTTGCGACAATATCGGTCTTCCTACCAACTCATCCAGACGGGCATGCGCAGTTTTCATTCGCCTGCATATCGGACACACCCAAATAACGCACCAACATCTTCTCAAAGCTTCAGTTCGTCCATCATGCCCTCTTTGCGGGGCCGATCTCACAGCAAATCATATACAGGACTCTTGCCAACATTTGGAGAGCTTAGGGGTCTCCCTTTTCGGTTCCCTAGCCCCATCCCATCTTCTAAATATTCCTTCATCCTTTTATATTTGCAACATATATAATACTGAACATAAAATCTTTAAATTAGCATTAAATCGCGAGTTGAAGATCCGAGCAAGTTGTCACTCGTTAGAATTAGTATTAAGTTTAGTATTATACATAAAAATAAACTTTTTTATGTGTCTTCTTTCTTAATAAAATAAAAACTCAATTTTGTTGTAAATAAAAGTTTTTTATTTTATTTATTATCCATAAAAACCATCAACTAACTTCAGTAGTATACGATATATGTACTGTTCACTTGTAACTCGTAAGGTTTTATCACTTTGTAGTGAGGTTTGTAACATATAGGAGCCGTAACATGAGTACTTATATGATATACGAGTAAAATTCACAATGATGTGTTAACTGTATCTCTGTTGATCAAGTGCAATTAAAGTTTAATTGTTCTACACAGAAAACAAACAAGCTCCCCAATCTTCTTATATATAAAAATCATTGATTAGGTAGGAAAGAGTATTTAAATTTCGATAAAATGGATGGTATTACTTGTTTTTTTTTTTTTTGCTTATAAAACTTTATAATTCTTTTCTGTTATATCGTTCGTATCTTTTGTATAATATAAAAATATTTTCATTTCTTTTATAATTTCATTTAAAACAATTTTTTTATTTAATTGAATGGATAAATGTCAAGTGTAAGATGTGTCTGAAGGTGAATGTATGCGTAATTGTATTGTGTTTATGTGTTGTCGATGTGATTCTTATTTATGAAAATGCCAAATCATAAAGAACAGCATCACAACAATGCACAATTTATAGAAAAGGCAAAGTGTGACACTGCAACCTGTCCAGTTTTGGAAGAATTGCACTATTTCTGTTTGATTTGCCATATCTCGTTGTCCAGTAGTTGATGGGTGTTCTGCACATGTTCCCGTTCCTGTTCCTGCCATTGCAATTGTCACAACTGATGATGATGTTGTTCCTCTATCACTGAGCAATGTGCTATAAGTTGAAGACTCTCCATCATGTTTATCTACATGGTTCATGTAAATTGTTACGGGATTTGCATCAAATTTAGGTGGAGGTAAGAAATTTTCAATCTTACTATCGTCTAAGAGTAAGGCACTTGACATTCTTAAAAAAAAAAGAATATACACTTTAATTGTAAAATCACGCGTTTTATAACTTTCATTGCAATTTATTACCGATTATTATCCATTTTAATCATTATTCACAAACACACAAAAATAGAAGCAAAATCTTTTAATTGTCTTGATTTATTTAAAAAAAAAAAAAATAATTGTTCTTTTTAATTTACGAAGCTACTTCAAACTAGTTTCGGTCAACAGTTTAAAGTAAATGAATCCATTTCCGATTCGAAATTCAAGTTGAAGCTCAGCTGCCAGGCTTCGAAGTACATAGTTAATGCTCAGATGTGCATTGGTCAGCAAAAATATAATAAAAAATAAACACATAGTTCATATGTATGTAGAAATTGTTTATGTATTGGAGACATATGCATTTACTTATGATTTTATATCTAAATACAAGTGAGTATTGAGGAATATGAGTGCGAAGAATAAAGAAATCATTGTGGGTGTCATCTGAATATTTGAGTTAAAACTTGTTTGTTTATTTAATGAAAAACACTTGACAATGCTGACTGATTTCAGTTAAATTGTACGTACATAAAGTAATCATATAATATACAATAGTTATACTAAAGACATGTATATTGATGAGAAGAAAAAAAATGAATTGTGATTGAATGTTCTGGAAACATTAGTAGAAATTTTCTACTAGAAACTGAATTTAGTAAGTTTTACTCAAAAGTTTTGAATCAAAACAAACTATAAGATTAAATTATTTATTATTACATATTTGAGTTCGGGGATGTCCCTCATTTGCCGAAATAATATTGTTACGAATTGTGGATTTCTTTACTGTTACAAGCTTTTTTATTCAATTCTTTCTTGTTGGTGGCACAGTGGCGTTTTAAATTGGCATAAAAAACAAGAGAACACACGAAATAACTTCTCAAAATGATTTGTAATGTCATCCGTACATAATAATATTGTATACTGCCCGATATACTCCGCTATATAACTTTCAGCTTCAGTAAATAAAATATACATATGCGTAGTACTTATACGTAGATATTTATAAATCACTCAAACTCAATTTCACTCAATTTATCAAAAGTTCCACTCACACAAAAAGAATGATCATAGTTATTAGATGTGTTCATATGAGTTTATTAATTTTTTGAGAGATTTGGCTCTACACTTTCAACACTTCTCTGAGCATTGTCTTTAATGTTATTGTCACACCGGTCAGATTGTTTAGGAATATTGTAAAGCAACCTATGTGACCCGAATGCTTTGGGTCATTGTCTTGCAGAAAGTTATAGTATTTTCCTAGCCCTAATTAATCGACTATTTGCTTTAATTTATTTTTTTTAAAATTCTTAGTAAGTTGCATTATTTTGTCCATCGTTGAACATCGCTTCTATTGTGTTATCTCATATTTTTTATATTTTTCTAGTTGCCTTGTGACTGATAGACTTCTTTACACTATCACTTACTTGATGAGCAGTTATACACGGTATACACTGTGAAGTCTTAGGTTTTTCTCGACCTAGAAGAATTGAGGACCGTACAGAATGTGCTAGAGAAGACAAAACACCGGTCGATTCTATCACTTTTTGAACAGAAGCATGTGCTCAGCCCACAATTCGACCGATTTTCTAATATCCTTCACCTTCCTTAAATACAATACATACATTAGTTCTCCTTTCAACAAAAAATAACCAGAAACTTGCTATCATGGGTATGCAGAATTCTTCTATGTGGCCATCAAAGCCATTATCGATAATATATTAAAACTAAGCTCCGAATATGATTTATTTTGGGCTTTACACCTTCGGATGTAGATTTTTCTTACTTACTGCATATGTAAAACCATTGCATTGTAATTGTGGTTGTACTCAATTTGTCAGAAGATTTCACTCATTCGTCAGGCTCTTAATTTTATAGACTAGGTAACACTTAAGTAAGTTAACGGAAATCTCCATTGTACACATTGATAATCTCTGCTTCTCTAGACACATTTCTAAATTGCACTCAATCTATCAGAATTTCCACTCAAATTAATTAAATGATCATATATTATTGAGTTTATATAAGTTTTTGTAGAAACAACTTTGTCATTTCTTAAAATCATAGTTCGCAAATAACAGTTATCATTTATTTCCAAAATTGATCTCTCCGACCGGTACTTTTAACTTCAATTTTTTCGGTTTCACTCCGAACGTTTTACTTATTTTTCATTTTTGTCGGTATGTTGTCAACCATTTTCATTGTGATAAAAACAAGTAAAGGTCCCAAAATAACAGTTATTTTGGGACCTTTTGCTCAATCTCTCACAACATAAATGGCAACCAGACACACATATATCAAATTCATTCAAGCACACGAAAGACCTTTTGACTAACTTCGCTCAATAAAGCCTTTAGTGGTTCGCCCTGCCATAAGCAAACAAAAATAATGAATATTGCTTGCACACAAATATTCAAAAACGAAAAACAAATCACAATGTTTTTTTCGTCTCTTTTACATTTGGCTTCTTCACAACCGGTTGCTTGTGGACCTAAAGAAAAGGTTGTCATTTATTTGCGAACTATGCTTAAAATATTAAAAGAAATAATAAATATAAAAACTATAATTTCCTATTTAGAAAGTTCATTAGTTTGAGTATTTGGTAAACTTCATTGAACTGAAATTAATGTTCACTGTTGCATTGACAAATCAAAATAGCTTGTAGCTAATTAAATCTATTTGCACTAAAAATTATAATTATTTGTAATTGTAAATACAAGTGTATCATGAACTTGTATTTGAACAACTATGTAAATGTGGGATTACATAAATAAAACTATGTGTATACATATGTAAAATATATAGGTACATGTAAATATGATGGTAATCGGGATGAGTTTGTTTTGTTATTCTAGTTACATAGTATGATTTTACAGATTATTAAATTGTAATAGTAATTTTAATTTGAATTATTTTTCGTAATGAAAATGAATTTATTTAAAATATTTTACATATATGAATTTTGAATAACAGAAATCTTATTTGAATTTTAATTATTTTGTAATTCATTAATGAAATTATGTCAGCTTAATTTCACAATTAGTATATTAAATTATAAATGACTTAAATATGGTAAAAATCAATCACATTTGTTTTGAAAAGAATCACACACAAATCATTATTTCACAATCTTTTCTAAGATTTATTATATTAAATACGAAGAAATTATTAATTGTTTAATGGAATATGACCAACATCTGTTTATACAGTATATTGTGTGCAAGAATCAAGTTTCTTATGTAAACAAGTAATTCTGTTTATTGACTATGATAGAGAATATGATAGTGAAGTCGACACTATTCTTTATATAATAAATCTTATAAACACCTGTTTTCATTGGAATTTATGATAAGAATACTAAAGAAAATAAATTGTGAAATGCAAAAAATAAATCCATCTTTTAATTGAGTGATAATATCTTTGAATAATATAACTAACATTGATCGTTAGTTTAAAAGTATTATAACTGATTGCTATGTTTATACATAGGTACTACATTGTAAACAACAAAATCTTTTATAAGTTTGTATATAACCTCCACTCAATAAGCATTTAGTTTCTTTTTAGAAATTCGACTTTATTCATCAACACACTCTCCTTCTAGAATGATGCATTCATTCCAACGCTCCTTTTAGGAACAACAATTTGCCTTTGCTCTGTAGTTCCTTTTTTATGTTTGAAAAAAAGCCATTAGTCGCTGGAGGCCGGATCTAGAGAGTACGATAAATGAGTAAAAAATTGAGAGGGTAATTCATTCAAATTAACCATCGTTTTCATAAACTTGTGACGAGGGACATTTTCTTAGCGGAACATCACTTTTTCCTTTTGGCTGCTATACCATGTTTCATCCATTGTCACATACCTTTTTATCTCGTACGTAGAGCAAACAACTGCCAATTTTGGGTAACATCATTATAGGTGGTTGACCGATGGTTAAATTCAGCATACCAGTCAATAATATTGTAGCCTTTTGGAAAGTTTTTAGTTCAATAGTGTTTTTCTCTATTTAAAAATATGTTTAATTGACAGTTCTTTCTTATTCTTTGAAAATAACAAAACTGGGGTCATTAAAACCACTATAAACGATAAACTATTTGTCAGAATGTCTTGAAATTTGAACACGTGTCGTTTGTAGATCCAGAAATGATATGGGTTTGACAACAGTGTTGCCAGGTGGTATGTACTTGACCGGAGACTTATTGAGTGATTGTGTTATAGCCTAAATACAGTGTGTTTATATCGCTGATTAGACACAACCGTGTACAGTCTGTCTGTTGTGTCTAAAATGCACTTGTTGTTTGTTTTGATTATACATACATAAAAGTGGAACGTTGTGGCAAAATTGAGAAATTCAAATGGAAAATTTGTGAAAAGTACATGATTTAGAACAAAATGCAGTGTATGCACATAGTTCTGGCAGTTCTCTTTTCTATTCCTGTTATGTGTTATATTGAAATTTTAACAAACAAAAACTGCAATATCAAATAATTAATATTTTTCAATTAACAGCAGTTTTCTCACTTAAAAAGTTGGCAACAATGACAAAAATTGGTAACTATGGCCAATACTTTCTAACACTGCTGACAGACAGACTGACTAATTTGAAAGCTGTGTATATGTTCTGTTTATGCTGGAAACAGCTCAGACTCGAATCTAATTCTACAACAACAACCCCACAATTTCGTCATTTTCCTTGTGGTTGTTATAGAATTAGACACGAGTCTATTAGACACTGATTTTGACTCACTGTATTTAGGCTATTATGTAGGATATTTAGTTTTTGTATGTACCCAAGTTTATAATAGTTTCAACATATTTTTTTAATTATTCTTTTTAAAGACTCTTAAATGAATACAATGACAATTCAACGAAAAATACTTCATGAAACATTAACACTAAAAAAAATAATGCGTCGTTAATTTTATTTTTTAATTAAATTAAACTCTTTTTCTTAATTTATTTCATTATTTATTAAATTTTTTTTTTTTTTAAGATTTTTTTGTGCTAATTGTAACACACAACTGATATGTTTTCTGTGTAAACAAAAAATAAATAATACCGAAATGCTGCGCTTACATAGACAATTATATACATATAGACTATCAACAGTCATAATACAGTATACATATGCATATCCAACAACAACAACAACAACCGTTATATAAACAAATATATATTAATAATAACAAAAAGTACAATAGTAACTATTAAACAATTGTTAATTGAGCAGTGTCATGTCGAGCATTTAAATAAAAGTAAATAATTATTACACTTCACTTTTATGTAAATAAAATAAAATTAAATAAAATTAAATAAAAAAAATAAATATTATAAACACTTTGCTCTAATGGTTTTTGTTCTTGTTGTTTTTTGTGGTCCTTTTATTTATAATTGTTGAATGCAAATTACAATGCAATTACCGACGGATTTTTGCGTTGATTAAATAAATATTTAACTTGAAACTTTATTATTATTTCTTTTTTAATTATATATTTATAACATTTATAAATACAAAAAAAAAAAAAACAAAAATAGAAGATGAATAGAAAATATGGCATTAATTGCGATTTAATTGTGTTAGTAACAAATGTTGTTGGCTACTATGAGAAAATGGTCGCCATCATTAAATTTTCATTTCCGCCTTCTCCATCCATTCCGCTACGTAAGTATATTCTCAAAATGTCCGCTGTGCAAAAGCATCTCATGACGGGGTGAAGACAGTTAAGCAGCTTAATTACTGCGTCAGAAGGCTCTTTTTGTTTGTTTTTTTCCCTCTTTCTGTGTTTTTCCAGGTAAAAATGCTAATTATTTGCACAATGGACACAGGGTGTTAAGTGTTTGTCTCTTCAGTTTGTGTTTACTTTCTTGTCTTAAATGGTGGTGAAATCATGTTGGTTTTTTCTATAAAGAAATCATGAAAAAGAACAAGTTTACATTGAGCTCTTAATTAATGCTGGAAATGCTCTATTGTCCAACTTTTGTAACTTTAATGTTGTATTTTTTTTATGTATTTAAATTGTATGTATTTATTTAAGTGTTAATGCGGAAGTTCCTGTAAACATTTTTGTTATATTCTATCATATGAGATTGAAACAAATTGAAACCCACAAAAATTTCTTAACCTAAACGAAGAATCATATTTCCCAAATAAAACATTGAATTTGAAGAACTGTTTATATTGCAGGAATGTATATCAAATATGGATTTGTCAGTCCCATGTATATACGGTTAAATAGTATTATACATATCAAGACTGATGGCATAAGTTTGTTAAAATTTTGTTTCAATATGTTAAGAAATTCAAAATTTCCAAATTGAAACTTAAGTATTTTTATACTATTGATTTATATGGCAGACTTATTGGATATATCGGTCTAATTTTTGACTGATATTAGTCAGATCAATCGAAGTCCTGAGTACATACATTATGTCAAGTCTGATGGCACATACACGTGTGCTACTTATATTGAATTTTAATGTCATTTCTATCAAAACAATACTTTAACATGTGAAGTTAAACTTTTAAAAAAGTAAGTTCCTTCAGAAATATTTCACATTTCATATCTCTGAAAATAGAATATTCTTAAAATACACAGCCAAATGTGAAAACTCCCTATCGCCTCAAAACCCGTTAATCCCTACGGCACCGCAAAAGCATTCCTTCGTAACGAGGGATAATAAGCTACATTAAGCAGACGCCATTGTTCGCTCGTACATTCGAGTGCCCCTCTTGATGTTGGCAATTTCTGCAGAGAAGAATGCCCAATTGTCAAACAATGTTATCATGCGCCTAACAATCTTCTGGGAGTTACATGGAGATCCGAACTGACCATGCATTCTTTGTCGCTCTACTTCGAAAGGGGGTACTCATGAATAAGATATTCCGCATCCTCCACGACATTTCCGCAGAGACTACAGAACGGATCCGCAGCATGTCCAAACCTATGCAGATACTGCCTGTAGCATCCATGGCCAGTTACGAATCATGTGCGACTGTTCGGTACACCCTGCAGATCCTCATGTTAGCAACTCTATAAGCACTTCTTATACCACGAAAGTTGTTAGTGCTCCAGCCCAGATTGGAGCCGCATAAAGCAGTATGGATTTACTCACCGAAACTAATAGAACCCGAGATTGTTGTCTAGGTCCCCCTACGTTTAGGAGAATCCTAGCCAGTTTTAGAGTGATGGCAGCTGCAATTTTAGCTGACTCGTTCAAGTGAAACTTAAAGAATAATCGGTGGTCAATAGTATACCCAGGTATTTGATGCAAGGCCTCGATTTAACTATATGGCTTCCAACTGTCACTGAGAGTGCTTCCACCTTTTTCCTGGAGCTCATAAGAATCAGCTCGGTTAGAAGTTCCGCCAGACTAAGGTGATTCAGTGTAAGCCACCTCCTCGACGCTGTAACAGTCCTCTATACTTTGCATGCGACCATTGGGTTTACAAATTTTTTGTTTTGGTAATACACACACGTGCAACTTTGCGAGCACGTTAGAAAATTTAACATTTTGCAGTATATGCAACTTCCATTTTCATTCCTGTTACTTATTTTATTAAAATTGACCAAAAATGGTAAAAAGTAGGCAGCCCTAATGTAGAGTGACCAGCCTTAAAAGAAGATTCAAGTTGGGTTCATCGAGAACACAATCAGAACTCAGAGTTCTGAATGCTACAACAAGTCCCCAATTTGGTAATCACCCCTGCTGTTGTTGTCGTTAGAACACAGAGTTCAGCTTGTGTCCTCCAGAACCCAACTTTTTACTCACTGTGAAAAAGCTATTAGCTTACGCAAAACTCTAGAGCTGTACGTGCGTATTACAAAGAGTGACAAAACCATGCCTAAAGTAAAAGATCGATTAGCATTGTTCGCTTATATGATGTGGGATGAAGGCAAGGAAACCTTCAAAGAAGCCACTTCTGACCAAGTGAATTGTAAAAACGTTTTGATTTATTGAGATTGATAAAAAGAAACCAATTATGATTTTCTGCTCCTTATTTGCCTCTTTAAGAAACCGTTCTTAAGAGCTGCTAATTCTTACATATAAATCAATCTATCAATATTTGTACATGGGTTTCAAAGAATATAAATGAATTTCATTTCAAGAAAGAATTTCAATCACAATTAACCACCTTATTTCTATTGAGTTCACTCTATCTAGCATTTACTTTAAGACGAAAAATCAATATGATTTTACCTTGAAAAATCTGCATAAATTCACATACTCGTACCACATATCATATATTAAATGAAATGAGAGGAATATATGCATGTAGGTATCTATAAATTGATTAAAAAGCAAATCGGAATTGCATATAAATCAAAATATTATCAAATGCATGAATAACTTTATGATTTATTTATATTTTTATTGAGAAAACTTGTACGTCTATGCATTTTTTAGACGAAATTGTTAGAAAAATATAAAAAAAACTTATTATACACAAAAATAATTTTTATGCTACAATAATTGACAAGTGTATTTTCCTTTTATTTCAATTAAAAAATTCTCAAATTGTTCTTAAGAAAAAATAACAAAGTTAAGTACTAGTATTAGAAGAATTCCCAATGGAGTAGAAAAGATAATACAAACTCAAAGGAAAACAAAACAATTTATTTAAATTTATACATTTTTACCCAACAACAAAATAAAATCAGTAAAGTAAAAATAAAATAAATGAAGAATAATAAAAACATTTTTCATTAGCTTTCTTCAGCAACAAAGAAAATACAAAGAAAAACTAAACTAAACTAAATAAATGTTAGCAGAGTATTTCACTTTCAACATTCTTCTTAGCAATATTACTAAGCATTGTACTTATATACAAAACATACATACTACAGTAGTAAGTAAGGCATGTCGACAGCTCTGGCATTTGCTAAGTAAATTTTCTTGAACGCTTTTCATTAAGCCACTCTCAACAGACAACAAATGTCTTGGGTAAAGTCTTAGAGATGACAACATTTTCTATCTATCTTTGCTTTCTTTCTTCTTTCAGAGCAATAGATAGAAGAGATTAAATGGAGAATAGTACGAGTAGTAGTAGTAGTTGTCCATATATGCAATGCAATCCATATAGAAACTTATTGAAGATTGTGAAGACCGGGCATGCATATTTGGACTTAATAAATAGAATTGAGTTACTGAGTTAAGTTTGCATTTGTTGTATTTGCTTTGCGAAACTTTTGCCTTATTGCAACAAAAAATAAATATTTACTTATATTCAAAAGACACATTCTTTGCGATGGAATTATATAGTATTGTATTAAAAATCATCATGACTCAGAGGATTATGTATATTTTAAGTGTCAACACTTGATTTGGATTATACTCGTATTTAATTGAAATACACTTAGTTATATGTATATAATTTATAATAATTTAATTTATTTGCTATTTTCATAATTTGATGAATGATAAATAAAATAATTCACTCAATAAAATAATAAATAAAATAAGATTGCTTGGTATATTGCAACCGAGTTCAGAAGTGTTAAAGCTTGAAGAGAATGATGAAGCTGAAGCCCGAAGAAAAGTGTACAGAAGTCGAGGTTCAGCCTCAGTAGTCCGCGTGCTTTAAATTATACAAAAATTCTCTATTTTGCATCAGCAAAATCAACTTCGATACGTTCTCATCCATTTTCGCTTTTATTTTGAATAACAATCAGTTGTGCTAGTGACTTGAGAGACAGGCAGAGAGAGACAGATGATTTGATTTTTTGACCGAATTCAGACTGAGCTTCAGCTTATGACAGACCCTGAAAGCAATGGCGTTGGTAGTCTATGGTAGGCTCTCTCATGCCAACCAGCTTGAAGGCGAATATTAAAGCTAAAAATAGTTCAAGCTTGACATCAAAATCTATGTAAGGAGTCTGTCTCTCCCATTCTATCTGGATAGTTCATATTGTGGTAATTGGCAGATACATTCCTACTGAGTTCGTTTCTTTTTTAATGATAAAATTAATTACCTTTTTTTGTGTCATGTAACTTAGCAACATCAAAGTATTAATACATGTATGGTTTATTATAAATAAATGATCAACATTTAGTTCAATCATTTGTGAATTATTGAAATGATATGAACTATTTACTATTCATTAATAATTTAATTGTATTTATTTTTTAAGAGTTTTTATACCCTACCAGTGAAATTAGTAGTCTGTTTTTAATACCACTACCATATATTTATTTATTTATTGACACTGTATGCTTATAGTTAAACTGAAGCTACTACACGGAATGAACACCCATAGCTACTGTGGCTCTCAGTTGGACAGTTGCTGTTTTTATGTTGGAAAAGAATTTAATGAAGAAAATTATTTTTCTATTTGAGGATTTTAATTTGCTCATTTATTTATTTATTATTACTCATTTCAACAATTTTAATGAAAGAGAAATATTAAAATTCAAATGAAAGGCTTTTAAAGTTCTTTGAAATCGAACATATTAATTTGCTGCTGTTTTTTTTTTTTTAACATCATTAAAAATTGTTGGCTTCATAAACAATTCAATATAGCGACAATACTCGTATTAACCACAACATAAAAAATATGCTTTCAATTAGATTAATTATTATTATAAATGTTTTTTCCAATATTTTTATTAATGCAAGTAATATATGTTTTTTAAAATTAAAATAAAAAGCCTTTACTGTTTCAACATGCCAATACATAATTAGTAATAGTCAAGTGGTATGACATACGAGGGTGAATCAAATATTAACCGGAATTCTTTTTTAATATTTATTTATTTATAAAACAATACAAAAATACTATTAATTATTTTTCTACATAGTCTCCTTCACGCTCTACACATTTTTCCCAGCGGTTTGGATGCTTGTTAATTCCTTGCTCGTAGAAACTTTGAGGTTGAATCACCAACCAATTGCGCATGAATTCCTCAACATCTTGATCGTTGTCAAATCGCAATCTTCCAAGTGCATCTTTCATGGGCGCAAACAAATGATAGTCACAGGGTGACAAATCTGGGCTGTATGGAGGATGCTCAAGGGTTTCCCAATGCATATCCTCCAGTTTTTGTTTCGTTTCACCCGCCGTATGTGGCCTGACATTGTCATGAAGAAGGATGAAGCGGCTTTTGCTGCTTCCAACAGCTGGCAGTAGTAGGCAGCGTTAACTGTACGTCGGTCATGTAGGAAATCAATGAGCAACACTTCTCTGTAGTCGAAAAAGAAGGTCGCGAGGACCTTACCGGCTGAGAGACGGGTTTTGGCTCTCACAGGACCGGCTTCGTCTTTCCTACGCCATTCTTTACTCGCCATCTTGGACTCGGGAGTGTAATGATGCACCCATGTTTCATCACATGTCATGATCATCATCATCATCATCATCATTGACGCTACAGCTCTTTGTGAGCTTTGGCCTAGCTTCTCGGCTGCCACTCATGGTGTGTGCGCTAAATTTTATCCATGAGTGGAGGGACCTACAGTTTATAGTCGAATCCGAACGACTTTTTTGTGAGAAGCTTTTTCATGGCAGTTTTTTGTTACTCTCAGAGCTTTTCCCAGAAGACTGCTGAGAGGAGAATCGCCGTTAGAAATAATTTTTTTATTTTTTATTTCTATAAGGTGTTACCGCCGCTGGTATTCGAACCTGCGGCGGCCGCATAGTAGACCAGCACACTATCCACTAGGCTACAGCGACCACATGTCATGATACGCCTCAAAAAAGCCTCTCCCTCCCTCTGAAATCGATTCAGATGTCTAATGATTGTTTGAGCACTTCCATAGTTGATGCCCACCTGTAAAGCGATTTCATGAATAGCGAGCCGCCTGTCACTTTCAATAAGGTCACGAACTGCACCAATGTTGTCACCAGAGACGCTTGATTTTGGACGTCGATTATGAGTCACATTTTCCACACTTTCTCGTCCATTCTTAAACTTTTTGGCCCAATGAAACACTTGAGTTTTAGACAGAGCCTTCAATCGAGTCAAAATTTCGCACGGTTTAACGCCTTCCTTAGTTAAAAACTTTATTATAACCCGTTGTGCAACGGTCGCTGGAACCTGTTGCTCACTCATAGCTGTACTGACGAATTGACTAAGTCAAACAGTTCACCAAGCGTTTCCCCCACTCCTGATACACTACACTACAAAAACCTACACTGTGAGAGCACTCGTGGGTGGCTAAGAAAAGTATTTGTAATATTCCGGTTTATATTTGATCCACCCTCGTAGTAATACATAGTAGGAAACTTCCTGTTGTCCATAAAACCAATTGAGTTATACTTATTAGTAATTACAAAGAGAAATTTAATATTGTATGTACTATTGTAGAACACAATTTAATAAGCGTTGAACTTAAATGCAAAATAACTTGAACTATACAATTCCAATGAGAATTGCAAAAGAACATTTGAATTTTCAATTAAGTTAAACTGCCAATTCAACATCACCAGCTTATTCTATCACTTGGTTATGTCCTGAGCTTAAGCTTTTGTTTCGTCTTCATTTTGTTGAAGTAGTTTTGCCATTCTGTTAAAATTGGGCACAACACGCTTCAATTGCTCTTAGACATTCATTCAATGTTATTAAAGAACTACCACATATAATACCAACAACAAGGAGTTGGGCAGAGGGAGAGATAGAGAGAAGAAGTCTCTACACAATTGTGTCATTTTAAGTTAAAAATTGGCCCGCTTGATTGTTATTGCAGTTGTTGTTTAGGATAGGAGCCTAGGATATTGACTTGACTCATCCTTTGCCTTTGGTAACAACATACCATACTATTGACTGACTGAGTTAGTTAGTTTTATTGTTCTGCTGCCGGCTTTCGGGTATTTTCTACTGCAATAAAGTTATTTAAATTTATCCATGCTAAGAGCATTTTATTTATACAAAATTCATATTGGTAAATTTTATATTGTCTTAACTCATTCTGTTCATTTCGATTTCCCCTTATTGATTTTTTGGTCAATTGATTCAGTTTTATACTAGAACTATATATATCGTTTGTTGTTTGCCTCCATGTATGGCTATACTTGTGAACTTTGATTCAGTCTCATTTATTTGGTGTTTTGTATTGGTTTTATATCTTTTAACTATTTTAAGCTTTTTCAATTTTCCTATGATAATTTTGTTTCTTTTCTTTTCTATTCAAGTTTGCTTGATTGCTTTTTTTCTTCATTTGATTCTTCGCATTCATTGCAATGTTTTAAGTGTAAATTTATGTAAACGACACAAGAGACAAGACTGAAGAAGATTGAAGTGAATCCTTGAGTATTGAGGTAATTTTCCAAAAAATTGAAAACTTAAATTTTTATTAAAGTGTAATTGTCCCTTGTGTCTGGTCCGTTACATACTTACGTACTTACTTACTTGTCTGCAGGCCAAATCGGGGACCAACCATTCTGAATCTTATTCAAGGCATATCGCTTCGCTTGTCTGGTTGCTTAAGCCGTTTGCTTGTATTTTTATTTAATCTGCTTTACTTATTTATTTATTTATTTGTTCATTTGTTGTTATTCCTTTTCTTGTTTATGTTATAAGTATTACAAACAACTTCAGGCAACACAAAACCCATTAAAATCGATTCAGTTAGGTTTTTCTGTAAATTTTGCTCGTATTTAATTTCTTTTTGTATTTATTTTTTTTATTTTGCGAGTATTAACTTTCTTTATGACCTTAAGTTTTTTTATGTTTTCTTTTTCTATAGTTTTTACTATGAATAAATATTGATATTGATTTTATGCTATTGAATCTGCTGATAAAAAAAAGAGAATTATTTATTTTAGTAAATATTTAATGTTAATTAAAACATATATTAATAATTTATTGGTTAATGCAATCCAATTATTGCAAATAAACAGTAAAATTATTTAATTGCAGTTATAATTTTTATCTTATCTGTAAGTTTTTTCTCTAACAATAAAATCATTCTTTTCTGTATTTGCCATAGTTTTTAGTAATTGAGATAGAGAGGTGAATTTTTGTACAGACTGTTTTGCTAGAGAAAATGTTCACTTCACATTACGAGCCTCTAACTAAGTAAAAGAGCTGGACGATTGTTACGAAGCAGGTAACTTGAGTTGTAGTGAATAAATGTGCTGAGCAAGTTTATCCACACAGTTACAATTCCATTCATTGTTTTAAGGGATATGGATTAAGCTTTTTGCTTCAATCTTACTCGCGCTGGCTGCGCCCTATAATTCGGTATCATGTGTCCAATTAATGGAGTTATACAGTAATATCGTGTATTCAAGACTCAGACCAGATTTAGAGTTGATTGGCCAGTAGAGACATTGAGCTCTTAGTTTCATGTATGCCTTTATAGCTTCAGTATGTTTCCGACTAGTGAGACGTGCATCTAAATGAGAACCAATAACAATTATTTACTAAGTTTGAGGAATTTTAGCGCCCTTAAAGATACTGGAGAACAAGTCCTATCGTTCAGAGTAAATACATTTCTATTCATTGACATTTATCCACAGTTATCAATTTATCACTCTTGAATCATTTTAAACTGATTGTCCAGGTCTGAAGCAGCTTTGACTGCACAGAGGAAGCGTCTAATTTCATTTAGGATGAACACACCGGATCAGACAAACGTCTTCCTTTGTCTGATGTAACAACAGTAGATTGTATCTTATGAGGCTGCCCACCCCAAAGCAGACAAGGCAAAACTTAAAGATACGATCAGCCATACTACAACAATGGAAGAATGTTCAATGCAATATGTTTGGTCCAAATTTTAAATTCTACTGAAGTAGCCATTAGTTTAACATTGTCACCTTAGTGAAACTCGAAGGTACAAAGTATCAACAGTAGCAAAACCTTTCATTTTTTGAATTGAATTATTTCTTAATTTTGTTTTAGATCTTCCTTATTCACTATTGAAGTATGTATTTGAATATAACCTGGCGTATGAGTAACTTCCTTTTCTGTAGCACACCTGGCAATGCTACAGATTTTCGTCTATGCTTATTACAAAAAAAAAGCTTCTTAAGCCTATTCAATATCTGTATGGTTGGAGAGCTTTTTTAAAAATTTGAGAAAGCTTTTCATAACTGCTTTATTAACATTAAGTTTTACTAACCAAGACACACTTCATGAAAACTTAGTTACAACAAAAGCTTTATCAAGCAGTGTTGCGCTGTTGTAAAATAAAGAAAAAGTATCTCTAAATATATTTGTCATTGAATTATGGAAATTTAAAGATGTCTATAAGCAATACGTTAACATATTTATTATGTAATTGTTTATCATTAATGTATTTCTTTTCTTGAATTTGTATTGACAACCCTATTACTTACTACACACACACACACACCCACACATACACAGAGGAACAGACAGACACTCTCATTGAAATATGAAACAATAGCAAGGAACCTCGACGGCCATGGCTACTACAAGATACTACAAGAGCTTCTCTCATACACTCTCGAATTCTCTATCATTGACTGAGTTTGTCAACGAAAGCTTTTCACTTCGTCGTAAATTTTCCGGCACAACAGACGTCCCAGCGACGTCTACGGTAAAAAACCTTTGCGTATTATACTTTCTGATTGAAAGCAGTGCAGTGCAATCCAAAGAGTGTAAGACATAATATTTGTAAATGTTTGAAGTGCTTCTGCTTTTCCAATTTAATAAAAATGCAACGCAAAAGATAATTTAAAGAAAATTGTTTGAATCAAAAAAAAAGGCTTCACAAGGAAACCTTAAAAAGCTTTTGTATATAAAGAAAAATGACAAAAAGAAATGAAAATTTCATACACATACAATATAATAAAAAAAAAGTGCAATAAACTGTAGAAAGCAACAAATACTACAATAGGAGAACAACAAGATGAAGAATGAATGACAACAACAACTACAACATCCATAAGATTGAGATATACTTACATAGTATCTTAATATCTAATAATAATTTATCAAATCACTGTATCTTTTATTTATGCAAATTTATTTCAATTGGTTTGCACTCTGAACAAAAGGAAAATTCATATTCGCTTTTCTTTTTCTTTCTGATATGCTAAGCTCTTAAAATAGGCAGCAGCAATGAGAGTAGGGAAAAGTCGTAATTTTCCCTCATTTTAGGTGCTACAAAACATTAGATACACATTTGTTATTATTTGATTCGGTCGTTGTGGTTGTTATTATTATTATTATTATCATCATCATCATCATTTTCATTGTTGTTCTTATTCTTGTTGTGGTGGTTGTTGATGCCAAGTCGAAGTAAAAACAAATGATATAAAATCTGAACAAAATGAGTATTTTATTATGTGAGTGCGTGAGTGTTGATGTCTTTGTTTTACCGGCTTTTTTCAGGAGAATTATTATATGCCATATATATTGTTCAAAAAATTAAATAAGAAATTCATTTTAATAAAAATAAAATAAAAAATTAAGATGATGGAAGGAAATGGAAAAATACAAAAATAAAAATTTTCATTTTAAAAATAACTCACAATCAACTGGTTAACAATGCCAATTACCAGATTGAATTGCAGTCAGAATTGAAGCACAAAAGCTGCCACAATTCAAGAACTTTACACAAGAGACTTTTAATAATGTCAACACAGTTATCCATGCGCTTGTGATTTCGACACACAATTAAATATTTATTTTTTTTCTATAATTCTTTGGCTTATCACTGATTAACAAGAAAACAATTATCATATACTACTACTAAGAGAAGTTGCTCCCATTCTTTCATATATTCCTTGCTCTGGTCATAGTGCTTCAACAGAAATTACTTCTTCATTGTAAGAAACCATCTAGAGATAGTGAAGAAGAGTCTAGATACATGTAAGAACATTTGGACAATGTCCTACAGATTAATTCATTTATTACTTGCTTTCATATTCCCCTCAAGGAAATAGTTGTAAAATCTGATGCCTGATTATAAAATTCAGCAATATTTCCTATTAATATTCATTATATTATAATATTTTTCTATAAAACTCAAATGTGCTTGCAAAGATGAAACATTAAACATTCTCTGAATAGTAAAATCTCCTACTTTGAACAAGGACTTAGCCCTTCAATTTAACAACACACTATGGACATAAATTTATCGATTTAATGTATCCATCATCTTCTTATACTCATTTCTTAAGACGACATCGTTCCCTTTGGAGCTTATACTCGTATATAATAAATCATTTTAGAGATAAAATTCTTCGAAAAAAAAGGGATCTTGTTGTTTGGTGTATTCTACTTTAAGCATAAAGTAAGTTTCAGCACTAAATCAACAAATAAATAAAAGAAATGAAACACTAACACATCAGGTTAAGTTTCATCGAATACTAAATGTTCTTCATGTGACCAATATGAAATATATTTATTTATTTATATATTGAAACTGAAGCAACTGAAAGTTTTATGAAACTAACAGAGAATCCATCAATATGTATGACATATGAGCATATTGTATTTCAAAAACTAAAGAATAAATTAACTATCACATAATGTCTAGACTAGAAATATATCTCCCTCTGTGTTGTGTTACAAATATTTCAACAAAATGATAAATATCATAAGCAATAGTGTAGAGGGTATCAAAACCCAGCGCATCAGAAAACATTTTTCATATAACAAACACCACAAATTGTAATATAGGAGGTAAGCTTGGTCTGGCTTTGCTACTGTTGCCATTGCCGGTGTACACAAGTACTATACATCAATCCGCCCAGTGGGCAATGTACAGCGGCACAAGTTGACTGCTGTTTCTTCTACTACTACTCGTACAATATATTTTTACAGTTTTTTTGCTGATTGTAATTCTGACTCTGATTGTGTTGATATTAGTAGTAGTAGAATAATAATAATGCTGATGATGATGATGATGACGATGATGATAAACCGGGCGCTCTCTTGTCTGTTGTCAGTTTTACGTTCTTCATACAAAAAGATACAAACACACACTTATGGAGAATAACAATCAAATAATAGCAGAAGTCGACGTTCATTGTTGTTCTTGTTGCTGTTGCCCCGTTGTCGGTTGCACAATTTCGCAAAAAGCATAATCATGAATAATGAGCGCTATGATAAGTGATAACTGACTGCACAGTTGCCACACAAGTCAACATTGTCAAATACAATTTACTTTTTCCCCATATAGAGACTATAGAGACTATAGAGAAATGCTGGCAGGTTTTCTACTGGGTCGTTCACTGACTTATGGCAGCAGCTGCCTGCGTCTGCTAAACTAAAGTCAACTGTGGCGACGGTGATGGTGATGGTGATGGAGTAAACTGTTAAGCCTGTCCAAGTTGTCTGTTGTATCCATTGTGCCAGACGTGTCACCGGACAAACTGAGCACAAACTGAAACGAAAAAAATAATAGTAACATTTAATTTGATTTTTTCTTTATTTATTTTTCGGGACAGTACAAAACGGGAATCTGTGCAAAGCGGTTCGGTTCGGTCCGGTCGATGAGGCAAGCCAATGGTTGCTTTTAGAATATTAAATAAAGAAATACTACATAATAAATAATAAATAAATAAGAAAATTAAACCAAAAATTTGATTAACTAAATAGTTAATTGTGTGTCTGTTTGTGTGCGTGACAAGTGTTTGTCTTTAATATTAATGAATGCATTAATTATCATCATCAACACCATGAATTTAATGTCAATGAATAAATTATTGACAACTTAAAATAAATTTATTGACAAACTATTTATAAAATATAGTTTTTTTTTTAATTTCCATTTTCCCATCCCATAATTATTACCATTATATCTTTTAATAAGAATGCTAATAATAATATAATATCATATCATCATCATCAGCATCAACATTAGCATTATTTTTATTATAATGATTGTGATGATTTGATCGCGCGTCAGTTTATTTACGCAGTTGATTTGTTTAGTTTGTCAAGCTTCAATTGAATTTAATTTATAACTTTATCTAGTCAACACTATTATTCCCTCGCAAACACAAGTACCTATATACAATAAAATACTTTTATACTATATCACATTTAATTTCCATATACACACACTTACATATATATCTATTTATTCAGATACACAAGTAGTGATGATACTATATAGTGGTATAGTGATGATTTATAGTACAATATTTGCATCTCTTTTTTTTCTAGTTAATCTTTTCTTATCGTGTTTTGTCACACACATACACACATGTATGTGACCAATAGCTGCCTCTTTCTATAGTTATATAGCCTTGTCTGAGATCAGTCAGATTTCAGTGCAGAGGTCAACCATAAACAAATTGTTTAAGTTTTTCGATTTTGCAATAAACACGCTTAGTTTTTACTTGTCTTTTGGATTGATATTTATACTTACGAGTACATGTAGCATAGTTAATGAAGGTATTCTGTATATTATAGAGTTTTTTCAATCACATTTCATCGAAAATACTATGAGAATATTATTATTATTATTTATGACGTATTTACAATTTAAAGAAATTATAAACATTGTCTATTCATAAAGTCGATTAACAAAGGATTTCCATCCGTCTCTATTCCTTCTTTCTCTGGACCTCTTCCCTTGAGGGTTCCATTCCAATATGGCATGGGGTATTTCGTCGTTATTTTAGCGAAGGATATGTCCCAGCCAACCGTACTTTCGTTTCCGTATCACAATTTCACTTGGGTCTTGCTCGCAGATTTGCCAGAGTCGCAGATTGCTAATAATTCTTGGCCACCAGATTCGCAGAATAGTACGTAGACATCGGTTGATGAACGTTTGTAGTTTTCTCATGTTAGTAGTTGTAGTATGCCAAGTCTCACAGCCATAAAGCAAGACAGATTTTACACAAGCGTTAAGTATTTTTATTTTCGTCTTCTGATGGACAGGTTTAGCTCTCCAGAAGTTTCTTAGTCTCCTAAATGCGGCCTTGGCTTTTTGAATTCTACATTCTATATCGATATGGGTTCCCCCGTTTGTTGTTATTTGGCTACCAAGATATTCAAAACGTTCAACCTCTTCGATGTCGTTACCTTCGATTATACCTTATTTTTTCAAAATCAGTTGAAGATAATCCAAATACAGGGACATGATTTAAAAACTATATGAGGGACCTATGTATGTATGTAGGCTTTAGGATAATCCATATTCATCTCATGACGCTTATTCTAGTATACTATATTTTACTGTCGTTCTTCATTATACTTAATTCATCTTAAAGAGAAAATATACAAAACTAAACTGACCAGGACCTTCGTTCTCATAAATTAAGTACAGAGTTGTTGCATCACAACATTCTGAAGGAGAATTTTATAACAAAAACTCAACTACAATAAGAATTTAAAAATAGTTTATTGTGGAGTGAGTAAATAAAGGAAAAATTTGATGTTAATTTCAATTTTTAATTGATAATTTACTTTGTACGAAATATATTAGACACACATTATTCCAAGAACCTTTATCTAAGCCTAATTACTGTGAACTTTTCATTAAAATTAAATTTCTGGTTGATTTAGAGACATGTAATAATTTCATTACTTCTACCTTTGACATTCTCTAATAGAACAATGACATTTTATAAATTACAATTACTAAAGGAAGTAAATAACTTCATAAATCCATTTCAATGAATGATTTCATATCCGCAATTTTTATATTGAAGTCATTGCTTCTGTAACTTTCTAAATGTTACATGAATCATCCTGAAAAGATATGAATAAAATATATATCTTTTCTTTTGAAAGTTAATGACTTAAGAGATACAGGCGCCTGCGCAATAGCGTTAAGATCAACTTAAGCTATTAAATTACGCAATTCCTAAATGATCCACAAAATAAAAAACAACAGAGATAAATAATAATAATAAACATCTGTCACGACAAACACGCAACAAACGAGTTTTTCATGAAAATGGAAAAGTCGTCACATAACTCAACCATTTATAGAAACGTTCAACTGGGAATTAATTACAGAAAACAAAAAAAAAAATAAACAAAATAAGAAAATGAAATTTAATATTTATTTACGGGAAAACCGGCAATTTTTTAAAGTCAGGAGAAGGAGTGAGAAACAATGGGAGAAGAAAAATTCAACTAGTAGTAATCCAAGCGAAATTAAACATAAAATATTCTATTCAAGTCGAGGCACATAACGTACAGTTTGGCATATTAATTTCAAGATTTGCAATAAAAATAATACAATATGTTGAATTTTATTTCAGCATTTCACATAAGAGTGTTAATGCTAAGGTATCATGAGTTTGTCATGATGTTTATAAGACATACTAGAGTCATGGGTCAGAGACCCCATAAAGTAAATCTGTAACTAACTAACAAGAAGAGCTCTGTCCCCAAATTGTTTCATTTCTATTGAGCTTTGATATGATACTCGTACAAACACAATTCATTGTCTTACATAGATTGTTTGTTACAACCAAAGATCCTAGGTTACTGCAAGAAGAAATCCCCATATAAGAACCAAAACAATCACAGTTTTGAAACTATGATTTTCTACTTTTATTGAAAATTTACTTATCATATTGTATCAATCAAAGAAATAATTGACATAGCTGAAATTACAATTTCTATATGAACAATTCCATCAATTGTGAAGAGGAGAATTGTATGAAAACTTAGGTAATCTCTTTTATTTTATTTTTTTTTTTTATTTGTCCAATTGAATTTTGTATTTCAAATGATGAGTAACAACAACAAATTACCAAAAATACATACATATATATAAAAAATGTGAAAAAATAAAATTCTTCTAGCATAAAGAACTAAAAAACTAACGAAACAAAACTAACAAAATAACAACACTTGAGAAAAAGTTTATTACCAAAAAAAAAAAAAAAATTCTGTGAAAAATTTACGAAAAAAAAAACAAAAAAACAAAACAAGCAGCAACAACTCAACAACAAAATTCAATTATAAATTTTAGTACAAAACAAATAGAAACTTGAAAAATAAACATATTAAAAAAAGAAGAAGTAGGCAGAATTGTAAAAGAACTACTGCTACTACTATTACATGTTGTTGAAGAAGTTCAACCTAAAAATGTTAAAATTTCTGAGCGCCTGCAGTGTGGCCATTTATTTGGTATCATTCTTGCTACTTCATGCACCACCAGTGGTCTCAGCGAATGAATCACCCGGTGGTGGTGGTGGTGGTGGTGGCAGTGGTCAGCAGATCGATGCAAGCCTTAAAAATGCCAAATTAATTGAGAGTAAAGTGTTGCCAGATGTCAGTGTATTGACAAGACAATCGGTTACGCCTCTAGAGGATGATGAGGAAAAATGGCAGCATGTAAAACGTTTTGTCGAAGATGGTTTTCCGGTTTTGGAGCTCTATGGCTATAAAGTGAAACGAGGTAAGTTAATATGAAAATTAAAAAAAAAAAAATCATTGCATTCAATACATCATAAAATATTTAAAAGATGAGCAAGTCTATTTAATACTTAGATTAATGGGTTCAAAAGATCATTAACTACTTCATTGACATTGTAGTACCAATATCTTAGAGTAGTAAATCTTTAAAGTAAATATTTCTTCTTTAGAATAATACTTTAAAACACCTCTGTCTGATCCATTATACATATTATTTTCATTTCAATTTAACCCAATTCTCTATTACTATGTCAAGACAAATGGAACTAGTGAACCTTTTCCTTCAATTCACCCTAGTTTGAGTCATTTAATTTTTGTTCATGATCAGTCTTAGAATGGAACAGTATACTATACATCATGAGATAAGTGGTGTAACTGTCATAGTCTATCTTCAAAACCATTTACCACAAATAGTATTCTCGTATGGCAGGTGCTGGTGAACTAAGTATTGGATAGACGACAAACCTTTAACTTTTCTATTTTAATTTATTATTCTAAACTTCACTTACGCAACTGTAACTTTCCACTGACTCTCTTTATCTATTCTATCACTTGTTCTTAACCCGATCTGGACACAAAACATGCGTGTTGAATGACAATGAGGCAACACTTTGGTCAAAACACACCTAAAAACAAGAATTATGTTATTATTTAAAATGAAGATTGGGGGAAATGGCTAAAAACGGTTTGTTTAGAAAGATGGAAACACCAAAACAACCGAATGAACGAACGAATGAACAAACTAATAAATGAATGTCTGAATGTTGTTCATTGTTTCCCCATGTCAAAACCATAATTAAGTAATTAAAATTCAAATGGCGCACAACACTTTTAATTTCATGACAATTAGAACAAAGTACTCTTAACATAGTACACCAGAATATTTGAATTATAATTAGCCAACTATTTAGTACTACTACTAAACACAATACTTACTAGTGAAATTCCAATCTTAATGAGTCGTGTAAAATTAATGTAATTTATTTGTAATTTTTTTTGCAAATTTAGATGTACCATTTACACTAATTATACCAAAAATCGATTTGCGAACAATTGAGAAGCCACGTTTGAAGGAATTCGTTTTGGAGCATTTGGTGGCGGGCAAGGCATTCGATAGTTATATCAATAGCAACAATAATAGTGAGGCCTATGGCAATGGGAATGGACATAAAATCGTTTTTCGTAAATTGGAGAAATCACACAACAATGTTTGGTTGCTTAATGGAATTCAAATTCAGTACAAGTTGCGAATCAATGAGAATTTGATTGCAATTGGAATTGATGGTTATTTGGGTGACCGGAAGTCGCCATACTCGAAGCGCAACATACAGGAAACCAATAGGTGAGTATGTGTACTTTTGCACAGACAGAGAAAGTCCTGCAACGTGTTTGTGGTCAATTCTATGCTCGAGTGTGCTTAAGTGTATCTAGTATGTAGTGTGTATAAGTGTATGCTACAATAGGTAAAAGTGCACTTGGCAGAAAATTTATCATCATCATCATTCTTTTACTTTTTTTTTACAATTTTTTTGAATGAGATTACAAACTTTTCGCTAACAAACGCCATTTCCGTTTTGCATCCTTGCACAATCACTTCAAAAGTTCTCCTTCAGTTCACCCAACTAACTGACTGTCTCTTTCTCTCTTTACCACTTTTATAGTCGCTATAACGAGCCGCAACATTTAGAACTACGCAATGCAAACAATTCGCATGCCCATGCCAAAAATGAGCCCATAATCAAGGAATCCAAATCTAGTCCGCTCATGTCCTTCCTCAGTAATATGAAGACCGGCACAAAGGTGTTCCAGCATTTCCTCTCGAAAAGCAATCTTACGAAAATAATGGACGATGGCACGTACACGGTGCTTATACCATCGGACAATGCCTTCCAGCGTTGGCATCCCATTGACTGGGGCTTCTATCCGTTCAGTGTGCAAGAATTCACTGAGAGCGTTTTGCGTAATCATTTCCTGCCCATGCAACGTCCACTACGAATGTCGGATGTAAAGAATATGGCTCAACAAACGCCAGTGCATACAATGGGTGGTGAGGATGTCATCTTTCAGGGACAACGTAAGTACACCATACTACAAGATAATTATACTCATGTACTATGAGTATATTTGTTGGAGAAAATTTATTAGTTTGTCATAATTTTCTATAGCGACACCAACAGTAAATAATGTTTCCATAATGTCGGACTATACGCTCTCCAATGGCAATCAGGTGTTCATTATATCGGAAGTCTTATTCGTTTCCGAGGCGGTTGTATCCAAACTACATCAGGTATGATTAAATGTTTGCACACATTCTATGCGAATTTTTGGTCTACTTGTTCATTCATTAGATGCATAAGGATAAGGAAACTCCACCATTGTTGGCCTTCCCTTGGTTCGGAGCACAATTCTTATCACATTCATTTTTGGCATTGGAACGTGATTCAAGATTTACACAAATTACAAGGTAATATATTAAAGCATGTGTGTGTGTGTATTAGAGAAAGATGTGTTAAAGAAACATTATTGAATCTTATAGATATCTGAATAATGCCGAAATAGCGCCTCATATTTCTGGAGCGAATTATACATTTTTTGTGCCAGAAGATAAGGCCTTTGAAAAGCTTGGTTATGATCAATTAAGCGATGAGGTTATGGTGAGTTTATTTATTAAATTAACCAGTCACCTCATACTTAAAAATTCCATTTTATTTTAGGCTTCCCAACGCGGCATAAAGATGCTACTGAATCACTTTGTACGTGGACGTCTCTATAATCGTGATCTACGTGATAGTGAAGTTTTTGAAACAATTGGTGGTGGTCATTTGAAAATCACTCGCAATCCGGGTAGTAATGTGACAAGTGTCAATAATGCCCAGATAACCGAAGGCGAAGTGTTTGTCTATAATCTTGGTACCATGTATTATATCGATGATATACTCTATTCACATATGTTACGTGATCATGTCACAAAATCTTCATCGAAAACGAGATCGAATGATGGCGGTGGCGGCAGTGGTGGTAGTTCCGATCGTGATCGTACACGTTCTGCTGAAGTTGAAATTGTGCCCAATGAATTTGAAAAGGATGGTGCCGGACACAATGGTGGTGACTATGCTATACATGATGATGATGATGATGATTTTGAAGATGAAATAATCACACCGAAAGCATTGCCCGTCCAAATCTATGAGTTGCCCAAGTAATTTGATTTAATTAACATTTCTTCTGGTATCTGGTAAAGGAAGAACCTTTAGTATTTGATAAGAGTGATTATGTTTTTACTTTGTTGCAAAGATTGGAAAAGGAATCCTTAATGAAGCCAAACAGGCATATTGTGTTTCTTGTATATGTTTTTGTATTTAGTTTATATACAATTCCTTTCCATAGACAGAAAATTAGAGAACACCCCTCAAAAAAGTATACTAGAAACTCTCCAAATAAATATTTATCTAAAAATTGGCACATTAAATGTTGTATGTAGTAGTTGTCGACAACTAAAAGCAAATATGGAAAATACTAAAAATATTGTCATATTGCTCTTCGATGTTTATGCTTTTTAAATAATTAGAAGATGAAGGGCTTAGCAAACATATCGGCAAATTTATAAATGATAATTATATTATTATATATCATATATCAAAGAAAACAAAAAAAAAATTCAAATAAAAAGGAATCTCTAATAAAAAAAAAAATAAATAATTTAATTTTAAAAAATAAAATATGACAAAAGCATTAGACAAAAGAAATGAGTTTAGTAGAGTCCCTGGCATTATGGTAGGAGAAAAGCAAATAGATTGATGAGTGATGAGTAAGAAGTGAGAGTTTGGTGATGCATTTTAAGGAAGTCAGATCATGATAATGTAATTTGTATTATTTTTTTCTAATTTTACTTTTAGTCTTAAATACAAAAAGCGATTTTATAAATACGAGTATATAAATAAAACCATTATTTACATTATAATTATTAATATTATTATATATGTATTTATGTATGTATATGACAAGAAGCAATGAAACAAAATACACATATGCGACTTGATAAATTAGTTTGTTAAAAAGAAAAATACTCATAAAAATAAAGAAACAAAAGAACAAAAATTATGCAAAAGTCTTATTTATTTCTATTATACGAGTACATTGCAAAATAACAGGCAATTAATTGGCAGATGAAACTGCCAAAAATGCATACAAATTCCCCCTTACTGGAACATTTAACTTAAGCCTTTCAGATATCAGTAAACACCTGACTCAACACCACAATAACAAACAATTTAAATTCTAACAACATATCACGTACCGACACAATTAAATTCAAGAGCCTATGATTGGGTCACACCAACCTAACCCATAGCTATAAGTTAAAAAAAAATATTAGGGAAAATGGAATCATTATCAATTTAAAATACTAAGGAATGAAACTCATTTTACAAGCGATATGCGACACATAACTTATCGCTTGGAGTCTTAAATTAAGACTAACCGTTCAAATCCCCTATCTCATCATATCCACCAAAGAGCATCGCCGACTGCGCAGCCATGGTACCGCTTCTTTACAAACGTTGTTGCAGTACCGCTTTTTTACCAGCGTTGCTGCAGTACCGCTTATTTACAAGCGTTGCTGATACCGTAACACGCCGTTAACCAGTAGGCGGAGCTAATGCCCTACAGCATTGAGCAAAAATATTTACTTTCTCATTACCTAAGTTAACTTATATCTTAAACAAAAGTCCGCCAGCAACCTGACCATAACTCGCATCCTTTTAAATTATTGACACTGCAATTATGGCCTCTTCCAGTTGTACCTCTGCTATCCTACAGGAATATCTAACCACTCTGGAGGACTGATTCAAACGATAGAACATCAGAGTAATGGTAATGTGACCTTCACCCTAGAAATTCATGTCCAATTCATTACCTAAATGGTGGTTTCTAGGCATACAGCTGGATAGGAAATTGACTTGGGCAGAACATATGAAAAACACTCCTACAAGTTGCATTGCAAAAATTAACAAACTGAGATAGCTGATGTCCAGTAAAAGCAAACTTAGTTTGAAAAACAAGGTGTCGGTCAACAAAACAATTATAACTCCTACTTGGTCATATGGCATTCAGCTATGGGGACGGCATGTCATATCAAACGCATACAAATTATACAAAACAAAACACTACGTATGATAATGGGTGCGCCCTGGTTAGTCCGTAACTTCACGCTTCACAGTGACCTAAGTGTCCCCTTTGTGGGAGACACCATAAATCTACACAGCAGCAGATATTATTATCACTTTACCCAAATCCCCGAGCAATTGCTCTTCCTGTAAATAGAGCCTCAAGAAAAAGACTGAAGAGGCTCCACCCACATGAGCTTCAAAATTGGAGAATCCAATAAAATAAAGTCTAAGACATGTATAATTATCGTTACCTATTAGATTTTGGAACTCCCCCATTGCCTGAACAAAAAATAATGGCTAAAAGAGGACGGGGGTCATCTGCGGAATGTTTTAGTGACTATGGGAAAGTCATACTTACTAGATGGTATGACAACAACATAAGCAATCTTGCATCACACTTTGTAGGTATTGGCATGGAGGACAAAGCCATGCGATGGGATAAAACATTACATAAGTTTATTGAAGTAAACAGACCAGAAGTTGTTCGCTTGTACAACGTAAATATGGATATGGTTGACCTTCTAGACCAAATGACACAGTACTACAGATTAAATATTCGAACTAAAAAGTGGACTCTTCGGGTAATACAGCACTTTGTTGATCTGGCTTTGGTTTCAGCTTGGTTGAAGTACAGGAAAGATTGCATTGAGTTAAAGATCCAACTAAAAGATATATTAGATTCTTTAAACTTTCGAGCAAATGTAGCTATTTCTTTGGCTAAGATTAAAACAAGTAGTGTCTTTACAAACGAAACACCAAAATCTCGTAGAAGACCTCGTTTGCATAGATCGATGTCATATCAATCTACACCAGACCCGTAAACTTAGTAGAAACGCAATCATCTAATGCATCGCTATCAGTGGAACTGTGTCCTTCTAATTTATCACCTGACACAGTTTCTACTTCTCAAAAACGTAGAAGAATTAACCAAATTCAACCACCAAAGGCAGTACGTCTTGGTAACGTTATGAATTTACCGGAATTCATGGATTCAAAAAACAATGGCAGGTGCAAACTACCTGAATTTACCAAAAAAACTTTCATAATGTGTAATGTTTATTTATGTCTCAAAAGAGAAAGTAATTGCTTTTCCAAATATCATGAGAATAATGATAAGAACACAAATTTACAATAAAGAAAGAAAAGGTACCGCTCACTTACCCCACAAACCTAACCGCTTGCTCCCCATCAAGGTATTCAAGAAATGCAATATTAAAAAACTGCAACCCGATCTCCTTACTTTTTAACATTAATATCCAATCATTAATAAAGTTCCTAACATATCCTAATATAGATATATGTACACGTATACATAAGTTTAACTTTACTTAATGCTAATATGAATAATAAATAAATAAAATGATCAGAAAACAAATACATTGTAATTTTGCCTTTTTGCATGCTCAGAGTAATTTTGTCCCATATATGGGATACCACCTGTAGGCCAGGTGAAAAGAGCTATCTGAAATCTGATTGCATTTTTGTGATCAGCATTGTCATATTAGTTTGTCTGCATCATCCCCTGAATTAAAGTACTGAAAGGGTTAATTATTCATCATTACAAGAAATTACATATTTTAGCAACATAAATCAAACAAATCTTTCTCAAAAACACTAATCTGTACTATATAACTACATAACATGTATAAAAAAATTTAAAATATATAGGTACTCAAGATCAAACATTTTTCATAGAATAATCACGTTTAACAGAATATGATTTTAGAAGCAAGACATAAGATGCTAGCAAACTTCAAGAATACGAAACTACTCTCAGTAAAGACCTTGCTTTATGCGAAACCATGAGCGCTGAAATATTGGAATTGAACAACTTGTATCAAGAATTCCATGACACTTTTGGAAACCAAATTGCTATTGCGGAATCATATGAGTTGTTGATGATTGATAAGAATATGCTTTGTTTTCTTTAAATATGTATTCATCATACTAGTATATTTGAATCCATTTTCATAGTTCAGATTACATATTTGGTTATAATGATATATAAATGATTTATGTTGAAAGTATTTTATTGTATAGTATACCATATATGTATGTATAAGTATAAATGTATTCATAATATTGTATGTAGGTAATTTTATTTGTTATTTTAATTGACCTTAAATATTAAATAATCGTAATAAAAACTAAATTATAACAAAACATTAGACGCACAAATACTCGTAATCATCAGAATAATAATGTTCTGCTTTATCAATTTCTTAAATCATCAACACACACAAATTTTTTAATCATAACAACCAAAAATTTGAAATGATCATTCTAACAATTCAATATGAGATAATTTCATTGGTTCGTCATCAATTTTAAATAATTTTAACTCATTATAGATTATAGAATAATAAACAGAATCCATAACAGACTAAATTTGCTTGCTGTCTATAATATTCAGTATACTTTTCAAAGATTTTAAATTATTATTAATTAAAAATATCATTAATAACATCTACATTAAGAAATTTAAACAATTATTTACGTGTCCACTAAGACCTCGTTTAACTTGGTGTATGAGTTCCAGGCTTCTCACACTCAAGCCCCAGGTCAATCTTGTTGTTCTTAGTATAATTTTTGAATGCTTGTTGTTTCATATTTTTTTGATTATTGACTTTTGATATGAGAATGAAATCATTTGCATTTTATTTGATGATTTACAACTATTTTTGATTTAATTTCTTTGATTATATTATTTATTATTAAAGATTTATTTTTATAAAAAAAAAAAATTTGACATCATGATGATCTTCATTTGTTTGTTATGTAATAGTAAATTGTTCCAAAACATTCATAGGTTCCACATGACAGAGTGTATGATTTGATATTTTTGTATTGTAAAATTTTCTTGGTAGTTTTGAACTCCTTCTTTTTTTTTTTATGTGAATTAAAAAGTGATTTGCTTACAAAAGTTTATATTATATTATATTATTTCTATTTCTATTTCTATTTCTATATTAAATGGTAAGTAATATGGTATTTATATTTATTGCACAAATATATTTATTGTAATTGATCTTTTGAGAAAATTTGTAATTTTGAGATCTAAAATGCAAGCAAATCATTTAATGTATTTGCATATTTTAGTTCATAAATGGTTTATCTATTATAAGATTTTCTTCTTGTATAAAATTGTATTCTCTACAAAATGAATGAATTAATTAATTAAAAAATAATCCTTTATAAACATTAAATCGTTTGGTATTTAAAAGAAAAAAACTTAAGCACTTAAACAATAAAACTTAAATTATAAAATTTATATAAGTGTATACTTATATATTAATGTAAGTATATTGTGTTTTTGTATGTTGTTTTGTTTTGTTTAGTATTAGGAATCATTTTGTAATATAATGGCATGTGTAAAAAATTCGTTAAAGTAAAATATGAACGCAGGTGGTGTTGCTCTTCCTTCTACTGTGTTATGTTTCAAAGGTAACGAAAGTTTAAATTAACAAATATGGAAAAAGGTTTTAAAAATTAAAATATTTGAAATACTTTTATATTTTAAATGTCATTTTGTTCATTAGTTTTATCATTATTATTATTTGATGTTGAAGCAGCAGCAGCAGCAGCTGGTGTTGTTGTTGTAGCTGTAGCAGTTATTGTTGCAGTGGTTGTTGTTATAGTCATTCCTAATTCAGTCTCGTTATCACTTAAAGGTGCAACATCACATTCAGCAACCTCAACAATAGCTTCAACATGCTCTATTATACAACCACCAACAGCGCCTTCCATATCAATCATTTCAGGAGGTTGCATCACAGATGTTGATGATGATGATGATGATGATGCAACTAGGTTCATAGTAGATGTCGATGATTGATTTGAAATACTTTCTTTATTCAATGCCAATGTATCCATAGTCTCAACAACTGGCTCCACTTTACTTAACTTCGGCTTAAATGTATTATTTTGTGTATTCAATTCATATTTCTTGAAAGGATCTTGCATTTTTGAACCAGAACCACCAGCTGCTGGTTGTTTCTGCTGTTGTTGTGCTGGTGGTTTGTTCGATGCATTGATAGCATTAGCTCTTTGTATGCGTCGCTGTTGATTACTAAAAGTTGGACTCTCAGAGCGTGCACGTTGTAATTGTGGTCGACCTTGTGGATAATTATGTTCATAGTCACGCGAGCGTCCGAATTCGAAGCCATTTTGCCATTGTACATGAACATTTTCATACGAAGGATCATCGTAGCTAGCAATTGAATTAGGATGTGTGTTGGCACAAGCGCGTAAGCGATTCAATGTACTGTGTATGGGACGTTGGGCACGTCCAGAGTTCGATCTGTAAGTGCTAGTATTTGGGGAACCATTGATACTACCGCCATTTGCATTAAAGCGTACCAAATCTTGTGGTAAACCACTAAGGCGTGGTGTTCCATATGGATTAGACATTTGTGAAGCAGCCGAAGGACTATCGCAGCCCACACAATCACGTGAAAACATGAAATTGAAATCAATGACCTGAAAACGAAGAAAAATATTTAGTTTTTTGGAACAAGTTTATTTATATAAAAGTATACCTTGCATTCTGGTCCTTGGCCCATCCACAATGGCAACCATTTGTTGACCAGCAACCAATGAAGACTTGACTTTGATATGCGATTCAAGGTGCCATTTGTATTGTCACTACCACCAACACCACCACCACCACCACTGGTACGACTTGCAGTAGTTTTCTTGGTTAGACTATTCTTAAGTGAGAGTGTCTTCTCTGTTGTTGTGCCGCTACTGCCTTCCTTTGATTTATTTGAAGTCATGCTGAGTGCTTTGATTTTCGGTATGGCTCCAGTTTGGCGATTGCCACCAGTAGCATTGTTGTTGCTACTTCCACTTGCGACAGCAGCATTAGCAGCAGATGTACTTGGTTGATCACTACTGATCGAAGAATTAGCACTACCCACTACCATAGTCGGTCCAGCCGAAGCTGAACGTGTTTCCCGATCCTTGGAACTATTTGGTGACATAACATTAGAAGGAAATCCTTCAGTACCACTTACTGCAGAGGATGATGTTCCTGCTCCTGCTGTTGATTTATAAATGTTACCCATACTTTGTGAATTCTCACCATGCAAGCAACTAAAGAATGATGAAGAACTGTTTTTAACGTTGGCAGCATCCTTTGGATTTGCATAGTTCGAAGGCATAGAGCAACCATTCACATTACAATTAAAAGCATTTGTATTGCCATCACTGGCGGCACCTGCAGTTGTTCCGCCATTAGTCGATAAAGTATTCAAACGTATATGACCCACTGTACCATAATGGGAACGTCCTAAAACAGCATAGTGTCCACCCAAATTATAGTGATCGATATTGCCACACGATGAACTCAAATGACGTTCAATGCGTCCAACACCATGACCCAGGACAAAGGGACGTGTATAGATACGTGGCTTTTGTCCGGATAGAGCTTGACCTAGATTTATGTAGACTGGTTCATCGCGTATCTGTTCATAGATATTCTCATAACACATGGGCAAATGATAATTCTGATTATAGCCATCAGTGGATTCGGTATCATCAAAGCTTCGTTGACGTTGGCAATTACGAACGCCAGCAGCATTTAGTAATGGGGTTCCGCGAACAGATGTGGCAGCTGCGTAACGAGTATCCAATCGGAAGTTACGACGAAAACCCAAACCTGAGCGTACAGAACGTGGCACATCATAGGCAGCATTGGCTCGATCATATAAATCATTGCGATAGCTAATGGGTAACACTCGCTGCGGTTGTGGTTGCTGTTGTTGCTGCGGTGGTGCCTGCTGATGGTTGATATTATTATAAATTTGGTTTACTTCTGGTTGTGCTGGCTGCTGCTGTTGTTGTTGTTGCTGTTGTTGGGCTTGTTGCTGTTGTGGCTGCTGTGCCACCACATCATCAACTTGAGCAGGGGCATTAGCAGCGGCTATGTTTTGACCAATTGGTGCGTAGATATTTTCATAATGACGATGATTTTGTTGCTGTTGTTGTTGCTGCAAATTATTATTGCTATTGTTGTTATTAACATTCTCATTGCGTACATAACCGACAGCACCTTCGACAGTGCCCTCGGCTTGACTATTCTCATCATCTACGATCCCAATCGGAGGCATACCCGCTTGGCTGCAATAAAAAGTAATACACAATAAAATTATTTCATCAAAATTCATAACCATTAAAGACTTACCGTGCTAACGCACCCTGCTCTTCCATTCACATGGGCTTATCTATCATACAGACACCAGCATAGCTGCGTCCAATAGTCATTGAAGCTGGCAATATGCGCCAAGTATCAGTTTCCGGGCAATAAGCCTCCACCGAAGCTAAGTTCGAAGTGCCATCATCACCACCCACGACGTAGAGGAGACCATCGTGCGCCACAACACCAGCATTACGGCGGCAAAATGACATATCCGATACCGAAAGCCATTTGTTTGTTTCACAATCATAAGCCTCAACAGATTTACGTACCATTGGGCCATCATGACCACCCACGGCATACAGAATGTTATTGAGAACACCAACACCAGCGCCACTGCGACGTGCTGACATATCGGCAACTGCAGACCAAGTATCTGAATCGGGATTATATCGTTCCACCGATGAGAGACATTGACGCGAAAAGCCATCATAGCCACCAACAGCATACAGTAAACCATTAACCACGCCAACACCCACTGAGCTACGCCGAGTCGACATGGATGCTATAAAACGCCAGCTTTCATTCTTAGGGTTAAAGACCTCAGCACTGCAAAGGCCTGTGGTACCATCGAAACCACCCACAGCATAAATGCAACCATTCAGTACAGCAACACCCAGTGTAGAGCGACGTGCTTCCATGCTACTGCAACCAGACCAGAGATTTGTGGCCAAATCATAGACATCAACAGTACGCACTCGTAATGACCCATTAAAACCACCTACAACATAGACTTTGTCACCCAGCACAGACAAACCCGACCGACAACGTCTGTTTGGCATCTCTGGAGCCTGGAACCATTTCTCCTCACGCAAATCATACCATTCCACAGACCGTATGGCTTTTGGTGCTTGACCACCAATGACAAGCAGAATTTTAGGTAAACCCACTGGCTTACGTGGCACTGTACGCACTGACTTCGTTCCCGTTGGCAACAAATGATATGTTAGAGCTTCAATTATCAAATTTTTGCATTCAATTTTGCCTTCAAACAAGGGTTCCTTATCGACACGTTGGGTTAAATATTCCTTCGAAAGGAAAGGCAATCGCACATGCTCCATCAATGAAGGCGTAAATTGTTCACGCATTGGCACATCATAGCGAATCCAGGCCAGCACACACTCGTAGACCTTCTCCTCGCTGGGCACTGAAATTCGATCGTTGGCAATAAGAGCAATGACCTGATCCGATGTCAGATTAAGGAACTCGTCGAATTGTATGACCTCGCTATGTAAATGAATGAAATGGAAAGGAATGTAATGGAATGTTATGATGAACTAAAAAAAACTGGACTAAACAACTTTCAAATTAACTGAAACTCACTTGAAATGCTGTTCGATGTAGGTGTCTGCATAGTTGAGTAAATCGACGCATGCATGTAAATCAGCAAATTCACGTATGCCCAGACAATTGCTTGCATCCAATTGGGTTTGCAAATAATCACAACAAGCATCGCGTACATCTGTCAATTGCAGGAGATTGGCTGCAGTCAGCAATACCTGGACATTGTCCTCATTGACCTCCACCGTTGATGTATAGACATAATCAATGAGCAACTCGAGGGCATGTGGATCAACACTTTGAAGAGTAATACGCGCCTGTCGTGATTCCTCAAAGCCAGTGAACATGGCATAGAAATAGGGTGAACATGAGGCCAATACCATTTTATGAGCATGAATTTCAACTTCATCAGCAACCAAAATGACATCGCAAAGTTGTTTTTGTCTAAATTTGGATAGAGAGAAAGATAAGATTGGGCCAAAGAGAAGATTAAAAAAGTGATAAAGTTACAATTTATATTTCGATTTCAATATTTTTGGGTTGCGTGCTCATTTCATTTCATTTGTGTGGATCTCATGTGCTTCACGACACACAAAACCAAATGACCAAAACTGGTTTTTGGCAATCGAACATTTTTCCAATAATCAAACAAAAATCACATTAAAATCCGGAAATAAATAAACAATAGTAGTATGTATAAACAATGAAGGCGGCAGATGTTGAAGGCGACAAAACTTCAAAATTCAAAACATACAAGTTCAAGGTCGCCCCGCAGCGTTCGTAATTCGTTGTTGACCATCAGCAGAGCGTACACAAATAATTATTATTATTATTATGAATATGCAAACGAAACACAAAAATATGTGTATGCACTAATTTTCTTATTATTATTATTATTATTGTTGATGCGCAAATAAACAAAATATTAATTGTATTGGCCTAGTGCCACCGTCTCCATCAGCCAAGTCAGCGAGATTTCATTGTATTAAAAATAGACCACCACCATCATCAACATAATCATCTACTAATCTACTAATTGTGCTTGCTGCTATTACTCACTTGCGCATCTCGTTCATGGCCTCAAAGGAGCGTGAAGTGTGTTGATCATTGCTATAGTGCCCCACTATGAGATCCTTGCCATTGGGACGTTGAACATGTTTTTGCGAGCTCTCATCTAGAGAATTCTGACTGGCATAACGCAATAGACAACTACCTCGTTCCATGCCACTTCCCTCGGCAGCAGGATTCTGCTGTTGATTATGATGATGATGATGCATGATTAAATTGCCAACACCAGCAACTGCAGCAGCTGGTGGATTATTGGCAACCGCTCCAGCTGCTGCAAGCGGAGCCACTACTAAACCAGCTGCTCCGCCAACAACACCGACGCCATTAATATTGTTGTTATTCGGATTTGCATTGTTGTTGCCATTAATGTTATTATTATTATTGTTGTTGTTGTTGTTGTTGTTATTATTACTGTTGCCACTACTCAAATTGTTCATGATACCAAAAACAGAGGCTGAAATCAAGGATATCATTCACCCCAAAATGTTTCTTTGATTTCAATGAATGAATGATGATATTTCTTGCTTTTCAAATCTTCACTCAATCAATCACTTTTATCAATTTATTTATTGAACTTTGTCTATTTTTCAGTAGTCTGTTTTTCTATTTTTTCACTTTTTACAACAACCAAGCAACCAGAAAATGAACTTAGAATGAATTTTTATAAACAACAACAAATTGTGAAAACTCGTTTGTTTAAAAGTAACGTGTGTACTTTGACTTTATAAAATTTGAAAGGTCAAAGTACGCACGTTACTTTTACACATACTTCTTTATGCTTGATTGAGTTACACGCCAAGCGTTCGTGCGTGCGTCAGCGTCAGATGAAACTTGACTGTATGGATTCGTACTTCTGTAGTAACACGCCAACGGCAAAGACGATAAAATATGTTTATACTCTTTGCTTCTGCAGTAACACGCCAACGGCTGGCCAGCGGAATTTGAGAGAGTTATAAGAACCTTGAGAGAGTAATAAGAACCTTGAGAGATTAAGTGTTTCTTTACAAAATCAATCAGAAGTAAGAAAGTCAGAAAATAGTAAGCAGCAAACTAAATTTGGCAAAAACAGCGTTAACGAAATTCTTCTTCTTGATTAACTGTTAACAGTGTTGCATAACGTAACACAAATGATGGGTGCTCAACACTGACTCATGACCAATGAAATAAATATTTTGCACTTAAAGAGGAAGTGTCCATAGGACATTGTTCAAACAGGAAGTGCTACTATCTTTCAACAGCTTGTGGTGTTGTTTTGACCATCGTATCTTTGCCATTTTGTAAGATAATTGTTCAAATTCTTCTCTACAGAATACTTATTTACAATATACAATATTAGTACCACAATTGGTCAGAATGGATCACATTCTGGAACTCCAATTTTCAATTGTCACAAAGTGGAAATCAAATTCACAGGCGCTAGAAACAGTTTTCAAATCTAAAAACCAAACCTTTAAAACGAAAACACCCTACAAAAGTTACTAAACTGAGTAAAAATAATTAACTGCGCTAATATTTCTTACGATAACTGAATCATTCAAAATGGTTCTATCTTTTGTATTTTCTCTCTTTCACAACTGTAACGATTCTGTTGGAAAGTGAAAAATGCCCGTTACATTGGAATGAATGTACATTCCTGTGAGGCAACAGCTGTTTGTGTTCATAAAATATTCGGCGCGTTTTATTCTGAACAAAAACAAAGCTTATCAATTCAGTCAGTCTTTCAACAGTCGCACATCTGTGTAGTTCAATCGTTCGCTCAGTCGGTTGCTCACTCGGAGTTACGTATTTCGTATCACAGTAGTTACAAGATACCAACGGTACTTAACATTTCTAATATCTATTACCAAAACCAAGTTAACTGATATAAATTATTGTGAACATTATAAAGTATTTTACATGAATGAAATTGAAATCATCATTTGTTTTCATGCATGCTTAACTTTGTCTGAGTCGCAATCTGAGTCTGGGGTATGGTTACGCGTGTGTGTCTTCCTGAAACATTATGATTATGATTATTATTATGTATAATGAACAAGAAATATAATAAAAATTGCCGGCTTTTGTAAAACTTTTTTTTTTTAATGGTTTTCCTAATGCGTATATGTGTGTGTTTGTGGTTGTGTGTCTCATGTCTGCTTTTGTTAAATTTTCTTCTTGTAATTCCCCTTTTCTTGTGTGGTTACCGGCATATGGCGCACGTCTGTGCTGGCTGGCAGCAATATAAAAACCAGAAATCTCAAGAAAATCATGTAAAATGCAATAATTTCTTTTCGTAATAAAATGAAAAACAAATTAAATCTCAATTCTCAAATCCTTATGTGGAATTCCATTTTCTTATCTTTTACTTTCATTACATTGAACATTTTCTTAAGTTACAATAGCATTTATAAAAAATGTAAAAGAAAAAGGAATTCGTTTAAAATGGTGGACAGCATTAATTACTTGTAACTGTAAATGCGCATTTGAATATGCAGACAGACACAGATATTTATATAGTCACATACAGGGTGCGCCATCTAGTAGGTATTGACATTTTTTAAATTAACTAGGTGATTTTAATTGAGACAGGATGGTAGAAATGGGCCTCCTGTTCCTACAAAAAAAAAAAAAAATCATCAAAATATTTCCAATATACGTTTGTTCTGAGATGAGAAAGCTGCCCACAAGTGAGCCTTAATGGCATAGATATCCCACAGAGTGTACCTCTTGAACGCAGGCAAGGCCAAGTAACTGCAACTCGCTCTGTATGTATTGGCTACTTGGGTCACACTCGCAACTAAGCCTAGAAAACAAGATTCTCCTGTACAAAATGATGCTGAAACCGATGTGAACATATTCCATACAAGCTTGCAAGTACTCCAAGGGCATCAAAATAAAACACTCAGAACTAATAGGTTCATCTGAGGTCCCTGAGGAGCTTAGTATGCCAGAAGTCTTTATGTTGTGTTAAAATTGTTCCAGTAGACATAAACTTTAAGTATGGTATATGTATGATCCCGAAAACCAATATTTACTTTACTTCTGTATAGGGGAGCCTTATTTTATTGGACCTAGATGACTTCTAATTCATTCTCCTCAAACTGCGGTATCAGAATATTGATGATCATTGATGTTCATTCACAGTAAGACTTTAGCCTTGTATTCAAAGAAAGGTCCAAGCAATCTTGCAGACGAATCAACATAGTAAATAATAAGTTTAGTAGTAAAAATCAGATATTTTGTTTAATTTGAGCTTTGTCACTCATTCACACAAATTGTGTACAAATCCAGATTATCTATTATTATAGATCTATTATGACTTTGCATTGGTCAGGAGTCAATTGATTTTTGTGTACTTATGGTATCAAATGAAGCTCCTTTGCTTTGATGTGACTGACGTGTTGTTGAGAAAATACTTCAATTTAAAATTGTCAATTGGCTCACCCTGTACATATTAGTTCTATCTCATTTCTATTTATTATGCATTCATTGTCTTGTCTTTGTTGTCTCTGTCCTCCCTTCCCTCACGCACAATGCAAATTTGAATAAAGTAAACAAATGAATAGCAATAAGAATGAAAGCTTGTAACGCTCAAGTTTGATTGTAAAAAGGACATGACACTGAAGGTGGCGGCAGCATTCATTTTGCCTTTCATCAAGTGTCATTCCAATAGCATATACTTAATACACTCTCCTCCTAAGGTCTTTTCCCCATGCTCCATGCTTTTTGCCTTGCTTTCTAGTATTGAGTGAATGAAGAGAAGCTCAAGTATAGAAGACGAACAACCTTAGAGCCCTTTTAATTATTCTCATCATTTGTCATAGAGAAAGCACAAGTTGACCTAGCATAGCACAGCAGTGCAGCGCAACTAATAGTCTTAACATACACACTCACGCATGAATAGATTTGAATCCTACTAGCTGTTTTAACATCTCACATTTTCGGTCAACCGCTGCAGAATTGCGTCGTGGCCGTAGTCTGAAAAGATACAAATATACAATAATTACACTTTGCAAAGCATAAAAATACAACAAATTTCCTACCCACATCACAACCTTAAAGACAAAGATACAAATACAAAGAGAAAGTGGGAGAGAATTGCAGAAGTAATCACGCGAATTTGTAATTCGTAGGACACTCAAGGATATCTTCATCATCTACTTGTAAGTATTTTTCCTATTCGCAACAAATGCTCATTTGAATAATTTATTTTTCTGTGTTTTTATAATTTTGTTTTGTTTTTCTTTAATTTTATTATTGTATTTTTCTACAATTTTCCATTTCCATTTTCATTTTCATTCCTTTTTTTTTATTATAGTTGACAACACTTTTGTCTTTATCTTCGTCCCAAGACATTGGCAATGTCTCTCTCCGTCCGACCTCTTAAGCTAATAAATTTTTAATAGTCGTAGGTTATGGTTTCCATTCCATAGGCTAAATATTTTTCTAATTAAGACATAAATGTAAATTCCTAAGGGAATTTTTACTCAAATTTATTTATAAGAGATGCCTTGGAGGAAGCACGTCCTTGATTGGTAATTTGATATATGTGCTTATGTCTCTGGAGTGTAATCTCTCTTTAAGATCCACAGTTTATCACTTTTACTTGTCATGGAAAGCATCATCTCAAGGTTATTTCTTAATTTTATTACTTTACTTTTCTCCTTAGAGACAATAAGATAAACGAGTCATACTACCATTTGGTTTTTATGACTTTACATAGAGTAATTGGCTCATTCTACTATTATATGACAACTGACCTAGTTTTCTTGCCCTTATTCTGTAACTAACTAAAAAAATGCCCTATCAAAACAATAAACACTAATTAGACTTGACTTATTTTAACTTATTTGTTGTAACCTGATTTTACAAAAGGACACACACAACTAACAACACAATCAATGTCACCAACTAACCCTACTCTATCATTATGGACACCAATATCATCATCATTATCATCATCATCAGCTGTGACCATCACCATCATAAATTGTGTTTTGCTTTTTTCCTTAATTAGTTGATTATTCACGTAAAACGTTTTGGTATTTCGTGTCGCCTTCTCCACAATCATATATATTTCCAATTATTAGAATAGAGATAAAGATAAAGCCATTATATTTAACTCTTTTTTTATTGTTACCAAATGTCAAACGATTTTTGTTAATGCGTAAATTTATCGTGTATCAAAATGCCATAATGTGTGGATGTAAACCACTTTAGTTTTGTTGCCTCATTTGTTTCCATGGATATCCATATTAAAAATGATTAAGTGACTTAATGAAATGGGATTTTTGGTAAGAGATAACTGTTGCTAAGTGGATATAGTCGAACATTTATAGGGAGGGAGACTGAAGGACACTAAATTAATATGAATTAACTTTAAATAAGATTGATTAATGTTTTGTCATCTTTACTGAAAGATATACTACACATGTGATGAAAGCTATTGTAACATTCATGTATTTCAATGAAAATATACCATTTCATTTCGGTTTATAAATATTTTCAATGCCTTTAAAGGCTCATATATTTTTATTAATATGTAATTATATCAATGCTAAGTTACGTGTATTTCTGGCTGGCATGGTGATAATATGTTGAAACCCTCCACCAACAAGCTACTGTGATTCAAGCAATGGAAGTTCGAGCATAGGAAAAGTAACGCTGAAGGCAATACCTTTATTATACTAAGCTGTAGATGATAGCTTACCACCATCTCGCCCAACCAACAAGGCTCTCCGTTTACCACTCCAGGGTATCTACAAAATTGACTAGTATCAGTCGGTCGCATTGAAACTGATGTCTTGAATCCAAGATGCGCTGTTGCCTTTGCCTCACCTAACATTTGGTATCTTATTCATATTCTATATCACACTCAAAAGCAAATAATTGAAGGCAAATCTTTAAAAGGAACTACCATACTGTTTCAAGCAATCAATATGAGTAGAGAATATCTGAAAAATTTTATTGAATATTCAAATTATAAGAGCTCATCTATCTCTTTAAGATAAAAAATCAATTGCTTTGTGTTAGTCTGGTAGAACTTGAGAATGGATAGACCGATTTGCTCAATTATGCTCATAAAAGAAGAAGACGAGGAAGAAAAAGGTAAAAAATACAATAATATGGAGAGATATGCTAGCAAAAGAGGATTTTCTAAATATTTGACAGAATTGAGTTCACACTTGTTCCAGCTAACCACCAATCCATATCCATTAAGTTTTTCGGAAGGAGACGCAGAACAACGTCTGTTCATTTGGAGTGAGTGATGGAAATCAGTCTCCTATTTTAATGTTTAAAGATTTATAACTTTAAGAGACATCCAAAGAATCACTTAATGTGTTCTAAAATTGATTAATATATTGTTTGAATCGGGTAATTTGAAAAAATATCTAAAATTGCATTTAAATTGAAATATTCAGAGGTCACAAAATTTCATTTCCTTAGTGTGTTTGATGGCTTCCCTTCCATCTATTTTATTTCAACAAAATTAACCCATTACCAATCCTTTATCTAAATAATAAAACCATACTTACATTTCATTAACCCTTTTTTCTGTGTGTGGTGCCCCTTTTTTTCAATGCTTCACTGTCGTTCCTTGTCTATTGTGTGGTAAAGTACCCAATCTTAGCTGTCAACCTCATGTAATGAAATTAATCCATTATTCTTTCACATCCGCATCCACACACTCACACATTACAGTCATTCATTAGAATCTTACTTAGGGGAAGGATACATTTTGCTTTATGACTCCCTCGTCTGTTATTTAGTGCCTTTGCTATTTTCTTTTTATACTTATATTTTAGTAAAAAAAATAATCTTAGTTTCAATTGAGAATAAACCACACAAACAACAAACAAGTATGACTAGTCACATGATATGTGATATGAAAGAAAATTCAATTATTTAAATGAACTTTATGGCCATTTTGCTTATTCTTTTCATTTGATATTTCTTTCATTGTTTCTGCTCTTCTTGTAGTAAACCATGCTGTTGCTGAGGCGTCTCAATTACATCCGATTTCCGGTTGATATTTTGTGTGTTCTATTTCTGGCTTCAAGTACTTTGCATAAATCCTAGGTTTTAATGTTTTTGGCAGACGCTTTTGCTTTTCATTCATTTCATTTTTATCTTTTTTACTGCTCTCTTTTCACACTGTCACTCATATGTGCGTTTCATATGAGAAAAAAATGGTTGCCTACTTCTAGGCTCTCCTTGGCAACTAAAGTAATTAGACACAGTTGTTTTTCTTTTTGTTTTTTTTTCTGAATTCATGACTCTTTAATGACTTTTTAATGATTATTTAAGTATTTTAGTTATTATATGCTTATGTGATTTTTTCCATTAACTAGAAATGAAGAATGATTTGTGTTAAATCGAAATTTCTCCAAGGACCACTAAGAATGAATATGTCATAAGATCATTTTATGCACGAGCACGTCTTAAGTCAGGCCAAACAAAATAAAAAACAAATAGGAAGGTATACATGGCTTGACATATAAAGACACCAATAAGTACCTTTTGTCATAAACTGAGCTAGTGAATCAATGAATGAACAAACAGATAGAGAGAGCGAGAGAGAGAGAGAGAGAGAGGTAGAGAGAATGACAAAACAGTGCAAAAGTGTCAAATCCTTTGAGATTACTTGTAAATTATGCTTACAATCCTTTTAAGCTGTCACTTTTATTGAGTACAATTTTGTGTTGAAGTAGAAAAAAAAAACAAACAAAAAGCTGTAAAACTCACACAGAAGCAGGACATTATAAGAAGCAGAAAACAAAGCAAACATAGTAGAAGAAAAAATGATGAAAATTGTAAGACAAACACTTTAAGAAAACAAAAAAGAATGGCATCAACTGCCAGTGCTATTGTTTCTATCATGCCATCACTCTGCTACACCATGCCATCCACCATGCCATTCATGTTCGCTCATTCGTTTTATTTTATACCCAAAGCAAGTGTGCATGCCATAAGGATAAAGTATCTGAATGTCTCTGCATGTCCGTGTGAGTATTTTAAAAATATATTTTAAAAAAAAAAATCGTTTGCTTTTGGCAAAGAACTTTGCAAAACGCTTTGAGCACATTTGTTCTAGTAAGTATATCAGATTCTATGTGTGCAGATATGTAAATGATTTTCCCTATTCATTCAATACTCTTTATAGCCTTTCATTCTGGATAACTGCCATCAGTTTCATTCAATTCATTCAATTTCATTGAGTGCGCAGTGTTGTCACTACTTATATATTTACATATGAGTAGTATATAGAAAAGCATTTCTGTGTATATGGTATATGTTAAGAGATAACACAAACAACATCTGCTCTCATATCCTTGCTACTCTTGCACTGCCATTTCCTCTAGCATTTAATGAAATTGTTTTTTTTGTCGTTCTTTTATCACCAATATACTCGTACCCATGTTATGAACTCTATGCAGGATCTTGGAATACAGGATCTTCTATTGAATTGTATTTTATTTGTGTTTGAAATCAATTGCCTGCTATTGAACATTTATTTATTTGAAATTCATTTTGTGGTTGCTGTTCCTTTTTCTATATATTTTTACTACTATTGTACAATAGTAAGTACTTATGTTTCCCCTTTGTGTTGTGCTTTGATTTTTTATTTAATTTCATTTTGTGGCTTCGACAATTTTTAATGCCAATTGGCATATCAAACACAGACGACGCAGGCACAATCCTTGTAGATTTCTTAACAGATTTAAATGCACAATCAAACAATAAGGAAAATGAAATAGAATTTAAATATAATTCAAATCAAGTCTTGTTGTCGATAGGAAATATTTGAAATATTTCACATATTTTTCCTAAAGATAGCAGACTAAAATGAGATTAGGGTTATTCTTTTTAAAAATAGAAATACCAATAAACGAAATTCATGTGAAATCATGCCCATTTATTGATTTTTAATTCAAAAATTCTTTAGTAGAACTTCATGCTCAAAACGAACCCAGGTTT